>JAFIDM010000002.1:38641644-38654299 GCA_023159025.1 Thereuonema tuberculata
AATGATTTTACACTCATTGAGTAATTGCTTTCCTATTTTATTTTTTTTTATCGTTACGTTATATCACAAGTCATTCAAGTTATACAGGAAATTCAGTAGATAACCCTTGAGGTAGTAAAAAAACTGAAGTAGAAATAAAAAAAGTGTCCTTATTGAACTTTGATCGTCCTTCAAGGAGATAATTAGTGTCAATATAATACAAGTGAATTCGCAAATATTAGCTGTCTTCATTTACTCAAAGAATTACATTAAAAAAATAGCAGCACTGATAAAACTAATATATTGTAACTTCTTTTTTAATTTTGTCATCTAAATTAAGCCACGTGTTTTTTGGGTTTTTTTTTTTTTTTTCCCTAAACAATGAATTATTTTTCAAAATTAACATTAAAAAAAAAAAGAAGAAAAAAAAAGAAAAGAAAGAAAGCTATATAAAGTTTTACTGATGTGAAAGCTCTTTATATTTATATACTAGCAAAACAGGTTTTTTTTTTTTTTTTTTCAATATATAATTTCTTACAACCCGCGAGCGCGTCTCGGAGACCTCATGTTTGATCGTAAGTCACATGACGTCTGGTTGACCCACATAGATAAAAATGAAAATGTGAGCATCCTGAATAGTATTCCTAACATTTGCCACCTTATTTGTATTCTGTGTCTTATGGTTTCGGAGGAGATAGGGCCAGAAAAAATCAAGTTTTCTTTTATATATGTAGAGGAATGTTTGTATAACCATTGAATTACTTTGTTTATTCGCCTAATATATATATTATTTTTAAATATTTATCAGTATCTACCCACAAGACTGTTCACAAATAGCATCCTAATAAATTTGTTTCAACTTACTTGGTGCTCATCAGCTGGGACTAATCATCTTTTAAACTGGCTGACTCTCGCTATATATAAAACGTAAACTCGTACCGAGAAAAAAGAAAAAAAAAGTCTAAAACAAAATCACAAAGTAAAACTCAAACAAAAAGTATCAATTTGTTACTACCAATGAAGTGCAGGCAACTGTCTATTTACAAACGTTCGATTTACGAACATTCGCTACAACGAACGTCCCAATTCATACAAACTTTCGTAATATCGTCAGTAGATAGAATTGCTTATAAAACAAAATACCAAACGTAAAAAAGAATATAATTGTATTATATCGTGTATATGATATTAGTACTTATTTGAACTTTCTTTAACGTGCGGAAGGAACTTAGCGTGTTTCCTGTTTATTCTATATAGTACTTATTTTTTTATTTCTGTTTTGTAACTCTAAATTTTTAATTAAAATTACCAAGAACGATATCTTGTCTTTTTACTCTTTTCTTATTTTAGTTTATGAAAAACGGAAAAACGATGAAAATGCATATTCGTTTGCTTTCACGTCTTGAGCCATCATCGATGGGAATCTGGGACAGCTGTTTCGTCCTTATTGGGACTCATCAGCCATATTTACCCTCGATGATCAAGCTCAGAAAGCGTGAAAGCCTATGAACGCTCTCAAGGCATGAAAGCAAACGAATGTGCATTTTCATCGTTTTTCCGTTTTTCATATTATATTTAATGCACGTTAAACCTTGTTACACATTATTTTATTTTACGTTACCTATTGTATATGATAACCATAACACTTAAATACATTATACTGTAATAAGACGATTTATGTAGACCAGGAGACGGCAAACTTTTTGGGAGATGAGACAGATTGAAAGTGTTTTTAGGTTTCACGGGTCAATCTCAAATCTAGACTAAAACCATGGATACATAAAACTAAAAAAAAAAAATGAACTAAAAAAAAAACATTTTTTTTTTCTAATAATTATTATTTTTGATTATAAGAGCAAAGACGAGCTTCAATAGAATTACTAATTATGTCACTAAAAAAAAAAAAAAAAGTCCGCCAAACCAAAGAACGACCGTGGCCACCGGATGTCGCAATAGTAGAATTTGAATCGATTGTATATGTCAGTGTTTATGGCGGGAAAGTTTATGGCTTCTGATTGGCGACTCTCAAGCGAGGCAAACCTTTGTCAATAGTTTCTCTCGACGAACTTAAGTCCTGGAACGATTAAGAGATCATAGGTGCATTTCAAGGACAAAGTCGTTGTTTCGTTTGGCCGATAGTAATTATGTCTTGAGCAAATTGGATCGGAAATGGAGATTTCACTTGTTGCTTCAACTTTTCACAGCTTTTCAACTTTTCACCGATTGAAGAAAGGTCAATTGATGTCGAAATGCTTTCACTGCAGAGGTCGCATAAAACAGCAACTTCGTTTCGCAATTTGAGACTGAATTCATTAAGAAATACTATCAAGTCTCAGTAGAGCTAATTTCCAAAACCATTCACTGTTTGCTAAGAGATTATTTTTCTTCTCGTTCAGAAATATTTCAATTTCATTCCTAAATTCAAAAATGGGAGATAACTTTACCTTGTCTAAGCCAAGTTAATTACGGCTTGGTAAAGCTATAATAGGAAAAAAAAAAATGAAATGGAAAGACATTTAAATCTTGCAATGCTATGATATCATATAATTTCATGAAGGAGTGATAATATTTTGGCAAATGCGTGGGGATTTTCTTTATACAAACTAATATTGAGTTGGACGTTCAAATGGATCAAGTTTGCTATACGTTGGAAATGCATTTAGTGAGCGATTTCAAAAACCACCACCCACAAATATGGTTATGTTAGCTATCATTAAAAAAGGTCGAAAAGCAGCGTTCTGACATAGCGGAAAGGCTGCACCGGACATCCAGTTACATTGTCATTATTACAATGACAATGAATCGAGGAAGGCCCCTGCAGCAGATATTACAGACGACTAAACGAAGTGTAATCGGACAGCATATCGAACACATATGCCTCAGAAAACGTGGAAATTGGATTCCATGTATAGCAAGCTTCCTCTACTATTTGTAGTCTGTATGTCACATAAACTTTTTTTGTACACAAATATTTCAGTATCGTTTGTTTTGACGCATACTGTATTAATGCGTTTCCTTATGGCTGCTTTACACGCTCTCGAAAACTTGCCTAAAATGCGCTCGAAAACTTGCCATTTGCTAGATGCAGCTTGGGGAAAATGCCGACGCTTTACACGTGAGAGCCGTAAATCGCGTTTTACTCTCGTTTAGATCGCGATTAAAATTACTTGTCGGCGAAGTGATGAACAAGTTTTGTTATTAATTCTCAACTCATTTCAAAGCAGAGATAAAGAAAAAGGAAATAAAGATCCCTGAGGAAGAGAATGTGATGAATAAAGCCATGGATTGAAACCAAGAGCAAAGAATATCCAGATTTCAGCCTGAAGTTAAGACTGTCCCCGCGAAGGGCGCTGGTGTCGATTGCTTCTAAAATTTGACTGAATATTTGTATTTAGAGCAATTGGCGGATTTTTCGAGCAAGTGGAAGTTTTTTTCAAGCCACTTGCCGGTTTGAAGCAAGTTTTCGAGAGCCTGCAAAGCAGCCATTATGTGCAATAATTCTGAAGAATTCTAAAGTCAGCAGCTTCACGGATGTAGGAAAGCAAGTGAGCTATTAGAGACTACACAAAAAAAAAATTGGAAACATGCATATTAGGAGTTACCAGAGATAGGATAATCACATTTAAAAGTAACTGAGTTATGGTTACCGTTATTTAAAAAGTAACTACGTAGTTACAGAAAAACAACATTTGTCTGGGTTTTTTTTTA
This sequence comes from Thereuonema tuberculata, assembly GCA_023159025.1. Taxonomy (NCBI): domain Eukaryota; kingdom Metazoa; phylum Arthropoda; class Chilopoda; order Scutigeromorpha; family Scutigeridae; genus Thereuonema; species Thereuonema tuberculata. Next base: position 38,645,332 of record JAFIDM010000002.1, read on the forward strand.
GTATTAGAGAGATTCGAGCACCCTTATTGAAGCAATGTGCGACGCACGCACTACAGCAAGCTATTGCTGAAATATACAAATCTTCTGAAATATTAGTAACCAATTGCGAGATGTTAGTAAATAAATAATAATAAAAAAAGTAACTGTGTTACCGAATATTACTGACAAAAGTAATTGTTAATTGTACAGAATGATAAAATAATGCTTATTTCCCATCCCTGAGGATTCTAACACTTAACTACACTTATTTGGCTGACATTATTCTATATTTTTTTAATTATACTAAAACGTAATTAGATACCAGACGAAATGATCGAAGATGGACAACAGAAAACAACTGAATTCCGAGGAATAAGAAGAGGTCAAGAACACTCCCACAAGATAGATAGATGGATGTAATAAAAGTTTTGTTGAATTCGATTAGAAACGAAAAACATATAAAGGAAATTATACGTATTTCGATGATCAATAGGCGTTATCTAATGTTTTCCGTATGCATTATAATAAGAAACCTAAATTTTGCATTTGATTGCTAATGTTGAATTTTTATTTAAATTTCAATCCTATAGCATTTAGTAAATTAATGCATGATTGAGGTGAGGGGAAGGAGTGATTATAATTAAAATTAAAACACTAAAGAAATACAACTACTTTACTATGAATAACAAAATGATATTTCGCTTGATATACAAAATAGATTTTCACTGATATCAGATAACGTTCTTAATAATGAAATTGAATTGATTATGATAAAAAGCTCATAATTTTCAAGAGATAAAGCCAATATTTTGTTAATTTGTGATTTTTCGTAGCACATGGAATGATTTTTTAACAATCTTTTTCAACAGTCTGAATTTTGGTTTGTAACAGGAAATAGCAATCCGTTGTTTGAGTTTGAAAAACAGAAAAGTAGCCACACTTAACAAATAACGCAAAGTTTGAGAACATTAATCACTGAAAGTTTCTTATAGAGAGTCTATGAGTGTCTGATAACCAATCGTATTTCCAATAAAAACCCGGAAGCAAACATTTCAGCGAATTGACGATAATCTTCAGTTTGTGTTTGACTAAAAGAAGGAGTGCTTGTCTCAACATTTTGATGGAGCTATGGCGTCGTCGTTATCTTCTGAGTTTGATTGTGGTTTTTTCTTTGATTAGATAATTGGAATTAACTCTACAAGTCTAACGTTTAAATAAAGAGATACTTACGCTTTCAAAAAGAGTAAATTATTTGTATTTAATATGTAGTAAAGATGTAGTCATCACCTCTAAAAGGATTCAGTCCAAAAATAAAAAAAAAATGCTAGACCAGTATTCAGAAGTCCTTGCTACTGACACAATGTAAAGCTTCCTTCTTTTTAAATTAGAAAATGCTGTTGTAAAGTATTACAGTAGGGATGAGTTTCCGGTTCGATTCCCAGCTATGATCTGATTCCCGCCACGTTTCGTAGGACTTCTCAAGCCTCTGTAAATTGATATGGGGTTTCTCTTTCTGTTAGACTGACATTTTCGTTGTTTGAGGTCGCTGATCTTGGAGCTATTATGTGTCTGTCCCCTCGCAAAGGCACATTGTTAACCTGAAACATGAAATTGTATATATATCTTATATCTTACATGGATCATTTGATGTCCTTTAAAACTAATTGATTAGATAATAACATGATAGAAAGTATAAAAGAAGTCCTTTTTTGCTGAATTAACTTTCACTGCTTGATGATACGATCATAAGATAAGTGTTTATTACAAAGTAGTTGAAATTCTTAAGTTGGCAGCAGATAAAAGTTGTCAAGTAGTTGGATATCCAGGACTTAAATTAACACATATGTTTTTTGTTTTGTTGATGCATTTTCATGAAACTTGATACTTAAAGTTAACAGTCAACCCTGACTTTTATCGAGATGGATAAGAAAAAAATTAAAGGTCCTTGTATTGTTTTTTTAAGTAGTGCTTTTTCGGTAATAATCCATCAATGATGGTTGGATTTTCAAAAGATCTTAAATTTTGAGAGATTTTCAGGAATACCATAAAAATAAATAGAAATAAATTATACAATTATAAAAGTATATAACATTTACTTTTAAAATTTATAATATTTGCTTCAAACTTTTCAAAAGAATAACGAATTTTACGTTTTTATCTTTGCTTATTCTACAAAAAAACTGTAAGTAACTTACCGTATTTATAATACGATTCTAAAAGAAATTAATTCTAAAAAGATAAAAATAAAACGATTTTCAATTAAATACAAACACTGATATTATGAATTCCATCAGAATTAATAACATTTTAAAGTAAAAGAATATTCTGTCTTAAAAAATTGTTAATTTGAAAAGATTTTAATTATAATGAGGACTTTTTACATAGTTGTTGGTTGAATTTTTTGAACGCTTTTAATTTGAGATTTTTTTTAAAAGGAAGTACTCAAAGAAAATTGAATTTGAACTTCAGTAATTTGAATAGGAATTATTATTAATAGCTAATACAGAAAGAAAAGAGGAAAATTAGAGTTAAAAATGTCTTTGTTTTAAAGTTATGTAATAAATTTAAGTAGGGAATTAGAATAAATAGACATGGCGGACATCCATCACTACTCGAAAACATATTTTTCTTTTTTTTTCCTGATAAGCCTGTGTGTTCATGACAGGTAGTTAAGATAGTGGACATTCGGTAGGGTTAAGATTCGAATTTCGATTTCATTAGCGAGTCTTTTTCTTTTGTGACATGTGAAGAAGATAGAAACACCGTAAAACCATTTTGGTTGACAAGTGGTTGAATCAGCAAATAATCATATTTACTATTCTCTGTCATTCATTGACGTGATTCAAGAGATAATAGATGTGGTGTTTAAGTTTTGATGAAAATTATGTATATTGTATCGGTTAAGAAGTAGAAATTGTAGCATTTGTTGAAATACAAATGATGAATGGCTGAAAGTAGCCAGTACTCGTTGTCCTATTGTTATTCACAAACTCACGGAATAGTTCAACAAGAAATGCCGAGGACAGCGAAAACGCAATCGGCCATCACTTAGCGATAATCGGTCTATACAGTTTAGGCCACTCGTGTCCTTCCGTAACTATGCGTAACTATGATAGTCAAGCTTAGTTTTAGATGAAAAGCCCAAAATTTACCGAAGTTATCCAAATCACAACTTTAAGGTCCCGTCCCACTTCTAAGCTCCGCCCCCTAAAAACCCGCGAACAGATGTCGACTTTGTTGTCACTTATTTGTAGTTACACCAATGCCCTAAAAAGCTGTACAAAGTTTGTGGCAAAAGCTGTAAAAACAACGTCAGGATAAGGGTTTAAAGATAGGAAAAACGTCAAAAAGTTGAATTTTTTTTAACGCCATTTTGGAACGGTTGATCAAGTGGCTGAAGTACAATCCCAGCCGAATCCTTAAGGGCACCTAGCACCTACAAATATAGTAGCTCAAAAGCTCAAAATTTACGGCAGTTATCCATGTCACAACTTTTAGGCCGTGCCCCACTTCTAAGGCCCGCCCCCTAAAAACCCTTAAACAGATTTCGATTTTATTTGTAGTTCAACCGATGCCCTAAAAGTTCTGAAAAGTTTGTGGCGAAAGCTCTAAAACCAACGTGACTATAAGGTTTTGAAAATAGGAAAAATTGTAAAAAAGTGGAAATAGAATATACGAGTATATGTAGATCCCTTAGGAAGAATAATTTGAATGGCATATACAGGGTGATTCACGAAGATATGCAGAAACTTCGGGAGCTCATTCTACATGTAAAAGTAAAGGAAAAAAGTTATATAAACATAGGTCCGGAAATGCTTCGGTATCGAGTTACGGCTAGCGAAAGATTTCGCCCATGGGTGAAAGAAGACTTGCTGGAAGTCTGGGAAGGTAAATTAAGGGGCGAAATCAGTGGTTTCGTATGGTTGTTGACCTGAAAAATCGAATGAAACATGTCGTAGAACTGCATCTCCCAGTGGTTTGAAGCTTATCCCACGTGGAACCTGCAAAAAAGTTGACAACACAATAACAGCTGTTCAACAATAATGTGAATTGCATTGTTTTGATTTATTGTGAGAGCTCACAACTGAGATGTTGTCCATTTGCATATTGTTATACTACATTATGGGCGAAATCTTTCGCTAGCCGTAACTCGCTACCGAAGCATTTCTGGACCTATGTTTATATAACTTTGTTTCTTTACTTTTACATGTAGAATGAGCTCCCGAAGTTTCTGCATATCTTCGTGAATCACCCTGTGTATATTCGTGATCTATGACACCTAATCGGCGTTTATCAGTAGATCTCGGAGACATCTGTTCAGATAGGGGAGAAGGCAATAGTGTATTACTGTAGTATTACGTATTATTTTTATTCTTTAAGACTATACTTTTCATTTTATACTATATACCGTATTTATCGACATATAACATGCATTTTTTTTTTTTTTTAAACTTTAGGGTCGAAATTCTTCCTGCGTGTTATATGCATATACTACTTTTCTTTTAAATTTTAAGTTTTTTTATTCAAACTTCCTTCTTAAAATTAGGGCACGTGCTATAAATGCGCCGATAAATACGGTACTTCATTCTCTAAAACAGTGTTTCTCAAACTTCTTTGCGTCAGGGCGCACTTGTTGAAATCCCACGGCGCACATAATTTTTACACTTCTTTCCTTTGAAAAAACTCCTACAATTTACAAACGAATGCAACAATCTATATTAAACATTGAAAGATATCCTGAAATACGTTTTTATTCCAATACGAATGTGATTTAATATTTTATTAACCTTGAGAACAACAGAATCTAGTTATTGTTTTTGTTTGCCCAGATTAGTTCACGTCTAGAGTTTATTCTAGATACGAGCATTTGCCTAATGGGAAGCTAATTCTTTGATTACAGATGTACTTAAGAATTTTTATCGTGGAACACCGGTTGAGACGCTCTGCTCTAAAGATCTGCCTTGGTTAAAAGTAGCCCGAAATGCATTTTGCTTACAGTTATGGGTATTATATTTAAATAGTCAATTATCATTTAAATGAAAAGAGCAACCGAACACTAATTTCGCAACAATTCGAACGAGCGTTGCCTGATAACAGGAATATTGCTGCATGGTCGACGCTGTCTACAACAATGGAATTTCGCACGCGCGTTACCAGGCAACAGGGAGTATTGTTGTTTGGTCAACCCTGTCTACTGTCCTCCAAACGAGAGATGGCCGACCTGTTTTTGTGAGATCTGCGCATGTATCATCGATTAGTCTGGTCAGGCACTTCCGTCTGATTTTATGACAGGACGCCGCCATTACGGTAAACGCTTGTTACTTTGCAAAAGAGCATTGTATTTATAAATAATATATATTTATTTATTTATATAAATACTTATTGTTAGCAACTGGTATTGAAATAACGCTAAATAGTCGAGAGAAGTTTTAATTTGGCGTTATCAACATGTCTTTCTCAGTGAAAACAGACGACGGCGTCCATTGTGACAGGAAAACATAATTGATCAGCTACCGGAAGGGCTGCGCAGTTCAAACTTCCGCCGGCCAACTTTCATTTTGAGGACAATACAACATTACATTTTCGCACGTGCATTTGCCAGGCAACAAATTTACGACTGTTACAAGTGGATTTCAATCTTCAATGCATGCATTGTATTAGAATTTAAACTTTATTTTTAGTTTTAAACTTTAGGTTTCAGTTTACTTGATATAATTTGTTTTTGTGAATAAATTACGTGCGAGCGAATGTGAATAAATTTCCGACTATTACAATTGGATTTCAATATTCTATTGCATGCATTTTTTAGATATTAAACTTTAATTTAGTCTTATTTTTAGTTTGAAGTTTTAGTTTTTAATTTACTTGATGTTTGTTTTGTTTTACGTGGTTAATAAAGTGTTTTTTTCTTTTCTTTTTCCATTACATATGCGAGGCTTCCGGAGCTAAGCGACGGGTAGCCTTCTAGTTTATTCATCAAAATATTAACATACGTTTATTTCCGTATCCAATTTCACTGTGAAATTTCATCTTTTATATAATGAACTTATCGGTTTTAAAAGAAAATGTGCAGAAATCTAACGTGATCCAGAATTGAAAAATACTTCCATACAGCTATTGTTTAATTACTTGTTAATTGGATTTCATAAATCATTTAAGCTCGAATTACTGTTTTGAAGCTCCAGTCTGTAGTAATCTTTTATCATATGACAATATTAATTCAACTGACACCTTAACGTTAAAGAGATAATGAACAGGTGCGTTATACATTTATAAATATTTATCTTTCCATGAAAACAAATATTGGTTAAAATGTAAAATAAATACCAATGGAAAACGACTGCAAGATTTGTCTTTATACTAAGGTTCGGTAAATAGTTTCAGAAAATGAAATATTTTATTTAATAAGAAAATTGTGGCCTAAATAAAATAGTAATTTATAAGCCAAAATCTAATTACTCATCCCCAGATTGTAATAATTAGTGTTACCTCCGAATAATGGACAGTCACGGGACCGGAAGTGTCGTCCGTTATTGGGAGGTGTCCGCTATTGGGAGGTGTCCGCTATTGGGGAGGACTATCTTTTTTTTCATTTTTTAGCTTACAGCCTGTCATTTAATGAAAAATTACGTAAAATAATTAAATTTCTACAATTACCATTGCGATATGAGAGAATATGAACAATTGCAAATTATTTACTATATTCCTTTTTAAATGAGTGCTATAAAGTTTGACCGAATTCTCTGGCTTTTTCTTGAAGCAAAACACCGCTTATAGGAATGTTCTTTTCAGGAGCAGAGCGGAACTATTTTTATCACCACTTCGTCGATTTTGCTTTTTCAGTTTTACGAAACTTCAAATTCTTCGAATTTTCGTTTGAATTCACCATCCACATTTTTCTAATCTCATCTTTGTCCTTCAAAAGTTCACTTATCTTAGTTTTTCCAACTTTAAAACGTTCAGCAAGACAACGCACACGCAGCTTTTCTTTTTCAGCAACTTCAAGAACATCAATTTTTTCTTTGAGTGCCAATCTCTTCCTTTTTGACGCCATTTTAATTCGCACTAAATTTAATCAACACGTTTATAGGATAGCTTTACGAGGGATTGATATTTACAAAGCAACTGCAGTGAAAAAAAGGGCCTCAGATTCGTGCATTGAATCATAGGACACAGATACAATGTATCAATGTATGGGGGGGGGGGGAGAGACACCGATACAATGTATCAATGTATGGGACACCGATGAAAATACAACCATGAAGTGTTTGTCGAAATGTTAATCGAAAAAAAAAAAAAAAAAATTTTTTACAGAATAACTGTCCGTTATTCAGAGTGTCCGCTATTCGGAATGGATAACACGGAATATCCTATTGTAAGGGACTGGGACCCGCAATAATGTCCGCTAATTAGAGGTGCCCGCTATTCAGGGTGTCCGTTAAAGGAGGCAACACTGTAATAATAAAAATAATGCATATCACAAGATTATTATATTATTAGTGATATATTAGGACCTTTAAATCACGGCATTATCAACAAAATTTATTGAGATTAAAATATGAAATTTGATGTAAACAGTTATTCTTTGAATTGAATTATTTAAGGGCATTGTATTTTGGCCCACATTTCAAAAATAAGATATATAAAATAATTCTCTTTTAAATATGAAATTTCATATAAAGAGTATATTACTCTTTGATTTCTTAAGAGCGCAGTATTTTGGCCGCTTTGAAGAAAAGTACAAATCTTTGAAGAAGTCTAAAATATGAAATTCAATGTATTTACATCAATGTATTATTCTTTGAAGTTTTTAAGGGTATAATCTTTTGCTCAAAGTTTTGCAGTATTCCATGAGATGAATTTTTGAAAACCAAAAGTACAGCCTGAAATATAAAGTTTGGTATAAATAAAAATGTAAGAAGAAAAAAAAGTTTCTTAAGGGCCTCTATGGTGATGTGGACGACACATTTCTATCTACGAACACCAGATTCTAGTAATATTTAACTCTCAAATACAAAGATTGTTCTTGATTTCATTATTGTCAATTTATCATTAACATATTTTTCCAAAAGTTATTTGTTTTATGGTTTTGGTGCTTCTGTACAGTGTACCAAAGATAGGCCTATACACTCCAAAACAGATGTAGACGATACCATTCAATTCTTACATATGAAGTTTGGTGTAGAACAATTAATTATGTTTCGAGTTATCATACTCACAAGATTCTCATAACAAATAGTCACACACGAAATACAAACGACATTACTCATAAAACAGTTTAAATTTGTTAAAAGGAACAAATAACGTGAATTTCCGTTAAGTTCAAGACACGGATATTTAAAATGATTAATGCTCTACATTATCTTTCAAGAATTCAAAATGATTAGACATATTAGATTTTTTTTATATAGTTATTTCCTTGTTTTTGCATGATACTTTCCATTACTATCGTTCGGAGAAAGTAAAAATATTCGAAAGTACTTACTATAAAGCGCCATCAAACATTTAAAATGTTCTAAAGATTACAGCAGTGTTTAAAATATCTGAAGGAGATATTTTAAACACTGCTGTAATCTTTTAGGTAGAAAATCAATTAGGTAGAAATCAGAATAATGAAATTGATGCGAAAATATTTCCGATTTCCTGAAGCATTGATTTTTTTTTTATCCCTAAAAAAACATTAGTTATCTGACTTTCGTTGACAGCGCCATTACTTCAGAGAAATATTGCACCATAAATACAATAAGTGAAATTATAATACAGTGTTACCTCCTTTAACGGACACCCTGAATAGCGGACACCTCTAATTAGCGGACATTATTGCGGGTTCCAGTCCCTTACAATAGAACATTCCATGTAATCCACTCCGAATAGCGGACAGTTATTTTAACTGTGAAAAAAAAATTTTTTTTTTCGATTAACATTTCGACAAACACATCATGGTTGTATTTACATCGGTGTCCCATATCTTGATACATTGTATCGGTGC
>JAFIDM010000002.1:38654399-38704070 GCA_023159025.1 Thereuonema tuberculata
CGGCGCCCCCCCCCCCCCCATACATTGATACATTGTATCAGTGTCCCATGATTCAACGCACGAATCTGAGGCCATTTTTTTCACTGCAGTTGCTTTGTAAATATCAATTCCTCGTAAAGCTATCTGTAAACGTGTTGATTAAATTTAGTGCGAATTAAAATGGCGTCAAAAAGGAAGAGATTGGCACTGAAAGAAAAAATTGATGTTCTTGAAGTTGCTGAGAAAGAGAAGCTGAGTGTGTGTTGTCTTGCTGAACGTTTTAAAGTTGGAAAAACTCAGATAAGTGACTTTTGAAGGACAAATATGAGATTAGAAAAATGTGGATGGTGAATTCAAACGAAAATTCGAAGAATTTGAAGTTTCGTAAAACTGAAAGAAGCAAAATCGACGAAGTGGTGATAAAAAGGGTTCCGCTCTGCTCGTGCAAAGAACATTCCTATAAGCGGTGTTTTGCTTCAAGAAAAAGCCAGAGAATTCGGTCAAACTTTAGGATTTGACACGTTTAAGGCATCAAATGGATGGTTAGAAATTAATTTTCTATATACTGTAATTAATTTTATCATTATTTTAAGTAAGACAAACGGATTAGCACTCATTTAGAAAGGAATGTAGTAAATAATTTGCAATTGTTCATATTCTCTCATATCGCAATGGTAATTGTAGAAATTTAATTAAGATTGTACGTAATTTTTCATAAAATGACATGCTATAAGCTAAAAAATAAAAAAAAAGATAGTCCTCCCCAATAGCGGACACCTCCCAATAACGGACGACACTTCCGGTCCGGTGAATGTCCGTTATTCGGAGGTAACACTGTAATTGAAATGACTTCAAATCCTAAAATATTATAAACTGACACTGAATGAAACGCATGGCAACAGTTTATAAATAAAAACAACTTATTCCAAAGTCAATTTCATTATTTGTACTGTGATTTTCGAACGCCACCTTCTGCTAAATGCAATTTCGTCAAAATTTTATCCAAAATGGCGGTTGGATAAGAGTGAAGTATCGTACATTCTGTCTGACCCCTCATTATGTATAAGGAAGAACATGGTTTTTTAAATCTGAGAAAAAAGTTTTTAGGCCTATACTGTACACTGTAAATTTGCCGCGAATAAATACTAAGGTTAAAAAAAAAATGGTATTATACTATTAAGGTGACCATTTTTTCTAAATGAAAAGGAGGACGCAAATAAAAGAAGTTTAACGTGCCGGAATAATTATAAGTTAGGTATCAAACCATGGCACTTAGCTAAAGTTAGGATTCGCACCTTGAGTTGTCATCGGGAAGAGACTGGGACGGACCGTTTCGTCCTCATTAGGACTCCTCAGCCAGCCAAACTCCCCCGATGACAACTCAGAAGGCGCGCAAGGTGTTAGTATCCCGCTTCTCGCACCCGAGAACGGGACCTCCCACCGAAGAAATCCTAACCAAAAATTAATCAAGATAATAAATACAAAATTTCCCTGACCTGCCTTCCGGCAAGCACAAAAGGATAATTTGAAGAAAAAAAAAAAATGTTATCAGGGGTTTGAGGGGTATAAACCTATCTGTTCAACCAAAATAAATAAATAAAAGGTTTTAAACACATATCAAAAAGGAGGACTTTTTGACCCTAAAAGGGGACGGTTGGTCACCTTAGTACTATTGATATTTTTCTTGGTTATTGTTCTTTTGTTTTGTTTGTTCCAAATGGCTTTACGTTCATCCATAAGCGGAATTTCAGCATTTTGATTGATGGGCAAATCCACTTCTAATTTTCATTAGATGACAATTCTTCTTAGTTAAGTATCCAATCATTAACGTATCACAAACTTTGTATACAAATATTACATTTAATATTTGTCACTAACAGTCCATTAATTATTTCGCTGAAAGTCCATTAAATATTTCACTGAAAGTTCTTTGAATATAACACTATTAAATCCTGTAGATACAGCACTGTTAATCCTATCGATATTGCACTATTAATCCAATAGATATTGCACTCAATTAGTTCTTTACATAGTTATTAAATTGTTCTTTAAATAGTTCTTAAAGAGTTTTAAAACAGAAGAAGTCATGATACATTAAGATTCCGTATTTTCTTGTTTGAATATTCGATTAGTAAACAGTATAAACGTGTCTTTCTTCCTTCATACGCAAAGATGAAGAAGAATGCTAAATAACCCATTTATTTTGAAGAAATAGTTTTTGAGGGAAAAAAATGTAAAAGTCGTAAAAATTGAGCTTTGCGAAAACTATATGCTCCCTCCAAACGCATGCGCTTTGCTCGTTTCGATGCAATGTGAGTGTTTCAAATATTCAGACAGCAATGACTGACAAAGTCAAGTATTTCTAAAAACTTCCTTGGAAACACTAATTGAACATTGATTGGATTGTACACCAATTCTGTATTAACTAGTGGATTTCCGTTCTAGATTAAATAACTGTTTAAAACAAATTTGTTTAGCCTTCAAAAATTGCGAAATTGGAATATGATTATTAAGCCTATTTTTGTATCCTGATGATTGTATACCATTGATCAAAATTTAACCAAAATGGACAACATTTTCACTACGCCATTTTGACGATTTAGATATTTAATTTATAAATACATATATATATATATGTTATATTAATACAAAATACAGAATTTAGCTTTATTCGGACAGTTTCAGATAATTAGCAGGAGTATTGTGTGAGTATATTTGTGATCTGCTCACAATCTATTTAAAATAGCTATTTGCATATTACGATAAGTAAGAAACGAAATTGAAGATTACCGTACTACGTAATTCAGCAGATCACAAATATACTCAATTACTCCTGTAAATTATCTGAAACTGACCTAATAAAGCTAAATTCCGCATTTTGTATTAATTAGAAACTAAAAATTTGAAAGTAATTAGGCCTAGATTAAAAACCAAAAAAAAAAAAATTCCAATTTCTACAATTTTTGTTTTCTTCTGTGTCGTTTATCCCACAAAAGGAACGAATGACGTCACAAGTGGATCAGAGTTTCACGGGTAAGTTCGACTTTCTTACAGAATCGGGGAACTTCTAAAAGAAATTTCAAAATAAATAAAGGCCAATTTTTTTCTACCAAGCATGATTTTATGTTTATACGGTGTACTGTTTATATCACTTCTTAATAAATATGAAATTTTAGAAACTCCCTATTTGGTGAAAAAATAAATTCAAACTTCCATTATGCAATTAAAATTAAAATTTGCACTCACTGATAAAAATACAAAAAAAAAATGTTCAGAATATATATAAATTATTTGGAATATTTATAAATCTAAATAAATAAATAAATAAATGTGACTGTATGATTTAATAAACTTGTAAAACTTTAAATAACTTTTTTTTTTAAGATTAAATAGTACTTATATTAATTTTAAATATAAATTTTCTTGGTTATCAATAAAGAATGAAAAATCAAAATAACGATTATCGATCGAGTCTTACAGTTTTCGCCACCAGGTGATGCAAAAATCTGCTTGCAAAATGTTTTGCAATAACTTCACACCTTTCCTCAATAGGATCCTTAGCTCTCGTTGCTTAGTTACAAATAAACTATTCTGATTTATTATTACTATTACTGTTTTTCTTCGGTTGCGAAATTACAGAAGCAATCGAAGGAATGCAGCCCTAAAACCTATCCGGGTCGACAGAGTCCACCCACTGATAATAATTCTCGTTCGTTAATAACAAAAAAGTCGCGCGAATATTGATTCGTAATCCTTTAGTGATCCAAATTTAATGTTTAGTAGGTCGAGGTGATGCCCAAGGATTCCGTTTTCCGTAATCTAATCAGTTACTGGCAACTAACTTGTTATGACTGCAGACATTTCGTTTCCTATACGTCTTACTGAAATCAAACACATTGAGCGTTGTTTTAAAAAAGTAGCACGAAAATATGAAATTAAAGCTAATCAAATCAATTAATCGTTAATAAACAAACTTCAATACTGAAAACCGCGGTGGACTTTAAATGGTACAATGTGTGTCAACTGGTTAGAAACACTTTGGTGGTTATTAATGTCTTAATACTTATCAGTATTAAGAAAAAAGTATTAAGTGTTATTTATTTATTTTTTTAATTTATCATTTGTATATTTATTAACTTAATTTGATGTTATCGTAATTTAGTATTTTTTATATGTAGTCATGCATTTAAAAGTAAAGATATGCCTTGGCTCTGCTGGAGGTTTAGGCTTCCAACGATTCTTCTACAATGGGATTTGTTGAGGTCGGATGGTTCTCCCGCTCTCCTACCTTTAACCCCCGAGTAAGAAGCCTGGTACCCATTTGACAGAAGGCTGGTGAACCCTAAGGTCCGTCTGGAAGAGGAACAACCGTGCTGAAGTGCCCGATCACTTTCGGGATTTGAACCTGGGATCTTCCAGTTCGCAGTTCAGCCCCTAAACCACTGAATTTCCAGAACACTTTTAATTATATTTTGTTCCACGTTTTCCTAATACTTGACTTTTCTTTTTCTTTCAGTTATTTGAATTTTTCCTTCTGTCTGTTTTAAATCTTCAGTTTTGTGTAGGTTTTTTTTCCTGAAAAAGTGTTTAGTTTTTATTATGTAAACCTGTACTTCTTTGATTAATCTTAATGTAATATTACTTTCATGAAAAGGGGCCGAAAGATTCCCCCCCCCCCCCCCCATTTTAAAGTTTTAGGGTTAATTGACAGTTAATGATCCATTCGAGTTATATTCTACATAGTCTCATGTATTTTTACTCTAGTTTTCTTAAGTACATCTTTCCAGAATTTGCCATAAATACTACGATTTGTGTATTCAGGTAGTAGAAGCTTTTGAACAAATCGGAGAATTCATGCAAATTCTTGTGAAAGGCTACCTTGCGCCAGACAAAAATTAAAGATAAATATAAAAGAAATTTATTTATTGACTCAGGAAATGCATGGAATTAAAATGAATTTTCGTGTTTTCAAAATAGAAGACTGCCTTAGACTTATAAGCTTCATTAATGCAGCATTTTAATCTCAAATAAAACGACTTTCTGAAATAATTACAGAAGCATTCTAACTATCGTGGTCTTGAAAACAAATTACGCTTAACGACTAGGAAACATTTTTTTTTTTTTTTTTATTCGGTATGAATAAAACGTAGGAATGATTAAAAATTGGAAGAAAAAATAAAAATTCACAGTTGCAAACAGTATAAACAGTTTGGCTAAGTGAATATAAAAGAAATATAGATTTTTCATTCAAATATAGTAATTTGTTATATTTACTTCTTATTTTTGCAAATCATTCTTTTTCCTGGTAAGTTGGGCTGCTTGTTTAATCGTTACGGGTAAAGCTATGATGTCATTTTAAACAAATTCAGATTTTTCTCCCTAGTTTAATAATTAGATATAAAATTTTAATTGATATTCAAACCCCTACTTAAAAAAAAAATGGCAGCCATTTTATGTATTTATTAATTTGACGATTGTTTCAAAGTCAGTCCCGTTATCACTTAGATCCAAAGATAAACATTTAATTCCTTGTTCATAGAAGGAAGTTATAATTAAGGTTGTTCCGTTAATAAACACATCGTTCACCAGAACTTAATTTCCGTTTGTTCAGACACAAACGTCATCTTTTATCAATAGCAAAATAAATAGCAAGGCAACATCGCCTTTTATCAATTCATTTCCTTGGGAACCAAGCTTTACATTTACTTTCCCTTACGATTACAGCAAAGGAGTCTTTAAGAAAGGAATAATTTAATGTGTGAGCAATTTCAGCCTTGCTTTGCTTCCAATCGCCCCAGGTCGAAGATTTCCTTATATAATAAGCCGGGCTCGCAATGGACTGCTTCTCCGGCCGTTTGCGTTGTGAAGACTCGTTTTTATGTTGCTACGGTTAAAAAGAAAAAGATTAAGTGCGTAGGAATTCGAGTTGTCTGCTAGGGTTCGGTTAGTAACCCTTTACCTTCGTCCACTGCCCACGACCACCCCCCCGCCCCCCACCTGCTTCAGGCTAGGGTGTCGTTTCACCGCATTCCAGAGCAGGTAGAGCGACTTGTTCCAACCACCTGAGCTCTTTAAACATTCCATTTTGAGACCTTCCCTTCCCCCCCCCCCCCTCCTTTTCCGGTGAACTTCCCCATCCCCCCTGACCCCCCCCCCCCCCCCCACTCCCAACATTGAATATCCGCAACATCCTTAAATATGCAGAAAAACAATTGAAATTTGAAAACATCTCTCTGTACACAAAAATAACGTAATATCTTATTTGTAAATATATGAATTATCTGAAAAAAAATAATTTATATATTACGAATTATCTATAAAAAATAATTATTAATAAATAAGTGCATGTACTTGATATAACACTTAAAACGCTTGATTGAGCAAAATTTGCTGCCACTAATTAAAATAATACAAAACTTGTAAAGTTGTACATAATGTTGTGTACATAAATGAAATGTAATTTTATTTATT
Source organism: Thereuonema tuberculata (assembly GCA_023159025.1). Lineage (NCBI taxonomy): Eukaryota > Metazoa > Arthropoda > Chilopoda > Scutigeromorpha > Scutigeridae > Thereuonema > Thereuonema tuberculata. The sequence continues at coordinate 38,660,850 of JAFIDM010000002.1, forward strand.
GAAAAATTTATTTATTTTATTCATAAAATAAATTTATGATTTCAATACTTTTTCCTTTTTTTTTTTTTTTTTTTGTATTTTCTAATTTTCTTGCAAAAACGAAATAGCTTCTAAGTATCCGGCAAAATAACGAAGCTAAGGGCTTATAATTCCTTTTATCAAACTGATAGGCTACGGAAAGGAATCACAGAAGTTCTCTTTCGGTAGCCTATCAGGTCGATAGCCTTGAATCTCAGAAGTTTTAAGATTATTTCTGCCTTCAAATAATAATTGTACATCGTATTTTAATCGTTTAGTTGTAATTCAGAAATCAGTACATTCTGCCAAAATAAATTTAATATTTTTTAATAGAAATATTATTAACTGTTATTTAACTTATTATTAACCGTTATTATGAGCAATTTTACTTGACATAATGCACATATACAATTTATAATATTACAACTATTTATTTATTTATTTATTTATTTATTTATTTATTTATTTATTTATTTATAACTGATCCTTAAAACCGTCACGATCTGTCAAGTATTTATTGTAGAAATATTTACGTAATGTATAAGCACTGGCGTACCGGGGGGGGACCCGGGACCCCCCCCCCCCCCCCCCCCCCCCTCCATTCAAAAATGGAAATTAGGATTTTGAACCAGTTTTTTTTTTGGTTGGAAATTTCATCGATAGGTCTGTAACCCTCCCACCCATCCGAGTAAGAACACGCTTTTTTTTGGGTTGAATGACTACCAGCGACCATAATAACCTTTCCCATTCCAAAATCCTATGTAAGCCTATCACATATTACATATATATATATACATGGTGATAGGCTTACATAGGATTTTGGATTAATGTATTATTTATACGTTACTTAAGAAATCTATATATATATTATTATTTTATTATAAATATATATTATTTATATATACATTACTTAAGAAATGTTGATCATACATAAATTCTTTGTACATATTTTTATAATTTTACATTTTTTTTTTAAATTAAAAAAAAAAATTGAATCATTAATAAATAAAATGGATTCTAAGGAGGGATTTGAACCGATCTCCCATTACCGACATCTACGCTAAAATCTAACATGTACAAACATTTATATTTATATTTGTTTATTTATCTATTTTTATTTTGAACGTTTTATTTAACTTTTGACTCCTTCGTTCCGTTTCCGCATTGTTTCCGCAATTTTTGGATAGCCCTAATTGAAAAGAGAATGAAACTGCGAATTTAAGAGAAAAAAAAAGAAAAACACACATACTACATTAATTATGTCAAGTAGAAAAATTAGAAGAAAAATAAATAAATTTAGCTTCTGCACTTCAAAATTATACCATAATTCTAAGCGTTTTACGAAATTTGCTTTCGCTACATTAGTTTTCGTATTTATTTACTTCTCTCCCTTTCTTTACTTATATATTTCCCTTGAAAGAAAATTAATAAATAATTACGTTACTATATTTAGTTGATAACGGAAACTTGATGCTTTCAAACCGTTAAGAAAAAACAGAGATACAACTTTAAGAAGGAAATTATTTCGAACTGATTCGCGATTGTCTTTTGTTGCTTGGGACTTCCTCCAATTCGTTGGACTTTCCAGTATTACTTTTATCTTTTTTTTTCCTCCCTATTATGTAATACTCAGAAATGATTTTTGTTTGCATTTATTTTGTGAGCTCATCTCTATTAAATCTCTGGTTCTAGCATTCAATATATTTACTTCATATTGATTTTCTTTAGCTTTGACTCTGCCGGTGGCTCGTACAGAAAATAGGCATAAAAACTGCACTGGTATAAGGAAAAAAAACAACATAATACAATTCCGACTATTCTAATTTTAGATTGTTTTTTCCTATTACAAAATCGTTAAATGATCATTAGGATATATTTTTACTGTCATACATCCTTGTATGACGTTTTCAATTTCGTCTTTTTATATAAAGCCTATAATTACATAACTATATAATTATTGTCTATAGTTATATATATATCTGTATATCTTATTTGATAGTAGTTTAAATTATTTTAGTCAAGCTTGTAACATATGGTTAAAAATTTTGTTTATATAAATCAGTTTAAAGTGTATTTCCCACAGTTTGGAATGTTATATACCGGGTGATTCATAAAGTACTGGAAAGTACTGCTGGTTTTCATCGCCTCATATCTTTTAAACTACTGCTATAAAAATCTGAAACTTTTTATATAAAATCGTCAAAACATATAAGAGTTATATTTTCATGTTATTATTTATTCATTATTCTTGAAATTCATTTTATTGGCGTTCAAATATCCCTAATACATCGTATATTTAAATAACTGTTGTGATGTTGTTTAAACTCTAAAAGTCTGGATCCAATATTCAAATGATGCAGAAACCTAATTAGGGAAATTTAATCTAAACACTTTTGTCATTAATTCCTTTGTTTAATTAAAAAAAAAAAACTGTATTTTTTTGAAAATGCATTCTGCAAATGACTTTTTTTGGGAGACAGTCGAATAATTTTTTTGGATAATAATTTCGATATATTGGGGGTGTTTGAATGCAAATAAAATGAATTTCAATAATAATGAATAAATAATAACATGAAAATATAACTCTTATACGTTTGGCGATTTTATATAAAAAGTTTCAGATTTTTATGAGCAGTAGTTTAAAAGATATGGGCTGAAAACTACCAGTACTTTCAAGTACTTTATGAATCACCCGGTATATAACATATGACCTTTTGAACTTAAATATTAAAGTTCTTGAAGATTTAAATCTCTTTTTAAACGCTAACTTGAGAATGATTTTAGTTTTACGTAATCGAGTTCTTCTAAAATTGTAAGGCAGTCTCGACATTCACAGGATATTGACATTTTCAAAGCATTTTTCGTTCAAAAGCCCATCTACTTTTTAAATAGACTTTTTTCACATTTAAATTCTGTTCTTTAACTGCACAAAATGTAAAGAAAAAGTAATATAATATAGTATAATATGGGCCCTGTAGCCGAGTGGGTATGGGCGCTTGACTGTGGGTTGGAGGTAGCGGTTTCGATTCCCGACCTCGGCGGAGGGCGGGGATTTTTCCACGCTCCTTCTCCTCCAAACGGGTCCTAAAGTCACCCAGCCCTCTGTAGAATGGGTACCGGGTTTCTTTCCCGGGAATTAAAGGCGGGCGATCGTCGGGCCGACCCCCCGACCTCATCTTCGTCCCACAGGGTACGATCACCGGCCTGCCCGGGCTGGTTGTGGCATCGCGCCGTCCTATGGGCCTGATTGGACCTTTAACTTTTAACTTTTTATAATATAATAGTGTAAGTCAAAGCGTGATTATAACGTTTTCCGGTAACCCTGGCTGACCCTGAATAATGCCACCGTTACTAGTAATTTTATATATCTTAATTTTGATGTATAGTTTGTTTTTAGTTGCTTAATTTAGCATTGTAATATCAGCCCATATGTATTAAATAATATACAAATTTTGTGATATTTAATTGAATTTTAAAAATATGTTCTCGCATTCTTAATGTATTAGCAATTATATTGTCCTTATAATTTTACAAATCTATTAGCAACGTCCTCCTACTAACGGTAAAAAAAATATAAAAAAATATATATTTAAAAAAATAAATAAAAAAGATAAATAAAAAATAAAAGTCGTCAAAAATGTTTGGTCCCTTGAGTGACGACTTAACGAGGTTTTACTGTCATTTAAAAGATGATTATAATTAAAGTTTGTAGTCTCATTCTTTCTGAAATAAATGATATTTTACTTTCTGATTTCCTTTTTCCTTTTTCTTTGCAGTCACTTTGGACTGGCTACGAGCTAGCTTCAATAATAATGACCATCCTGCTAATTGGTATTTTCTCGAATAACTCCCGGTTTAAAGCCCATTGCACAGGGGTCCGAAAATCGGTCGGTCGGATCCATGTGCAATGGGCTTAACTTGTAGTCGTTCTAGGTAACTGCCAAAAACATGTGGATACACCAACTTTCTGGAAATTAAAACACCCATAATTTGTATTAGACTAAGAAGATTAGAGTTAGTTTTCCATTTCCTTTGTTTTTAGTTTTCATTGCAATTTTAAATCTTGGATTAATTGAATAAATGCAATAGATTTATTCACAAAAATGAATAATGTAATAATGAATTTTTGAGAGAATGCAAGGTAGATTGCTTAGGGCGCAAAATCCTCACATGCCGGACCTGCCATTTGTATAGACTTTATTTATTGTCATGATTATTTTATTAGTTGAATAATGGAAGTTTAAATAGGCTAGATTTATTCTTCTGAAACAATTTCACATAAAATTGTATTATTCAATTAGTCAATCAAGTTTTAAATAGGTTCATATCTCCGATTATAATGAGCAAATGTCATTTCGATCGTTTCTATACAGTTGGTGTAGTACAAAGGTTTGCATAGAAGATTGGCCGTGTGGCCTATACATGTAACTGTGAGGAAGAATTTAGCCACCTGTCATGTCACATGACACTTTTTTAATGTATTTTAATATAGCGTTATTTCAAGTTAGGTTTTCGCCGCTTCCTTTACGACCAGGATTGATCTTCGTCATGTCTGTCCGTCAGTCCTAAGCATTAATTCATCTAAATAACATGAATTTGAACAATACTTTAACGTGTGTTCTTTTTATATTACATGGGTTCTTTAAAACCACTACACATATAAAAGGTTAAAAATAAAGTTATTTTCAATCTTTTATATGAATGATGGCTTTAAAGAACCCATGTAATAAGAATTTGATTTACAACGACAACACGTTGTGTAAATTCTGCAAATTTCATTTATGACTATGTATTCTTAAGATATTACTGGCATAACTTGGAAATTGAGTAGAATTTATAATTAAGGTCTAAAAATTATATTTTAGAAAAACAATCACTTTTTAACGTCTAAAAAGTTTAATTGGTAGAAAAAAGAATAAAAACGCACACGAATAGCTCACAATAACTTTATCAATCTTGTTTCATAAGAAGTTGGAAATTACAAAACAAAACGCTGCAGCAAGTTCGAAAGAGCTGAAATCCTACTTAAAACGTTATTTTTTCAATTTTATTTATTTATTTATTTATTTTAAAGATAGTAAAAATTATAAGAACATAAAAGCTTAAGTTTATATTCAGATTTTAATATATACTGAATACAAACAGTATAAATTTTAAATTTTCTGAAAAAAACTTAATAACTCCGCATTGTTTACTTAAGTTGCTAAATCTGATTAATTTTGATTGGATTAATTGGCGCCAAAGGATTAAATGAAATGATTTAATATTCATTGTCTAAGATAATGAGGTTTATGACAGCAATCGAATTATTTGGATTTCATTAGTTTTTTAGGCGAATGGTTGTCGCCTTCTCAAAGTGGAAACGCTCAAAGTGGTTGAATATAAAGCTTTTATTTCTTTGGTAAGAATTGAAATACATGTAATTTCCACGAGATTAACTTATGATCGGCATAAAAAAATCAAGCTATTTTTCAGAGATATTTTGTGCGATTTTGATTTTGTACGTCAGTGTTTTTTTAAGACAGTTCCCAAGCGAAGTTAGGATGTCATCCAATCGGCCAGTCTGTTTGCGCCTCGCTTGTGTGTGTGTGTGTGTGTGTGTGTGTGTGTCCTCCTAACAGTTTTTGAACCACTGCACGAATCTTCCTGAAACTTGACATACATATTTAAGGGCGGGTCTAACTTTTCCATTTTAATTTTTATTTCCCGTGTAGGTCCTTATCAAAAAATTAGCTGCGCGAAAAGAACACGAAAATTCACTGTAGAAATGCATTAGAACCGAAGCAATGGATTTCTGTCCATGTCTTAGGTAATGAATATTAACCTGCTTATTATTCTTACTAAACTTTGTACGAGCTTTGAAATGATAAAAATTCATTCGCGTTAGAACTTACTATAAGTAAGCATTTGTGGATTTAATTAATATTTTTCAGAAAATAAAGAAAACCTACTATTTGTCTTCATAAAATATTATAATTTTTTAAAAAAACAGGAGAGTTTCAAATGTATATTATTTCTCCAGAACTTCCAAATAAGAGAGCTGATGTTATAAGTCTTAGTATTTCTCCCATACTGATATCAAAAGCAAATAGTAGATGTATATATTGTATCTAGATGTATATAGATGTTTATAGTGGGCAGAATAACGCATCTCAAAGCGCCCTTCATATAGAGAAGTCCTAATTTATTCATTTCTTTATAGAGTGAAATGTCTCAGGGCCTGGATCATAAAACTTTGCTGCTGTGGATTTTTTTTTTCTTTTGGGGGGGAGGAAGAATATACATAAAGGCATCATGAATAACTTCCTTAAAGCAAAGAAAAAGAAAAACAATTCGATGGTTATTGTTCATTTCGCAAAAATAGATCATAACATTGGTGTAGTGTGACGTAGTTCAAGTTTTTGAGGCTTGGACCGAATTATCAACTGGCCTTTCAACATTCAGAAGATTACAATCATTTCTAGATTTTTTTGTTTTGAAGTGATCTAGCAAATATGACAATATTCAGTAATTTTATTTATAATAATTTCATTTAATAATATTCATTGGTTTATTTTATCACCGTTTAGAAAGCCACCCTACTCGCCTCCTTCTTTCTGACAGTATTTTTCTTTGTATACGACATTAGTATTTCCGTTGTAGTTACTTCAACACATTTTTCATAATTAAAAAGTATGGCCAAGATTATTACCTTTGTAGCGAAAGAATGAGATGATAATTTCCGACTTTATAAAAATAAACAAATTCTTGAAAATGCAAAATCTCAGAAGCGAAGCGTGTTTCCGGAAATTTTATAAAAAAACAAAATACAGATTTTTTTTTTTTTTTTTAATTACTCCACATAGAAGTGAGTAACATTAAAGCTTTAGTCTACGAGTTTACAAAGAGACAACAAATTTCAAGAAAGTGCAGTTTGGCGGCCATTTTCGAAGATGGCCGACAAAGAAAAAGGTTAACGCCTGAAACTTGAATCAAAGATACAGTAGCTATTTTTATTATTAGACTATTAGCTATATTTGAACTAAATTTTGTACTGGAAACTAAATTTGAAAAACCATATTTGATAACATGTTAGTATGGTTTTCAATATGGTTTACTAATTGTCGTTGGAATGCAGGTTTTCGGGTTACAACAACACTGATATTTCATATCCGTTTGTCTCCAAAAATCAAGACACCAGGGCCTCCCTTAAATCATTAATTCTCCTTTAAATCAATTGGTTAATTTTTGGCACTTTTGCTAAAATTTCTAAATATTCTTTCTAAAAATTTCTAAAGCGATAGAGGGTTGAGGTAAGGGAGATGACGAAGATGAAATAGAAGTTATACCTTCAAGGGCGGAAGTCGTAAGTGCGAGTTGTCGTTAAGCAGATAGGTCGTAAAGTGAGTAGTACCTGTATTCATTATATAGAAGGGCTGCAATAAGGAATGCATTATAAGGATTGTACTGTAGCATGCATTAACACTTGAATTAATAAATTTATAGCTAATGCTTTACACAACAAAACTGGGAAATTATAAATGGGTAAAATATTGATTAAAATTCCATCAAATTAACTTGATTTAGGGATTAAAAATAAGTAGTTGGGATTTACAATTTGCTGCTAAAGTAAAAAAATGAAGAGAATTTATTATATTCAAAGGATGTTACAATTTCTTATTCGTAATTGTTTTTACAATTTTCAAAACCAAAAATTAATAAATAAGATTTCGGAAAGTAGATTATAAGATCTCTCAGGTTTCCTTGTTTATTGTATAAATTTATTATTTGTAGCCTTTTATTCTAAACTATTTTAATAATAGTTAACATAATTAATAACATGCGCAGTTGATCATCGTTGATGCAGTTATGCGCAGCTCGAAATTCGAAATTAGTCACCTGATCATTGTCTTTTAGTTTTTTATCCTATAATTACTTATCTTTAAATAGTTATCAAAAAATTCTTTCTAATTATCTTCTTCATTAGCGGGATTTAGGATAAGAAAGGGATGAAAAGTATTTCCCAATCCCATCTTTACGGAGTAAAAGAATGTAAAAACGAACCAAAGAAATAAAGAGACTAAATTAAAATTGTTCCTAATTTTCGAAAAAAATAAAAATAAAAATAATAATAATAATAAAAATAAAAAATTGAATTTTTTTTCCGCACATTCTTATAATCTTGCTGAATAATCTTGATTTTTTTTTCTTATTTTATTTTAGTCTTCAAAAAGAATATATATATATGATATAATTACCAAAATAATAAATTGTCAATAAATTTTCAATTGAATTACTTGTTTATTCAGATAAACCACTGTGTGCTGGAGGGGGAGGAGGTATAGTGATGATTTTAATTCTCTCCGTGCATCCGATAAATCCAGAATTTTTTAATTTATTTATTTATTGGTTAGACAGCCAATAAATTAATTTTAGTTATTAAAACTTTAGTTTTATTTTATTTTTTTCTTTAGAGGGACAGTACTCCCTCCACACATTTCAAATGACCAAGTGGTTGTTTCTTAAAATTTATTCGAAGCTATTTTCAAAATTAGTATCATGTCCTTTTGTTATTTGTTCAAGACTAATATTTGCTGGAATTTTTATGGTGTTGTTGTTTAAGCTATTAAAAACTTTTAAAATAAGGAAAAAAGGTTGTATTACCTATTTAACACATATTCAAGTAAATCTTAGGCATTATTCGGAGAATTACTGACAATTCGAATTTTGAATAATTTATCAATAATTTTGAATAATTATACTTGATAATAATTTTGACTATTTATTGGTATCTATTCATTTTTTTTTTTACTTAATCAATTTACATCTACATAACTCATGCTCCCTAAAAATATTACACGGAGAATATTACTCGTACATTAATTATCATTAATTTTTGAAATATATTAAATAAAATCAAAATAATATTTATACTTCCTTACAATGACAAATATGTCTTGAATAACTAATAATAATTTCAGTAAAATACCTTGATTAATATTATTGTTATTATTAAAATTTACAATAAATGTCAAACATACATTTTTTTTTTTTATATTCGCAACCAATTCAAAATAATTTTTTACTTTTTCAATTTATTTGTCAAAAGACTTTATTACCCTTCTTTAATCACCGTAAAGTTTACATTGTCGGAGTTTTTTCCTAGGTGTTTCTCCTCTAGGTAGGTCCTATGATCTACCCAGCCCTTTTCTTTCCCGACATCAAATCGCGGGAGAGGTCGGATCGGCCTCAGTTTCTTTCCGTATGTCGTGAATGGTTGGAGCGGAAAACCTGCGAAAATAATAATTTATAGGATTTGCTAAATTATCCGTTTATGATGTATTAATTGAAAAATATTTTTATCTCAGTTATTAAATTGAAATTGTTTAATTAACCCGATTAACCTGATTTTGAGGCTATTTTGTCTAAAAACATTTGAATACTACATTTAGACCATATTCTCTGGGATTTTTATTATAAGTTTTTTATTAAAACTTATAAAAAAAACCTGGTTATTTCAAATTATCTTCTACTCTTCGCAGCAATATAGGGTGACCATATTTCTAAAATAGCAGTGCGGGATTATATACCCACCCCCACTAAAAAAAAAACAAACTCTACCTATATAGGGTTCACCCATTTCTCTGTCAAATGGGTACTCGGGGGTTAAAGGGGGTTTAGTTAGAAGGGCTACCATACCTTCTAATTAACGACCCTTTTTTCCTCTTTTTCTTTCAATAGATATAAATACAATAAATATAAATAAATATAAAATTGTAAGAAACTGATACAAAATAATGTACGTATTTTTCACTTTGAGGTATAATCGTTTAAACTTCTTAAATTCTTCATCAGAAAAGTAATAATAATAATTAAGCGATTTCGAAAATAAAATTTCGTAAAACTGGCAAATATGAAGTTTTTATTAAGTCAATTTAGTCTTTCTTACAGACGGACAGACAAAAGAATTCAATAAGTGCTGAATGTACACTAGCATTTACAATCGTTATCAGTTGTTCCCTAATAATTATTTATGAAGTTAAAAATAATCTCAGCAAAGTTTGCTTATTTCATAAATCTGTGTCTAAAATGCAAGGCAGACACCATTAGATGACAAGAAAAAAATTATTTAAATGAAGTTTTTAAGTTCTTTCCTTTTCTTTACCAAAATTATTGCACAATTTTCATTTAACATACGGTTGCTTCATCAGAATGGTTTTGCGTTTGCGTAGCCTCAAGGTAGTTTAATAGTTCTTACATTCTTAGCAAGAATTAGAATCCACAATCAGAAAGGCGTATCTAACAGATCAGAAAATTATTCTTCCTTATTTTTTTTATTCTCAAATCTTAACCATTTAACTTCAGCATAAAGCATTTTTTTTTTTTTTAGAAGGGGGGAAGGGAGGGGAGAGGAGAAATTGTTAATAAGATTTGCGAAATTATTCAAGACGCTTTAGCTAAGAGAATTTCCTTCAAATGGAACAGCTGCCAAATTGGAAAATTAAACTTGTTACTCTTCAATATTTACGCTATTCTTGTAGCTGCATTTTAATCTTTGATAATTAAGATTTAGCCTTTGTTAGAATTCGTTCATTTTTTTACTAAATAACGATTTCGAAACTTTAGACCACATCTGCTTTTCATTATGGTATTTACCGAAAGATTAGGGTTTTATTTAATAGGATTTAAAAGTTCGGAATTCACAATTATGTATTTAACTAGAGGAAGGCCTAAAATCACCCAGGGTTTAATCCCTCTTAAGTCCAGATATTCAGGGAAATTCGCAGAAAAAAAGTTAAACTTAGAGAAAATGTCCTTGAAACTCCACAATAAAAAGGGAAAAATGCTTTAGTTAGATATTTGAGAGATAATTACTTCATATAGGCCTACTTTTTATTATGGAAAGGACTTTATTTTTATTTTACTAACTTTAATTAATTGTGTGAAACTCAGAATAAACTGTTAAATAAACTCTGCAATTTTATGAACAAATTTTTATTTATTTTTAGGAATTGCTACAGCGTAAAAGATAGAGGATTTTTTATTCTACATCTGCCTCTACCTTTGTTTCTGTTTCTTTGCTTTCACTGAGCTGCAGATACTGGGTAAATCCAACTAAAGATGGTTAAAGAACTTTAAACAGACTGTCTTGTATTCCCGGTATCAGTAATTCCAAAAGCAGCTCCGTGAATTTTATTTGTGTGCGTTTTGATTCCTTTGTATACCTTGTTAATTGTCTCAAGCACGTTAAACCTAAGGGTGCGCACATGATTTTTATTTCGGGGTGGGTCAATTTAAGTCTCCATACTCCAATAGCCAAAATTTCGGAAGGAACCAAGATAATCTCAATCGACCATCCAACCGAAGAAAACGAAAGATAGAAAGTGGAACCCATTCTGTAAATTTCGAGATTTTGTGAGGGGAGAGAGAGAGAGAGAGACTTTTCAGCCTTTACTCTATATAGCGCCTATGTGTATTCCAGTGTTTTTATTCTTGTGGGCTCCACCTCTTAGTGTACGATTGCATAAACTTTAAAATCTATTCCAATACGTATTGATAGCCTAAGAATTGACGGTCTTAGTGGAGAAAGGGAGTAGCCCTCATAAATATACTTCTGAGATAGTGTTTTGATAAATGATAATTATAAATGAAACCGAACCAGTGGAGTTAAGTCTAATTTTCTTTTTTTGGACGAAACTATTCGTAAATACATACTAGGAATGAAATTGGTGGAAAACTGATTTTTATTCGTAGTTTTAAAGAAAATTAGAAATTTAGGTGGCACTCTTTGTGAAATAGGTGGCACCCCTATAAAATGAGAAAAATGGTGGTTTTTAGACCTATTTTGAGGGTGGCGGAAAAGTTGCAAAATTGAGGGTCATTCTGAAACGGAAAGTATTGTTGTTTAGGTTGTATTTCAAAACGAAACATCCTGGAAACTAGCATACCTCATTTAACCTAACCTAGTGTTAATTAAAAGAAAATTGTTTGATTTTTTTTCTGTTTTATTTACAAACGAAACATCATAGAAGGGATTTTATGAATTTCCCGCCAAGTGATTTCTTGCTCGCTTCTTAGCGAGGCTACAACTTCTTGCCTTAAAAATGTCCACATCTAACGCCCGCGAAAGAGTTCTAACTAAATCTCGAATTTTCTTAAAAAGTATAGAAAAACCCCATAGTTTTTCATCGATTTAATCTCTAGTATGTATTTAGGAATTGTTTCGTTCCAAAAAAAAAAAAGGAAAATTAGAATTAATTCTACTAGTTTTGTTTCATTCGCAACTACCTGTTAATTTCCTTTATTCAATACATAAAAATGTTAAACATTAAAATAATTAAGGTATTTAATTAGTTAGATATCGAAGTAACTTTCTGTAAATACTGGATTTATTTTGTTTCTTTTCACTATTAAATAACTTCACTAATCTTATCATATGTAACATTTTACAACAGAAGGAAAATAGTAACTTTTTAAACACATGAACCATAAGGCAACAACAACAACAACATGCTAATCTGTCCACTGTGTATTCCTCCTGCCGTTATCCTTCCATTTCTTCTTTTTGCCTTTATTTATCTGAATTTCTTCATTTTTGTACATTGTAGGCACTACATTTATTTCAATGTTGCTTGGAAAAGTTATAAAAGAAAGCTATTCTCCTATTGGTCAGTTGGTAATACAATGGCCCATCAGAATCGAGGTTTCTGAAGAAACATGGGATAGCCGCTTTATTGCACTAAAGAAGATCGCTTAAAGGACCTATTATATTTTCATCTTAAATTTTAAAAAATGAGACTATTGCACACTATAAAACTGACAGTACATGGCGTGCCTTACATTGTATATAGCTAACTAATTTTTGGCGAAGATGAGAGATACCGCCTTTTTCCACTAAGCCCTTCAATTGTTCTGCTGGATATTTCAAGCAATTTATAAACACGAATAAATTATTCTGAATAAAATATGCAATTTCCTTCCCTCTGCCCCCAAGAAAAAAGAAAAGTACTTTCTTTTCCAGAATTATGTCTCTTCAAGCACTAGCGCATAGCTGGGGGGGGGGGGGGCACTTTTAGTCTACTGCAATGGTCGGATAATGTCCTTTCATCGTTTTGACTTTTTGTCTAGTATGTTTGATGTGTGTTGAGAGGGGTGGCAAACTCAAGGAATACCCCGGGGGGACACAAACTCTAGCTACGCCACTGTCTTCAAGATAGACCCAGGATCAAAGCAATCGTATGTAACATGAAAACAAAGGGAAAAACTGGACAGCGAAGAGTTAGAATACTCATCTAACCCCTACGCAACTTTGATTATTGGCTTATTTTTAATGAGCTCTGCCTAAAAACGGAAATAACCTTACCAAATATAAATTTATATATGTTTATAACTTATGAAATAAAGCAAGATATTAAAAAAAAAAAATCCATTTTCCACCAATATTGTTGTTGGCGCCCTATTCAATTACCTATTCTTAATTCAAAAACTTCTATAATTTATTTTTTATGTAATTTTGCAACATAATAAAAGAGCTTTACGTTCCTCCGTCTGTTTTATCAACAGAAAAATTTCCTCTATATATGTTATTTTCTACTATCTCATTTCCTTAAAATACTTTTTTATTGTTTATTGATTAACTGCTAAAATTTCATCCAAATTATACGCAAAAACATCTGTCAGAAACAATATAGAGTTCCCGCAATTTATTGAAGTGATTTTTTTTTTTGTGTGTGTGTCTTCAATCAATGATTCACCGTTCACTGAATTGATTATTTGGAAATATGTTTTCGAAAAGGAGGAAACAACAGATTTACGGATAAAATATATTGCAGAAAACAAACGTAATGATATTTAAAACACTTTAGCAAAATATTACAGCTAAATAACCTACATTGTTTCTTCACTTTTTTTTTTTTTAAACATTAACGAATAAAGAATGGGTTAGGTTTTTACCCTTTCCAAGAAAACTAGCTATTTTAACCATTCTTATCTTCCAAAGCTTAGGATTACTTATCAAGAGATTATCCTAGACCGTTGGGATAATCCTTAATTACTGTTGTTTAATCATCTATTCCAGTTTACAAGTCATTCTATGATAAGGAAAAAATGTGGAATGATTGAATATGGAAAGCTAAGACAATTGAGCTCGAAAATTCCTTAAAATTATAATTTCTTTTCATAGATTTTGTTTGAATTTTGCCTAAAATGCAATGATATATTACAGGAATATAAGATTCAATATAACTAGATTCAATTTTTGTAAATTGATTTATTTTTATTAATTGATTCATATAAGATTCATTTCTTTTCAGAAAATTTTGTAGGGGACATATGCCCATAGATAATAAGTTTTCGTAGTTAGCCGCTTGGTGGTTCTCGAATTGTAAACAGTTCTTTATTGTGATGTAATTTTTCTTTTCGATTGTAAGAAAATATTGTTTATTTATATAGTTCTTAATTCTATGCAGCTGTTAAGTTTTTTAACTTATCCAAAATTCAATATAGTGGGTTTAAAATGATAACCAATCAGAACACATCCCCTTATTTAATTATCGAACTTAAAACTGGATAAATTTATCATTTGACACATCTACCCGTTATCCATGTCAGATAAAAAAAAAAGATTTTACTGTAATCTTATGATAAATTAATTTAGAAAGTATTTCGGAATACTGCAGAAAAATTAATAACAATATAAAAAACAAAACAAAAACAGAAAGCAGTAGATGATAAAAGAATCAGACAGTTCCATTTCAGGATATAAATGAAGTTCTATTAATTCAGAATAATATCAGAATTCCTTATTCAGTCAACTTTCGTACAGTGATTTAGAAATCATTCAATACTGTACAGTCACTGTCGTTCTGTTTACGTTCTGGCGTATATAACCAAACGTGGAAATTTTACACTTAAATTTTATGTTAATAAACAAAAAACGGAATATTATTGAATTCCAAAATATAACACTTCGGAAAGACTGACGAGTTTTTCAAATCCAATTCACCATTTTGGAAAAATAAAATAGCTCATTCTTGTATATACAATGTGCAGACATCGTTACTGCACAGTAGACACTGGTTTTTCTTCTTGGGTTCCTTTCCCTTGGTTTTAATTAATACTGAAAATAATTGGGAATTCACAATGAATAATGTAAATATATTAGTAAAATTTCAACTCTGTAGGATCGGTAAATTGTTATTATATTAAGGCGGGTTAATAATTAATTTTAAGTTATATGAATTTATTCAAGCACTTTATTACAGAGTTTATCTTTTGTGAAATCCTTATTTCTTTACGAAAAAAGCATACATTTTTGTAAACTGTTATTAATAAAAATATAATAGCGAATGAAGTATCATACGATGACTTTTATTTTTTTATTCAATGTTTTTAAATAATAAAATTAGAATTTGAATTTAAAGCGGGGAGTGTAATCTAGCCTCCCACCCCCTTATCACAGTCTCATTCTACTCTTAATTTTATTTTCTTTATATAATGTCTGAATTCAAAATAATAAATAATAACATAAAAGTAAGATTGGTTTGATATTGCACTAGGATATATAATATAGAAACAACAAAAATTAATAAAAATTCCTTTACGATTTCAATACTGCACGGGGTATCATTCGAAACCGTAAGGTAATTTTCATTAATTTTTATTGTTTCTATAGGACATATCCTAATGCAATTTCAACCCCATCTTTCCTTTATTTTCATTCACGTTAATCTGTCAACATAATAACATAAAAGTTTACGTTAGGTTCCTTCGGTAGCTTATCTTTACGTACAAAAAAAAAAAAAAAAAAAAAAAAAAAAAACTTGGACCCCCTACCAATGAATTATTAGTTCATAATAATATAATTATAAGCAATTCTTTCAATTTTTTTTTCCGAACCCCCGGCAATATTCTTCAGACCACAGTTAATGAACTGCGCTGTTGTGGGGGCCGGAAGGGCGCACTTGTGATGGGAATCGTCGGGGTTTTCACCCATTTACGCTAAATGGCAGGGTCCTCTAATGGTAAAATTAAAAATACCATTTATTATTATTTTCTTTCTTTCACTATTACAAAAAGTATCTTGAATTATCTTTGCCAAAATACAGAGAATTATTTTGTGTGTCCTAAATATATTACTAAAGGAAAATACTACGGTAGTTTATTATTTATTCTTGAAAAACAGCAATAAAGTCAAAAAAGCAAAATATTTTAATTCCGCAGCGGTTTCTACTTAGGATTTTCTCACATTTATTTAAAAAAAATAAATTACCTATTTTAGAAAATTTTTAAATTATAACTACAAAACAGGTTACAAAAAAAAACAAAAAACATTATGCTTTTCCCTTTACTCGTTTTAAAATATAATTATTTTCAATGCTGTCTTTTTTTTAAAATTGAATTTAAAGTATTTTTCTTTTGAATTCGTTTATGCAGCACCTGTTCTAACTTTCGGAAAATGGTGGAAATCGTAAAAAACATGTTTAGATGGATGAACATGTGATGATGAGATACCCTCCATGACGTTCTTGATAGAATCAGTCCTCAACCCACTCTGTTTTTATGCTACCCCCTTTCCATTATGTACAGGTGCTTCAGTCTCACCTGCTTGTACTTTGACGAAAGAGATGAACTATCCACCTGTCGCGACATTACAGAATAAAAGATTGGAGCGAAGAAAAGAAATTGTATAAGATGTTACTACTAATCTACCTTCGTTATACAACTAGTTAACGTTATATAACTATTTCGTATTCTCCTAATCAAACGATATCGATTTTATGTCTGAACTTTAATACTTTATATTAAGTTTTTAGGTCTGCTTTTTTTTTTTTCACCCCTGAGATTTATTTCAGTTTTTTTTTTTTTTTTTGCCAAAAAAAAGTTTAAATCCAAAAAAAAAAAAGCAAAATATATTTTTCCTATTTCTTCTCTTTCTCATTCTATTTTTCCAACTCGGGATATTTAGGCTTGTTGAACAAATTTTCAAAATAAAATTACTTTTTTTTAAGCCCAAATACATTAATTTAACATGTAATTTACAGAAATTTAAGCTTGATGATATTAAGAGAAATTTTAACAACATTTTTAGAAAAGTCAGGAAATGTTAGAACTATCTGACAACAGGCCAACTTGGCCCATTGGAGCGCGGTATGTAAGGATCGTGGAGTTCCGAGGCCAACGGGATGAAGTCGGGTGGTCAGCCGATGCCCGTCTGCCTTGAACCCGGGGAAACAAACCCGGCACCTGTTGGGTGAACATCTGCAATGAACGAACCCTGCTCTTCCGACTCACCAAGAAATGAACTTTCACTAATTACATTTTTATAGTTAATCTTCAATTTTTTTAAATCCAGAATTTAATGGACGAATTCGGGACATCTGTCAACAACGAACGTTCAATCCTTTATCTCCGTTAATTCGAGCAAGTCTAAATTACTTTTTTGTAAGCAAAAACAGAAAAAAATAAATAAAAAAAATGCAGTGTAATATCTTTATGTAAATTCTAAATGAAAACTTTATCTCACTTAATTGCTTATTAAGTTATAAATTTCAATCTCGGTAATAATTTCTGCTTCGATCGTTTCTATATTCAAAAAATACATTCCTGTGAAACTTGACTTTCAATAAACGAGAAATACGAAGCCAAAATTCCATAATTGACGTGAATTAAATAATGGCTCAGTGAAATGCATTTATTTATAAAATTATTCTCTTCAGTGATATCAAATTATAATCCTGAATCCCTCACTTTTCTATTCAGGGATGATGATTTAATAAGGAAAGAAATACATTTTTATCATTCAGCCAAGATTAAATAAATAAATAAATAAATGAAGGAAAAAAAAAACCTCCAATAATTTGAATTATATGAAAATTTGTAAATATAAGAACCTGTGAATCCCGTTAAAAAAAAAGGGGGGGGGGGGAGGGTTATTAAGAAAAAATAAATATGAAATAAGATAAATTTGACAATATAGTTTTTATTAAAATTTTCTATCTTATCCGTTACTTTTGAATTTTTAACGAAAGAAAAAAAAATAATAATCTTCTAAAGTGAATTCTTTATATTAAAATTATATAATATTTTAATATTGAATGACAAACAAAAATAATTTGCGAGTTAAAAATTTTGAGTAATTAACCAACTAAATAGATATTTTTATTTACTTTCTTATCAATGATTAGTGTTCGTCGTCAAAATTTTGTTCAAAAATTTATTTTTCATCGTCGAAAAAAAAAAAAAGTAAAAAGAAAAGAAACTTAATCACTTATAGAAATATAAATATCAATTTTATTTTATATTTGTTTGTTATTATTCAAATTGAAAATGAATATCAGCATACTGATGCGTAAGTCACGAAATTTGAAAAATAAATAAATAAATAAGTTAAAAAAAAAAAAGCTTAAATAAATTTTTCCGTACAGCTAATCGTGCTAAAAGTAATATTTTTTTTTTAAAGATAATGTATCAATGCTCAGTTAAACCTTTTCTTAGATTTTCTTAAATGAAATTAGCCCTAATTTCAAGCAATCACCATGTCAATCATTTCCCTTGTATTGTTCCTATTAAATTTCAACTTGTTGAATTTTGGGAAAAGCCCACTCTGGTGACAGCCTAATTTAGTGTGGACTGCATCAGACAAAGCTCTAATTCTGCATGTTAAGTGGCCGGGCCCATCACCAAGGTAAAAAATGTTGCTGATGGCGTAGGACTGTTGCGTCAACGTTGTCTTCCAAGAAAGCTAAACCAAATAGCGACCACCCCACCTACAAACTTAAAGTTTGAATTTCTTCCGTCGGTGTTTTCCCAAGAAACTCGTAATTGTTCCGTTTCTTTTCTCTTTTTGAGAGAACTGTAAATAAAATATTGGACGAGATACCCTCCTACCTTTTCAACCCCCCCCCAATCCTAACACATCCTCCGGCTGTCATTCCCTTTCTTTACAAATAGTTTAAAGACGATTTTCTTATAACGGTTCAACATTTAAATATAGACTGCTAAATTATAAATAGGAGTGACAATTCCTATTATTTATTATTTATTGTCATTTATAAAATTATATTTATTTCTATTCAATAAATAATACAAAAAAATACAATGAATTGTATATTATTGCAGATTTTGAGTGTTTTTATTTTAATTGAAATTAAAAAAATAAATATTTTTCACATTTAAAATATTGTTTATTATATGAAAATAAAAGCATATAATTAAAAAATTTATAACATTGTTTTCAAAAACTCAAGTTATTTTATATATCAATATATAAAATTCTAATATCTCCTCCCAGTTAACATAAAAATAATAAAACAAAATTTTCTCTTTAAGTAAAATTCAGTTTTTTAGTTTTTTTTTTTTTTTTTTAAATGAATATGGTAAACTTAAAATATCATGATTACCATCCAATTTATTCAGATTTTTTTATGCATTTATTTTTTATAATGAGCAATAGCTCACGAATTTTAAATAAATTAATTTTTTAAATAATTTATAATTTCAATTCACTTATGGAAACAGTAAATAAAATCAAATAATAAAATATCAAATACTCCAAAAGATTTTCTAAAATTATTATTAAAAAAATTAATTGGGGTTTAATTTCATAAAAAAAAGGCCTCTAGATTAGCTAAAACGAAGAAACCAATTTTCCTTCTGACCACAGAGTGGCGCAAAAGATCAGAGGCAATGGCGTGGTATAGCGCTCCTTACAAAGAAGGGTTGCATCGAAGAATAAAAATTGATAATTATTTTCATGATTTAAAAATAAAAAACATTTCGTGAATGTTCGTTTCTAAAAATGATTCGTCTCTAAATGGCTGTAATTGAATTTAAGCATGATTAACTGTTGAGCAATTGCTAGAAAAGTTATCAAAAGCAATTCAAAGAGTAATATTTGATACGATCATTCACAGATCACGTTTTCTTGTTTGGCGTTGTAACCAACGAAGTATTTATTGAATTGAATGTAAGGGAAATTTTTAAGTACACAATTTAGAATTTTACAAGTACTGAAATTGGACTGAAAACAAATCAAAGCTGTGTACCGTTAAATAAATAAATAAATAAATAAATAACATTTTGTTTTTATTTATTTATTCAATCATTTGGTATATCTAAAATAAGAATTCTTTTCGAAAAGCCATCGAATAAAATTTAGAAATAACATAACTACATTAACTAGGATTTTTAAAAAATAAATAAATAAAAATAACTGAAGTAAATAATCTTGGATCTTCCAAAATTTGATTATCGAAAACGGAAATTAAATTAGTTATTTTTTTTTTTTTATTCTGTGAATCAAGAAAACAGCTTCATCCTCATAATTAAATAATCTTAATAAAAAAAGACTCTTTTCATTTAATTATTTTTGTAAGTGTTCAAATATTTGCTAATTTGAATAAAAGATTCCGAGAAATCAGAGAAAATATAAATACCAAAATGTCGGAAGTATGGAAGTGAACGAGGTGTAGGTGTTTGGAGAATAGCCTAATTCAAAAAACGAGTTTTTTTTTTTTTATTCTTCGAAATATGAAGGAAGGTGAAAAAGGAAAAAAGTTGGAAGGGTGTAGATGCGAATTCTAACGCCACCACCCCTCGTTACAAGGCAGTGTCCAAAGTTCTTTTCTGTCGTGGGGACGGATGAAACGAAGTGAAACCCACATGATACGAGAAATGTCTGACAAAAATCAGAAATATATCATGAAAGGCAGACGTGGGACTTTGTTTCAAGATCCAGGGATATTCGTCCAAAGTTAACTGGAAATTTCCAAACTATTTCAGAATAACCCTACAACCTCTTATTCAGCATTTTCATTAGGGGCCACCAAGAGAGACATGAAATATTTTATTATTTGCAACAAATATATTTTCAAAAGATAATCTAAAATTCTTTAAAAAAAACAGATTTAATAATTTAATTAAATTTAGTTAGGAAAGTTTAGTTTTTTATTGAAAATCTAACTACTAATTTAAAACTATTCTGAATATCCTTTTAAAATTTATTTAAAAAGCCAAACATAAATGAGAAAAAATAAATAAAAAATAAAATCCTTAATTTTTATTAAATAAAAAACTATCTGGTAATCAAAATTACGAAACGCTATTTTTAGCAAACAGCATTTCAATTTAATATATCGATCACAATTTTCACAGAATTATTAATTTCTTTTTTCCTAATACGTAACTTTTACTTCCATCACATAAACTTTTGAATAATCTGTAATTATATTTCAGCTATCAAATCAAAATAACAGGCATCTGATTATACGATATTAGAGATGATTGCTATCGAAGCTTAAGACTCATAAAAATCTTCGGAAAGAGTGAACGAATATTGTGAATTCTGTAAGTGATAAAGTCATTGAGATAAACATTGATAAAATAAAACATCAATAAAAAATATCAGTAATAGTATCAAATCTTGTATTTACTATATCTTTGTAAATACAGCCTTGACAGTCATTCATGAGTATATTATTTTAATCATGAAAATTTAAATATAAGAAACTGAAATTTACTACGTATGTTTTTCATTAAATAAATTACCATTTGGTACAAGTTTTTAAAATATGGAAAAAAAATTAATAACAAATAAATATAAAAATAGTTGTTCGAAATGATATTCTTAATTAAGATTCTGAAAATCCAAAAATATTAAAGGATAATCCTCTCGTATTAAGAATTCATAATATTAACAACATTCGATTATTGTAAGCGCGACCACGCATTACTACATTGTAGCAGGCCTTACTCATATTCCACGTGGATGCCGCGCGGGTTGTAGATTCCACGGTGCCATTTCGTTAGTGTTATTATGATTTCCGAAATGACAGGTGCGCCAATCATGTTTTCGATGCCGCCGAAGATACAATAAATCTCTCCCCCTCCTCCCCTTTTATATTTCTTACAATTAGAAGATAATAATTCGTTTCCTTGACTCATCGTCTTGCTTACCATATGGCCAACGCAACAGAACTAATGCCGTCCTGCATTCTATTTTCTCATAACAGTTAAAACTAATCTACGACATGTCGTACGAATATTTTTATATCCTAAGAATGATTGTTTTAGTCAAAGTGTCGTTACAATCCGCGAAGTTGATCTGTAAACATATTATTTTACTAGAACGAAAAAGATTATAAGACACGTAGAGAATATAGGCTCCGCCCCCCAAACAGAACTTTTCCCGCCAAACGAATGCGTCACAATGGCGGTATTCTATCGAAAAGTAGTCCCACGCTATTTTTCGTATATTTTATCCACGAGATTACATTCATCAATAAATATCTGTCTAGTAAATATTTATATTGTGAAAAATCTCCAAATATTTGGGCAACTTGTTTTTAAAAAAAACATTGATTAACCAATTCTAAACTCGTCACTGCTGTGTCAAGGCCGCGCGGAAGGATACAAGAGCGGAATGCGTAATTGATGAACGAGTGAGCCTCTTACTTCCAGCATTAGCTTGTCTCATGCGACACAGAGCAGGTGATTCGTTTAGAACGAGAAAGGAGTTAGCTGTTTTATCCTTCGTTTCTTTTGTGTATCACTAGCAAAGGTAAGCAATGTCAACTTCTGTCTTTAAAGTGTTGCATATCTTGTGTATCACGCAGAACGGCAACGGTTTGGCTGAAGGTGCTTCGCGACGACGGAGTGGTCATTCATGGAAAAGCCGGCTACATTGCGAAGCAGATTTTCAAATGTTTTCCGCTCTAGTTTGACTGAAATTGATATTGTAGTGAATTTACAGGATTCGAAGCGTAGGCCAGCACCCTAGCCACGCAAAACACATCGTACTTTCACTGTTTCCATTTGTGAGGGAATCGCCACATCCTACTCCACTGCTCGCCGAGGGTAGGGAGCCATTTAAAATCCGTCTTGAGACACCCCTCGATGCTATCTGGGGACCCCTTTGTGAGCTGAGCTGGGGATGCGATTCGATTTTAAGATCGTCGCGATTCTTCATCGCAACCTTAATTCATCGTTTGGCCTATTTGCCGTTTTGTCATAATTCGTGGAATTGCCACTTGTGTTCACTTCGTGTACGAATACAGTAGGAAGGGAGCACTTAGCCTAATCCGAAAAACCATCCTTCTCTTTTCAGAACACCGTCGCGGAACGAGATGCGACGACTCCGTCTCACGTTGAGATTTACGTTTTTAGCAAATCTGCGTAGACTGGGAGGGTTGTCGTATATTTTTTTGCCGCGTAAATTAAGTAAATAAGTTTCGAAATTAGGCCTATTAATAGTACATTAAATTACTACTAGAGGCTGTTTCCTGTTGATTGAACATTCGAAAAATTTACACTATCGCACTTGCCAGTCAATACGGTTAACTTTAATGTGGAATTTAGTGGTAGGCATATTTCCCAGAATTGCGCAATCGATATACTTAAATATAATCTCCTACAGAGTCTTAGATTGCTCGGAGTTCTGCCAGTTAGGCCAACGGTGAGGATTCCCGTTTCTTTTGTACCGTTTACTTATAAAATGCAGAGATGTGAACGATCTGTCTGTGGAGAATGTCTATGTAAAAATAGCCGGCTCATTATTTCTGGGCGTTTACCCCTCGGTGAAATCATTTTTAGCAGTAGTTAATGCGTCTGTTGACTTTTGAGCAGTGATTCTTAAGCTTTTTTTCAATTTTCTATGATTTAATTCCAATGTCGTTTTAAGTGATTCCTTTTACCGATCTTCTGTGAATGTTTAGGGATAAAAAAGTAAATACGAGATACAAAAACTTTATTTTTTGCATATAGTTAAAGTCAAATATAAGTTTAGAAATACCCTTTTAAGCTTATTGTAACCATAAAATACTTATTTATTACTGATTATCTTTTTGTTAAAACTTATATGTAATTTATTTATTTTCTTTTAGAATCGATCTTATTCATCGGTGAAGAGAAGCAGTGGCATTTGAGCCGATTCTTGGTCATGCAAGGAGTCGTCCTGCTGGAGACCTTCGACGATTTCGATTCTGACCTCTACCCAATGCTAGCCGACAGTGAATTGGATAATGTGATGGATACCTGTGCGCCCAGCGACGAAATTTGGGATAAGTTCGATTTGGTAGAAAGCACTGAATTCCCGCAGACGCCTCCTATGTCTCCCACGCGGTGCTTAGAAATGGATATGCTACTTTATGAGGATCACTTCCTAGGTAACAAACCTATGAGGGAAATAGAATTGAAAAAATGTTGTATTGTTAATATGGAGTATTGCGAAGACATTATGCTAACGTCCTCCGAATTTGTAAAGAATGCGGTGCTGCGAAACGACTGTATGTGGAGCCCGTACACCGAAGAGACGCACCGAGCAGCGACGGCGGACCTGAATCCGATCGAGCCCAAATCGACGCACGTCCGGGGCCGGTCTGAAAGCATAGGATCGCGCTGTATTAGCCCGCTGAGATCTAGCACTCCAGGCCGGTCGCCCAGTCCCATGCCGTTGGCCGGATTAAATTTATCACAGTGTGCCTCTGTGTGTCCAGATTCGACTATCTCCACGCCTTCCTTGGAAGTTCCAGGCTGCGTTGCTTCACCAATTCAGATCGTGTCTCCTTATCCCCTGAGCGACCATAGCTATCATGCAAGCAAACAGTTGCCGGACTGCAACAAAGACAGCTTAGGAATTCAGACTCCGTCCGATTCCGGTAAGAATATTGACACTTTTGCCTTTTACTTTATTTTATTTCGTCTCGATAGTTAAATTTCCTAATCACTCCCCGTTTTGTGTTGAAAACTCGTATTTACGATGCGAAAAATGTGAAACATGGAACCTTACGCCCTCTAGGATTCTCGAGAAGAAACTGGACAAAGACTTGGCTCTGAGCCAAACTATTGTTTCGAAATTGTGTGGAGGGCTTAGAATGATATAAATAAATAACAATTTGCACAAATTTATTTAAAGACTAGTTGAAAATCGAATTTGTTGCTATTTATAATTATTTGTATATTTTTTTAAATTATTTTTATCTGTTTCGCAATTTTTTTTTTCCAATTAAGTTTTAAAATGTTTTTAAGTGTTCATAAGCCCTTAATAAAAATAAACGTTAAGATTAAAATTAATGTTGAAGATAAAAATGATTAAAAAAAAAACAAAAACAACTTAATAAAAAAATTAGTTTTTAAATGCTATTTATCTGTATTTGAAGTTTAAAATGTACTAAGAAGTTTAAATTTCGTATTAACTTTTTGTTTATAGTAAAAAAACAAGTAACGAAAATTGTTAAAGTTCCATTTTTAAATGTACTTGCTTCAAAACGGTCTTACTAATGAACTGACAGTGATTAAATGATCTTACGCATCTTTGTTTACAATTTAAGAGACGTGTGATAGCAATGAGTTGGCTCTTTTTTTTATTTTTAATACAAAAGCCAGTTAACTCTGGGGGAAAAAATGAAATAATTTCATTTCTTAATACGATTCCATTATTTTACTAATTCTACCTTTTTTTTTTTTTTTTTTTTAGTAAACACTTTGAGTTTTAATTCATAAATTATTAAACTTTTAGTTTTCCGTTCGAGGTTATAATAGTATCTGTATTTTGTTTTGGCGTAGTGTTTTGGTTTCATTGACGCGGGAATTTGAATTTGGTCAGTGACCCACATTGGGAGAAAGGAATGATTTGAAGGGCTAGTTTCACATGACTGATCACCATCTGAGACAAGGGGGACATCGGTATATCTTGGGCCGAAGACCACCGCCCCCTCCCACTTTCCCCTCCTCTGTACCCTCCCGTTTTTAAAGTTGTTACATTCATTGTTGCAAGGGATTGCGTTCACGTTGAGCAATACTCCAACACAAAAGACCTGTAAGAGCGAGTCCAGGCATGCTCTAGGAAATACTAAATAATAAATCGTGGGGGGCTAATAAAAATTTGAAAGTAAGATTTTAATAAAATATTTAGCTTATTCATGATTTTTCTGAGAATACTTTTTTAAAATTTTTCTTCAAAAGGAGACGTGGTTCTATCTCTATGATGAAACTTGGCTTTATTTGCAGGTTTCAGTGAACGGGAAGTTAAGTTCAAGGCCAAGTACAAAGAATGCGGGTCTGTGCTTGGCATGTTGAACAGCCGAAAGCCACCTAGCCTTATATAAGTTAGGCACGTGGATTTACCCACATTTATCTTCCCCCTCATGAACTATATTTATAAAATAAAACGGGTTGGGATATTAACTTTCTTTTTTTTTATTAATACTATTTTCGTCGCTATTGTCTAGTTTCAAGGTCTAATTTACAATTTTATCTCTCCCTCCCCACTCCATTATAAACACAGCTTTCTGAATGTGAAAGATATACATTTTGAATATTGATCTTAAGTAATGTAAATTGGCATTGATAGTTAATTCTATTAAATGTCTAATTTTACCGTAGGTTCTCGCGACCTCGTTTAACTGAAATATAATTCACAAATAACCTGGTATTTAAAATTTATTATTTAATTATCAATAGCTTATCGATTTCAATAGTTTGTGAATGTCTTTCACGAATAATTGAGGATAGTAAAATGAAAAGATTTATTTCTGGAAATAATTCAGTATCGGGAAGATTTTTGAATTGAAAGGGAGAGTATTTTTGTAGAAAATAACACTTGTCATCGTTTGTTAGTAAGATATTCGAAAATGGGAAATCTTATGCTTCCTTGACTTATCAATCTAAGATCATTAGATCCAGACGGGTAATGAAATCTAATATTTTGTACTAATTTGCTTTCTTACTAGTAGAAGTTTACTTTTAAATCATAAATATAAAGCGTTAATAGCTAACTGTTGACGATAAAAAGTTTAAAAATAGATTGGATGGAATCTGAACGGTTGAATAAGAACATACACACTCAAGGAAACTATATTTGAAATTATATTACAACTGTAAAAAGAAAATGTATTTAGAAAATATTTTGGGTAATAAAAATTGTGTCGAATTTTAAATTTACGTATTGTGTGGGGGAAAACAAATGATAAAACATTCGATGAATGATTACTTTAAAATAGTAAGCGTTCTGAGAATCCACGCAGTCAGACTAGTGAAAGTTAGTCACACGTGAATTGTGGCGTAAACTGTCCTTGAAGTTCGTGTGGAGTTGAATGAATTTACATGCAGCTAACGTAAAATTTAGCTTTTTCAATGAAATTATTTGAAATATATTTAATCAGAAAAAGTGCACTAAATTAGATCAATCTTGTATCTGTGTTTACCCATTGTCAAAAAAAAAAAAAAAAGTTAAGTTTGTATGCAAAATTTTGATATGACATTAGACACAGATCTTAATTTTAGTTGGTCGAGAGTCCATTGTAGTTTTATTTTGGTTGTGTAAGGGTTATTGAATGTAGTTATGTTTTTGTCATTCATTTGTTGCTGTGGAACGGCATGTGCCTACCTGTTCTGTTGTAGAAGCAGCACCAAGCCCCACCTAATGACAGCTCCAAGGTCTGAGGGTTCTATGGCCTTCCAAGGCTGCTGGTGGTGCTGAGGCAATCGGTGGTGCAGCCGACGAAGGAGGATGTCTATGGCTCGGATCCAACCGGATTAGCAGACTGTGCAACTGGTTTGGAAGCGATAGAGCATAAGTCAGAGAGATATTTAAATGATTATTTTTTTTTTCTTCCTTTCCAAAGCTTAAGATGTGAATGAAATAATTTCTGGCGGATTCATGGAATTCGTTGATATTTCAGAAGCTGTCGACAGCGCCTGATGAATGTATGTTGAAATGTTTCATGATATAAATATTAA
This sequence comes from Thereuonema tuberculata, assembly GCA_023159025.1. Taxonomy (NCBI): domain Eukaryota; kingdom Metazoa; phylum Arthropoda; class Chilopoda; order Scutigeromorpha; family Scutigeridae; genus Thereuonema; species Thereuonema tuberculata. Next base: position 38,688,582 of record JAFIDM010000002.1, read on the forward strand.
TTTCGTCTGCAAGAAAGTTCGGGTTCTTCGGATGCAAAACTACGGTCTAGCGCCTTAAAATCAACACGAAGTTTAGATTACATTAAGAATTTATCGAAATTCAGTCTTAGTCATATCTTTCGAGAATTTACTTAAGTTTATACAAACAAGATTCACGCAGGTCAATAAATTAAATAAAAAAGGCTTGGCCTGTATGTCATAAGGTTTTGTTACTCTTTGAATTAAAATAATTTTAGAAAACTATTATCAAAATAGAATGCTGGCTAGTTTGTTTTGTTTTGTTTTTTTTGCTTGTTTCTTAAAATAGTTGAATTCAATTTTCTCATGCTTTTTTTTTCTTTTTCTTTTGTATAGAGGAGGAAATTGATGTTGTTGCATGTGATGAAAGTTCTACCTTCAGCCAACCCAAACCACCTTCTGTACTGAAGAGGAATGTGCAGACCCTCCCCAACAACACTCAGCTCCACCGTCAGCTGCACATGGCTGTGAGTATAGCAGCCAAGAGTGCCGCTACAAACACGACACGACGAGGTGTGAAGCGTGTGATTAGGACTCACTATGAGGCCCAGCAGCCCACTTCAAAGAGGTCGAGGCTTGTGACCAAGATCACGAGAAAGGTGGAAGTGATTGAGGATGTGGATGAAGAGTACGAAAAGGTGAGCAGGACTCAGAAAGAAATTGTGAGTAGTAGGGACTCGTCGAGAAAGTGCAGTAGCCGAAGTAGCTCTGATTCGGAGGACTGTGACAGACGACGAGAACACAATGATCTTGAGCGCAAACGTCGCAATGACCTAAAGTCCAGCTTCCAGACATTGCGAAAGGAGATCCCAGAATTGGTTCACAACGACAGAGCACCAAAAGTGTTAATATTAACTAAAGCTAAAGAGTATATCTGTAGTCTAAAATATAAAAGTGCTAGTTTAGATGAAGAAGCTAAAAGTCTAGCCAAGAGAAAAAAGGAATTAGAAAAGAGATTGTCATCTTTAAGTAGGAGAAAGTGAACTTAGGAAAAAAAACCACAACTTAAAACTTTTTGACTGTAGTTACTACAGTCTTCCCTCGGCCTACTCTTTGCATAAGATTTTTGGCTAACATATATCGTTCCTTTCTAAGTGCAATGTGTTGAACTGAAGTTAGAAAAAAAATGGTGTTTGCCATTTTAAAGTGCGACAAGTTGGTAACAACATTGTTGAGTTTAGTGAGACATTTTATATTAAGTTTACAAAGAGTTAGTTTTCTTTTGTATGTAAATTATTATGTATATAAATATAGAAGTTTATATGGAAAATGCTGTTTGTGTATATATATGGAAAGCAGCGGCATTTTCATTTAACTATCTTCATTCTCCATTAAGTATCCATTTGAATTTATTCACACACTTTTTCATACAATTCAATCATCATAATCATATTTTATATGCAATTATTATAGCCAAGTTAGTTTTGCATTCCTTTAGTTAATGGAAATACATTTGTTTTCTTCTTTCCATTAATAACTTTGCCATACTTTCATACTTTTTCATCAAGAAATTCTGGTTCTAATAAACTTATTGTACCATTTCTTAAATTTTTACTTTTGCAAAAAAAATCAATTTCTTAATTCTTTCTTGCACGTTTGATACAAGTTAAGGCTAGAATGTTGCTTAAGAACTATTTTTGTTTTTCTGTTACCAATTGACTAGCATTTGGATGAACTATTGTAATGTCATATAATTAATAGTAATTGGTACAAAAACATTGGCATTTATTTACGTAAATGATGTTAAAAACTGTTGTTCGCTATCTTAAATCCTAAATTACTTGCGCATTGATACGCCATAGAATCTAGTCATTGGTATACACAACTATTTGTACAATGTTTAGGTTGCCTCTTAGCAAATGCAGGTGTATCGTTGTTTTAAATATATCTTTTTTAGTGTTTCGAAGTTTGTTTATTGAATTTAAACAAAAGTACTTTGTGATAACTTTTTTTTGTTTTTGTTTTCCCCAACTTGTAATTTTTTATTTTCCTTGTAACTTGTTTGCAATTTAGTTAAAAAAAACTTTATAAAGTAAGTTTGACAAAAGATGATATGTAAGATGTGCAGTATACATTATAATTGCACTGAAATTGTCTTGCAAAAAAATACAAAATAATAATAAAAAAAAAATAGATGAGTAAAATGTTAAAATATATTTTTTCCTTTTTCGAAGATAAAATTATCTATAAGTTTAATAAGCAACAGTTGAAATTTAATGTTTGAGATTGTTGATTTCAAAATGGTTTATATGTTAGTATATAAAACACTTAGATATTTAAGCCTTATCTAAATTGTTTGGAAAATAACCTTTTTCAACTTTTTAAATGAAGGTGGTGCTCAAATTTTGGTACTTTGCACTAGGCAATATAAAATGTATATAAGATTTCTTTACTTCATTTAGTCTTAATTTTTTTATATAAAGGATTTATGATAATCGTAAACCCAATCATATTTAGACTTACAGAATTGGGCAACCTTATTAGTATTAAAGTTTTTGTTAATAGTTAAAGAAAAAAACTTTTTCAACAATTCTATAGCTAAATGAAACATAAAATTGCTTGTGAATTTAAACATTTAAGTTCCTTGATTTGGTTAATAAGTTTTTGTTTTTTGTTAATGATAGTTTGTATTGGACCACTTTTAGCCTTGGAATTGTTTGTTAACTGAGCAATGTCTGGTGATTTAGATTGAAATGCTTTCAAATTTTAACTGCTTGGTAATTTACTCCTTAGGCAGATAAATGTACGAAGTATTAGAATGTATGTAAAAATCGTTTTTATAATCTCTAAACGATTGTAAGCAAAAATTACAAGCTAAACCTTCGAAGACCTGTAAGCCCCCTTCCACTGTTTGTTTGAAAGTTTTCCTATATGCATTATTGATGCACTTAAAAAAATCACTTGCATAAAGTTTAGCTGTATAAGTTTTTTTTTATACTTTATATCTTAAAACATTTATATTAATTTCGTTGTTGGTGTGTTCCTTTCATCAGCTTTGTGAAAATAAATTGATTATTTCTAGTTTTATGTTAAGTTCATCTTAAGACAAATTAACAAAAAAAAAGCCTATTTGAAATCATTAAGAATTTGAATAAAAGAAATTTAAACTTTTGAATGGAGTGTTTTTGTTTTTCATTACAAAAATATATAAATAAAATACATAATAGAAGTAAAACAAAACTTACACATTGTAAATAAAAACATCAGACATTTTGGCCATTAATTAAAGCAATCCAAATATGAAAAAGGACATAAGTTGGAGATCAATGAAGAGAAATAATTAGAATAAACAAAGATAAACAATAACTCCAAATAAGCAGCCCAATTGGAAATTAATTCAAAATGCACAAAAATATACCAAAATATCTTTAATTTTTTTTAGTTAACTTTATTGATTTCCATTTATTCCTTATTTGTATTCCTTGGTTTGCTTTGACGACATACTGATGGTTGTAACTTCATTTGCTACAACATTTATATTAGATTCAACTGATATTAAATTTTTACAAGACATATTTATACGTAAGATTTTGACAATCCTGTCCTCTTAAGGGAGATCCATTCGAGAAGACGAGTGGGTGTCGTGAGTTGGACAAAGGGAATATATAACATGAATACAAAATTAAATAATACAAAAAATATTTACAAAAGATAAAATTACTGTGGAGTTTCAGTGGATATTTACAATGATTTGGACAGCGAAAACATATGTATTATGAACACATGGAGTAGAAGGGACTAGTCTGATACAGAATGGAAAGAGAAAGGTGGAAAGGGATTCTGATTGGAATATCAGCCTTTCAACAATAGAAGGTGGAATGTTAGTATATTAAAATTAAAGCATTTTTTTTTAATTGAGTAAGAAGAGGCCATTCACTACAATACATTCTCTAATTTTGATCACATGTTTGGTCACTAATAAGACTCGAATAAAATTTTAAAGTATGAATCATTAAGTAAATTCTAATTTATATAAGATTGAAATAAAAAAAAAACTCAAGATTGGCTCATAAAATCCAAGTATATAATAAAATTTAAAATTACTAAATGAACTCATTACATAAAGAATCTCCAGAATTTAACAAAATCTTTCTGATGAATAAAAATAAGTTATGAATCTCCATATTCAGTAATTTATAGTTTTAAATTTTAAAGTTTATCAAATTTAAAATATCCTGATTTCCTACATCAAGATATTATTATTAGATTTCTAATTAACACTACAAAATGAGCTTGGAAATACTTGACTGATTTTGAAATGAAATAAGACAAATTTCAATAATTGTAGAGAAATCAGGAACTACAATTACTACAGGTTTAACACTTCACATTTAAAATATTAAATGCTTTAATAAAACATATGAGGATTTAAAATTATCATCAACTAATGATTTCATACGACCGTAACTAGTTATGTCCAATGTTAACCTCTGCCTCGATGTAGCACAAGTACTGAAGAAAAATGTATGAAATATATTTGAATTGTGAATTACTGATTCCGACATTAAAAGAATAAGTTCAAATTCCGTCTTACAGGAATAGTCACATCTATTCGTCCGGATCTGTACAAAGAAGAAAAAAGGATTTTAGCAACTGATTCGTGGGTTCTTACTTAATTCGAAAAAACAATCTTATTGAAATAGTACATATGAAGTGAACATCGAGTATGCTATCAGGTGAGTAGAAAATCAAAAATAAAGAAATAAATTAACACAATGTGTAATGTTGCAAATGCAGTATTTTAAAATAATTTTTAAACACATTTCCAGATTTTTAAATTAAACTGAAAAACACGTGCTGAGTTTTTTGTTCATAGATAAGAATATCTCGTTAAAAATTTAGCCATCACAGACGAACTTAGATTTCTTCCATTTCATCCTATTGGGTAGTCTTTTTCCATCGGAGAATGTCTTGATAGTTTTAACGCCTCCATTTATTTTTTAAATACTTTTTAGCACTAAGTGCATCTTTGTACATACTTCCTAAGATACGATATCTTCATTTTTAATTATATTATGATCACATAACTAAATATTTATATAATCAAATGAATATCGTTGGGAACATTTTGAATTAATAATATTTATTTCGAGCAATTTGTCTTAATAAAATTTGTTAATAATTTTTTTTTTTTTCATAATGTAAATACTTTATCTAGAAAGTTATTTTAAAAATTTAATCTTTAAAAATAAAGGTAATAAAATTGAATACATCCTCCAAAAGGAAGTTGATTTTTATTCCTTTTTTCCAAAACCTCTCGCTCCCAGATGAATTATTTTATCTAAAATAAACAGTAAAAAAAAAAAAAAAAAAAAATCAAACATTCATTGATTATTGAAGACTCATCCATTTTCAAATAATTTTATCAAAGTGTGGATTGGCCCATGAATAAGAAAAGCAGCGGAACCTCCATGACTATAAACTAAAAACATAAAAATAAATGAAAAGAAAATTCATGTGCTGGGCTCTGCCAGCTTCAATGAAATTCTTATGCGCATCAAAATAATGGAAAAGCGCCTAAAAGATAAGTAAACACATTAAAATTTGAGACCAATGTTCAAACTGACATCTCAAGACAAGCCTGTTTCACGCTCATTAGGCGATCGTCAGTTCTTGAGATGTCAGTTTGAACATTGGTCTCAAATTTTAATGTGGATTGGACCAATTCTCTCAAAGCAGGGGAACAGGTCCATATATAACTTCTACATAAAATAAAGACGATTTGGCTAAATAATAACTAATATATTAAGCCGTATCTTCACAGATCGATTTGCTTCTGTTCTAACTTGGTTATTTTGAAAATTGGCCTCGTTAGATTGATAGAAAATTTTTGCTCTTAACTGCAAATGGATTTTTTTCCCTTAAATATATGCAAGAAAATGGATTAATTAGCAACTATTAATAAAATTAATGCCGTTCCGGCATAGCCTAGTGGCCTAGCTGGCAGCCTTCCACGATGCAGATATGTCGAAACCTTGGTTCGAATTACGGCATCGGCATGGATGCTTGAAAAATATCCTTCCTGTGTCTGTTTGCTGGTTTATCTTTCTTTGCAGGCAACGGGAAACCACCTCAATATCTTTCCCTTGAATTTCTTTGGTGTCTTCTAAGGTTTCGCCATGTTAGGAACACACTAGATCCACAGAACACGGACCTTCGGACTTGAAGATCGCACTTCATTGAGAACCATTAAGAAGGTAGGAGCCCAACCACTGCTATACAGAGCGAATGTTAAAATCTTGGAAACTTTACAACTTCAAAACCCCACAGAAAAAATAGCTCTCCATAGATTTGGGAAATCCCATTATAATAAAAATGGGATCTATGGAAGCTGCCTCTAGATTTGGGAGATTCCATTATAATGAAAATAAATTCTCGAAATAAACCATTGTAAGATTTATTTCAATACAGCTTAACAGATCCAAATCTATACATGTTAACTTTACAAATAAAAAAATACAGAATATTCCAGTTTTAATTGAATCACAAATAATTCCGATTGCAAAGGAGGCCAAATACCTGGGAATGACACTGGATGCTAAGCTGAGATGGAAGGCGCATATTAAGAAGAAAAAGGAAGAACTTAATATCAAATATAAAAAACTGTATTGGCTACTGGAAGAAGATCTGAACTGAATACGGGTAATAAACTACTAATATACAATCAAGTTCTGAAACCTGTTTGGATGTACGGAATATAACTTTGGGGTTGTACTAAGAAGACTAATTTAAAAATGATACAAAACTTTCAAAATAAAGTGCTACGAGGAATTGTTGATGCCCCTTGGTACGTTAGAAATGATGATTTTCATAAAGATCTAAAAATGAATACTGTCCACGAAGTGATAACACAAACGGCAGTGAGGCATGAACAGAGACTTCACAATCATACTAATGCCTCGGTACAACATCTGTTAAATTACAGAAGGGTAACGAGAAGATTAAAGAGAACTAAACCTTCAGATCTGGTGAAATGAGTAAAAACTGAATGAAAAATGCAAGTATCAAATAGATTCACGCAAAGGCATGAATTCTAACACTGAGTGAACCTATATGATAATAGAGCTGCTAGATAAGTGTTACTTAGTTGCGATAGTTTGAAATGACTTTGTCATTTAATAAAAAAAAAAAAAAAAAAAAGAAGAAAAGGAAAATTGGCTTCATATAATAATTCGAGTTGAAGTCAATATAGTATAAAAATAACAAAAAAATAAATAAAAAGGCTACGGCAATAATTCCCAAACTGGGACTCGGAGAGGGGGCGGAGTTGCATGAGAAAACTAAAAAGGGGGGGGGGGGCAAAGATTGAAGGAGACAGTGGGAAACCAGTAAAATATTTCTAAGGGACTGCAAAAAGAGGAAAATAGTCGACCTGAAGAGTCATTATGGAAGAACTGAAGTACTTTTACATTTAAAAGAAGAATTTGAGATTTTTTTTTTATACAACTAACTTATCCAATGGTAATCAACATGAATTTCAAACAAACCAACAGAAATTAGCAATTTGAATTAATTTCGAAATTATACTTTTCTCCAATCTATTTTATATAATTGTACATATTTAAAATATTCATTAAAGAATTATAATATAGCTATTTAAAATTGTAATACATAAGATAACGTCGATTGATTCAAGCGCTGTTAGTTATTTCGTGACTTGTCCATTAGACATTGCGCCGTCACTTCAAAATGGCGTCTAGTCCATGTGCTACTTTGTTGAAGAGTAATGTCATAAGTAAACCGGCTGTAATTGTGGTTCTGGGAGCAACAGGGACTGGAAAATCAAAATTAGCAATTCAAATAGCGCAAAGATTTAATGGAGAAATAATAAGTGCCGATTCGATGCAGGTATATCTACATTTACGCTGTGACAAATTTGCTATAGTGAAATCGAGAGTTCAAGTGTCCTAAGAGCATTGGATTTATAAATCTTATTTCTTCATCTGTGATTTATGTGATGTGTCTACAGTTAATAACATCTGAAAAAGAGGAGGATTTCTGTGTTTACGATTATCAAAATTATTGTTTTGTGTGACTGTGATTTATTAGTGTGAGGATAAACATCAGAGCCAAAACCATTGCTACAAATTATTAATTAATACTTGTAAATCTCAACATGTTTATAGATGTATAGGAGCTATGATTGTATTAGAGTATGACATGAAATGGGAAGTTTCTCTTCATTCTCAGAATCAGAACGTCCAGTAGTGTTTAGTGCTAGGAAGAAAAAGTGTAAAATTTGTCACCTTTACAATGATGTTAGCTTTCAGCAAAAAAATGTAATATCTGCAAGCTGTTTTGTTTGTTTTTAAAGGCAAGAAGTGAAAATTTTTAGTTATTTATTTCAGTGTTTATAGGAGTTGTGTTTATCGTATCAATCTAAAAGCTAAGTCACTTAAAATTGTCCAAGTTGAAAATAAATTAAAAGTCCTTGTGCTGAATTGTTGTAACGAAATCGTTTATAATTAAAAACCAGCTGACTACAGAAGCCCAATTTCACAATAACATTTAAAAAATTTTACACATTAAAATATTAAAAAATGCTGTATAACGTTTCTGAATTCCAGCCCGAATTCTTTCATCAGATGCCACTGAATAAGAGAGCACATGAAACCACTAATATCTTCACGAGAAGCTTGTTAATTAATCAGTCACAAGTTTGGATGATTGAATTGTCAATCAACAGGGTTTTTTTTTTTTGTTGTTGTTGGATAATGCCATTCAAGTATTAAGGAACATGTCATCTGCTATTAATCATGATGCTGTCCAGGTCAGGGATTTTTCCCCCCAGAGGTATAAGGTTATAGGGTATGCCACTGCTATCCATATTTCTTTATAATTTTTTACTTTCTATTTTATCCTGCTTATTAATATTCTGTACTTAAAATGGAATTTATGAATTCTTTCATTCACTTATGATTCCTTCACTAATGTTTGTGTTTTGAAGTTGTCCATTTTCACCATTAGATCGCATCCATTGTGAGTGACGTACGTTTTTGACAAATAAAGTGGAAAATAATGGTCATATTCACTGCTGCTGAATACTTCACTTCAAAACACAAAAATTAGTGAAGGAATTAGAACAGTCTTCAGCGAGTGAAGGATTCATAAATTCCATATTAAGTACAGAATTATTAATAAGCATGATTAAAATAGAGAGTAACAAATTGTAAAGAAATATGGATAACAGTGGCATATCCTATAACCTCATAATGTATCTGGTGGAAAAAAAAAATCTCTGACATGGGCATCATCGTGATTATTATCAGAAGATGCATTCACAAAGAAGTTACTTGAATGGTTTGATCCAATAAAAAAACAAACAAAACCCTATTGATCAACAATGGAATCATCCAGACTTGTAATGACTGATAGCCAAGCTTCTTGTGAAGATATAAGTGGTCTTATGTTCTCCCTTATTCAATAGCATCTGATGAAAGAATTCTGGCTGGAATTCAGAAACGTTGTGCAACATTTTTTTAATGTTATTGAGAAATTGTGCTTCTCTGGTCTCCTGGGTTTTAGATATATTGAGCATGTAAAAAAAGAACATTGAATACATTTATAATTGTTCTGGTAATTTCAGTCAATTTAGAAGCCTAACTGAGCAATTATAATTCAACGGCAAAATAATTAATTTGATTATAAAAAAAAAGCAATGACATCAGATTGCATAACAAAAAATAAGGATAACCATAGAGTATTGAAGGAACTTTTATGTTTCAAATGTAATAATTTAGATAAGCTTCTGAAAGTAAAAGCAAAAATTTTTATTTATCAACTATGGATGAATGTTGATAAATAACATTTGTCATGCATAAAATTATAATTTAACAGAACAATTACAACTAACATTTCTCTGGAGTTATAAACGAAGTCTCAAATGATATATCACACTCTATACTTTTACAAAATAAATTTTGAAGTTTTATTATGTAAATATCTCGTTTTCATACACTTAAAAAACGAAAAATTCTGAAAATAGAAACACTGCATTATTTGATTTATACAATAACCATAACAATATTATAATGCTAATTACAACTTTCTATGATTTCTGATTTTATTATTGCTTTAGGAGTAGTAAATATGAGGTTGAAAATGAAATATTTACTTAATATATCAAAACTTTTGCTTTGAGAGAGAAGTGTATTGTTAGAAAATCTAACCGCAGCTGCTTTTGCGCCATTAAACACCAACCAACCAACCTAGAAAATCTAATAACTAACACATGGTCGTAAGGTTTTGTCCAGAGAAAGTTTATTCTAGAAAGTTCTTTTAGACCTAATTTGACTAAGTTATAATATAAACTCTTTGATATTACATCAGTGGGGATAATGCTGATAGTCGTCCACATCTGCCATATCTCCTCGACCATTTCAGAATACTTTTCAATTTTATTATTATTATTTATAATTAACAATAAGAAAAGTATATAAAGAATCAGGTATTTTTTACGATGAAATCACCCAGATGGTTAGTTAATTGATCATTTCAGAGTTTGTTGTATAAAAACTCTTTAAAATAAAACTCTTAAACCTGTAATGTAACTTCACTTTCTTGGAAGTAAGTGATGCATTAAATTCTGTCACAGCTTTAGTTTATTCCTTGTAAATAAGATGGAAATGTGAAAAATCGAATTTTGAATATAATTATCACTTTTGTACCAGGAATTTCTCAAAGAGAAAAGATGTTTTGGATTAATTTTCAACCACTAAAGATTGCATTTCTTACTTATGTTCTGAAATTTCTAACATCCCACATGGGTCTCAGTATTTTTAAGCTTTTTTTTTTTTTGTACTATTAACTATACTTTTACATGATTAATTACAAGTATAGTAGATCTTCAATTATCCGAATGCCAAATATCACTGTATAATAGAAAAGACTTAAATTCTGTCCAGCAAATTTCCTCTGTAAAGCTCTGAAGAAATCCTCTTCCTGCCAGCCGTTTTCGAGTACAATATCAACACAGTATTTTTTTTTTTTTGTTAAACAGCCTGTACCGTGTTGATATTGTACTCAAAAAAGCCGGCGAGTCCAGTTCAAAACCTTGTCGTTTAATTAAATTTCTTTTATGTTTTCTATATTTTTAAATAGTTTGTGTCTGGCCTGTTTTGGAACATTTCTATTAATTTTACACGCGTAAAAATCTTCATACAATAATAGCAAGAAACAAATTAAATGAATGTAAACAAATAAGAGATTCTGATGTTCTTTACTAAGATATTCAAGTTATTATATCTTGACGGAAAAAAAAGCCAGAGAATGTGTAGATATTTTAATGCACTGTTGTAAGAAACGTTGATATTTACAACAGATTGTAGCTGAGGTCTCTTCCACTTTTTATTTTTCCAGTTTTCATTTGCTAAGGGTTTCAAACATAGTTTGTATTCTGCTGAGATATTACAAATGCATCATGGATGCTTAGAGATTGAAAAATTTTGTTAATAACTAAACAATGAAAGGACATCACATCCAATTGCTTCTGTTGGCAGTCCAGTAGTTACATGTTTGTTTGAAGTTGCTATTTCAAAGCTTACATTATTTAGGAATTTGTAATAGTAAAGGACTCTTGGCTTTCTTTATATAAGCATCTTTCATATATAGTAGAGTCCCGCTATTCCAAACTAATTGGGACCGAACACTGTTCGATTTAGCGGGAATTCGGAATAGGCAGATTTCATGAATAATATCAATGTATTGACTTGTTAAGGCATAAATTAAGTGCGGGGACATCTGCTAGTGTCAGCTCTATACAGCGTTGATTGGCTCTTAACTTCTTTGTATAACAATAAATGTACGTTTTTTCACGAATGTCTTTTTAATTTCTCCTGTTTTTAAGTTAAAAAAATCGATATTTTTTCTGAACTCTGTTCCTCTGTTCGGAATAGCGGGACTCTACTGTATCCTGCAAATAATTTACTCCTAGAAATCCTTAATATAATAACACTCCTTTAATTTCCACGATATTTCATCCTTCTTTGTGAAGGACTTCTTTAGATGGTACCAGAGGATGAGAAACTATTCTCTTTCCTTAAAAATGTCCTTAAAAGGGTTACTTATGAAATGTAGAGAAAGGAGAATAGTTTCTTGTCCTCTTGTACCATCTAAAGAAGTCCTTCGCAAAGAAGGACGAAGTATTGTGGGACTTAAGGAGTGCCATTATATTAATAGGATTTCCAAGGGGCTCTTAGCTTTTACAAAAGTGTTTATTATTGAAATTCACAAATAGCTGTGGTTCTAATTTGGATAATTGAGGCTGACCGCACTTCTTAGTCAAATACAAACAATTCCTAGCAAATTTAGAAATACCCAGTTATTTTTCTCCTGAATAGTAAAAGTATCTCGTTAATTTCTTGATTCTGAATAGAAAGTCTGTATATTTTAATAGCATTCAGATGCCAATGTATTACAAAGAAATTCTTAAACAAACAAACAAACTTGAAACTGATACATTTAGCTTCCTTCCTTTCTAACTTAACCAAAGTTCGTATATTCTGATCCTTTTTTTTGTTTTTATTTTGCAAACCAAGATTGAAACAGAAGAAAAGTGTCATCGTATTTTAATTATATAACATTTTACATATACAGGGTTTTCAAACTTTATACACACTTTAAAAATGTATATCTTATTAACAACATACCTAACTTAAATTTTATTATATCACATTTTAGAGTTAAAGAGATACATCATTTTTCATAATAACAAAAAATTAGTTTAAAAGTTCAAAAATCACCACCCTCTGTATGCATCAGTTTCATCTTATTGATTCAATTACAATGTTAATGGTGAAAATTATTGAAACATTGAGAGAATATATTGTATAAAATATCAGAAACATGCTTCGATATACATTGGTGTCAAGAAGATGATGCATCGTGTATTGTCATATAACAATGCAGGATTATCTCGACAATTAATTTCCTAATCATTGAACAAGTCTCTTTTGAAGAGGGAATGTTTTTGAATAATTGCAAAGATTTCCAGATCTCATTCCTTTAGAGTTTCTTTTCTTTTTTTTTTGCTTGTGGATATTCAAAAAAGCATGTTTCAAGTCACAAACAGCAAACATTAGACGGGAAATGTAGATGATAAAAACCACTGAAAAAAAAAAAAAAAAATTCCTTTGAGTTTGTAGATCGCTTGGTGAGATACGTTGCTCGTGTATTCTTATAGACAACAGGAATTTTGAACATTTAAACTAAATTTATGTTTCTACAATAAATAAATAAATAAATAAGTAAACTTGTCTTATCTTTTTAGCTTTAAAATGTGATGAAGAAAATCAAAACTGTATAAGTTGTTAATATTAAATTTTGAAATAAGTATACGTAATTCTGAAACACCCATATTTAATTCAGTGAAACAAAGAAATATTTTATAAAAATTAGATTTGTATTTTTATTATTATAACTTTTTGTTATATCTGACATTTCATTATATGTATTGATTAATCAAGGAAGGTAAAATGAGAAGTTTGAATAGTATTCATTTTTCATTTTTTACTACACACATTTTTTTAATGTTTTAATCATATAAAGATTCTATAGTTTGGTTCTGAAGAGGAGTGGGACATGAAACTATATAGATCTTTTTTGTTTGTTTGTTTTGAGGGATTTCCCGTCTCCGGGATGAGAATATCTCGATATTTCGGCCCAGTGCCTTGGGCCTTCATCAGGAGATGTATGTATACCAATTACATTAAGGTGGGCGCAAATCTAACAACTTCCGTTGTTAGTTCCTCGGATAAGTTTTTCTTGTTGTTCATTCATTGCTCGGAATAATATTGTTAGATTTGCACACACCTTGATGTAATTGATATATACACATCTCCCGAAGAAGGCCCAAGGCACTGGCCCAAAATATCGAGATATTCTCATCCCAGAGTGGGGAAATACCTCAAAACAAAAACACACACAAAAAAAGGATCTATATAGTTTACCAAGATTCTTTATTTGTACATTTCTTATGGGCTAGATAAAAATACACATTGTAGATTTCCTACGGGTAATTTAAGATTGCTTGTTGGTCGAAATCTAAGAAAGGTCATGTACAAACTTTTGCTTGTTTTGAGAATTAAAATGGATGCAATTTTGTAGAATGAGTAATTGCCTTGTCTTTCCTATAGGAAGCTTTCCTCTGACTTCATAACAAAACCCAGAATAATATGTAACCTGTTAATCATCTATCAGCCAATCATAGATTAACAAAAATGAGAAGGATCAGCCAATTTTGATCGCTTTTCCGTGTTTAGGATAAGATGTTGAGTTGCACCTCCTCCTTGATCTTTTCATTCTGTCCTCATCACACCCTCTTGTAACATGAGTCAAGAGAGTGAGATTTAAGAAACATCAAGAAACTCATCGGACTAGATGGAATCACAGTTGGAAATCTGTTATAATTTATTTAATTTGACAAGTAAATGAGAACTGTTATTTTAAAAAAAGCAAATATATAAAAGAAAACATTTTTTTTTTTTTTTTACAAGTCACTGGAAAAAATAAAAAATTACAGACTGTGAACAAAAGCAGTGTGGATTTCACTGCCTTCTGAGTCACAAAACAAATGTCTTTTAAAATGAATCATAGTTTTTTTTTACCCTGATTCATGGAAGTGATTAAAGAAGCAAAAAGTTTTTTATTGTTGAGCTCTTTAAGAGTTTTATGTGTAAGTTATGTTATCTGAAATCTGTACTTTTTTTATTCTTTAGCACATTGTATCATGTAGTAATGGTTTTAGGCACTTTGCAGGTTTTTACTTTTCAGTATAATTTAAATAAATTAAAATATCTGTCAAATTCTATGTATTTTCTTTAAAGAGGCTCTCACAAAGCTTCTAAATCTGCAATATACTGTGTATTTTGGTAAATAATGGTGTAGCAGAGAAAACAACAGAGAGCATTTTTTGAGGATACTGACAACAAATGAGTGTAGCAACACCTCCAAAATCATTTCTTTGTTGTCTTGTGTGTTGTGCATTTTCTCTAACTCCCATATCTCATAGTTTCTTAATTTCAAATTAAGTCTAAATGACTAATCAGCAATTGTAATCTAGATTACAGTTATTTTAACATGCTTGATTCATTCAAATTTTCACATTGTTTCCTAAATACTTCCTCTATTTATTTTTGTTGTTTATTTGTAGGTTTATAAAGGTTTGGACATTATAACAAACAAAGTTACACCTGAAGAACAGTCATTAGCCAAACATCACATGATCAATCTAATTAATCCACTTCATAAATTTACTGTTGTAGACTTTCGGAACAAGGCTTTACCAATTGTATCCTTTTATTTTAGTTCCTGACAAAATAAATATTAGTTAAACCCTTAGCATTATCTAATCATCCAGAAATACCATAATACTGTAAGATATATTTCAACATCTTATATAAATATATATATATATATATATATATATATCAACAACAGTAATGAAAAACTGCTAAAAGCAGTTAAAACTGAAAA
>JAFIDM010000002.1:38704470-38732167 GCA_023159025.1 Thereuonema tuberculata
TTTTGCATAAATAACTGATAGTATCACCTCCCAAAATATTGATCCTTACATTTGTTATATATATATATATATATATATATATAAATATGAAGGAAAGGTCAATATTTTGGGAGGTGATAGTATCGGTTATTTTAAGCAAAAAATGTCATATGAACAAGTGTCCTATTCTGAATAGTTTCTGAGATAAATGAAATTTGGCATGTGATTGTCCCTGTGCCTGTTAGCCGTTCTTTTCCTTCTCTTCCACCGCCAAGATCTCTAGACATAACCCTCTTGATTTCTATTTATGAATTTATTGGGATGAATAGTGAAGTGTACAGATGTAGAGTGAATACACGAGATGAATTGCTCGCTCGCATTAATTGTTGCTTTTGCGCTCATAAAGGAACGTCACGATGAACTCGGATAAGCAACACATCATGTTCTCACAAGAGTTTAGAAATGCATGATGTTGGTGGTGGAATTTTTGAAACTTTTATTGTAAACTGTAAGAAATACACAACTTGACCTGTAAATATTAGAAATAGTATGTAGTATATCTTTGTTATCATTCATATGGAAACGGTATATTTAAATAGCTCTATCTTGGAAGCCATTCAGAATAAGACTCTCGTTCATATGACATTTTTTGCATAAATAACTGATAGTATCACCTCCCAAAATATTGATCCTTCCTCCTGGGACACCATATATATACATATATATTTATATAAGGCCATGTATAATGTAGTTTTGACTTATTAGAGCAAAGATTCTTGAAAAAATAATAACATGTGGTTGAAGAATGGTTATAATATAGTGGAAAATGTGTATTAGAAATTTTCATTATTAAAAGCCATATTTTCCTATAAAAATTACTTAATTAAATACATAACAATGTTTCATACTCACCATTTCTAGATCTTTCCTTGTTAAGGCACAGACATTGTGGAAATTTTGCTGTATGCATATTCAGTTATATAATTCTTAGAATGAAAAATGTTTAATATATTCATTTACTACACAAATTAATTTTGGATAGATTACACCAAAGTGTTAACATGTTTGAAAATGTGTATGTTTTATTCATTGTGTTTAAGTATGATATATTTATTTATTTATTTATTTATTTATTTATTTATTTATTTATTTATTTATTTATTTATTTATTTATCATATTGAGTTTACAAAAATTGTGATATACTGTTAAAATTTAGTATCAATGAAAAAAAGTTCATTATCAATTTTTAGTTATTTTTTTTTAAAGATGATAAGCTTTATTTATATAAAAATATTGTAACAGCGTCGTACTTTTGATCATTCTTATTACAGATTAGCTTATTTACCTTAAGAATCAAAATCAAACTGGTTATTTGTTGATTATTATTAATATAGTTTTTGTTACAGAATTTGAAAATTGCATATTGAGAATTAAATCTAACATTCAAATTACTTTAATAGATACGTGGCATGAACAATAGCCAAAGACGTCAAAGGAACTGTACAAGACTCTTTTTAACGTCTAATATTAAATTATATAACTTTAAGTCAAATTCTTGCAACAATAATGACTATACTTACCAATAATAATTACTATTTTATGCAAAATTGCTAAGTTATTTCTATATGCTGATATATACAAATCATGACAAGATTATTCCATCATTTTTACTCTCTTTGAGAGCGTTAATTGTTCAGAGTTACCTTTGCAATGTTTAATTAACTTGAATTAATCAGTGTAAAATAGTGCCTTATGTCTTATCATCAGCTGTACTCTTTTAGCCCTTGCACCTATGCATTAAAATACAATGATTTTGCAGTGTAATAACTTGTTTTCCCCATACTATACGGGGGGATTTCTATTAATAGTTCTTTCTATTAAGTTGACTTTGTGGATAATGTTTAGTAATTTTTTCAGTTTCTCAGAAAATGAAGTCATAGGAACTCCTTATCTTCTGAACTTTACATAAGTCTGTGGAAGCAAAACTGGACGGATGTAACAAATTGTTCAAATAGCGATCGTGTAGAATTAGTAAAATACAAAAATAGATCATATATTCATTTATGATTCTTATATACTACCGTTTGTTATCAAAACTATTTGAATAATGCGCATTGTTCTGAATGGATCTGATTGGTCTGATATGAGGTCTCTGTGATATCCAATAAAAATACTAAATAAGAATGCTTAAATTAAATCCTCTCATCAAGGTTGTTTTTTCTTTTCTCCAAAGAAACTTTATTTCCCTTTCTCTTCTGTAGGCTTAAAAACAAACAAACAAACAAACAAACAAATAAATAATAGAATAGAATATATTATTTGCACCACTCAGATGAGTACAACACAAAAATAAACATTGAAAAGATTAAAATTACAGAAATTCAAAAAGATTACAATGAAGTGCTTTAAAATATTAAGAATTAGTTTTACAATTAGATTTCGATTTCATTATACTGTTTACAAAATTCCAGAAATACTGGAAGACAGGATTTAATTTAGAATTAGAATTTCCAGTTTACATGGCCATAGATTTAATTGTAAAATATATCTTGCATATTCATAATAATGACAAGTGTAGAGTATATATTCTACAGATTCAATTTCTTTTAGATTACAGTGACCAATAAGCACTAAGAGTCAAATTACATTTTGTTAGGTGTGCATTTATATTCCCATGGCCTGCAAGGACTTGACCCAAAGCGAAGTTATATAATTTAATATCAGACGTTAAAAAGAGTTTTGTATAGTTGGAAAAAAAAAAAAAAACCCTCCTTGTAACAATTCCCTTTGATGTCTTTGACCATTGTTCATTGCTCGTATATATTAAAGTAATTTTAATGTTTCATTTAATTACACTAATTGAGAAAAGGAGCAAAGTGATTTTAAGTTGATCATCTGTGACTGCTGCTTTTGCTTCTTCATCTGGCCATTGATTGTCAACTATACCTTGATGACCTTTAACATGAAAAAGTGCGATTTTGTTTGGAATTGTACATAATAAATTTTGAACAAGTGAATATAATTTTGTGCTAAAGCATAAATTTCAAGGTGACCCATAATAATAAAAAAGAAAGTACATTAACATAAGAAAAAATTAGGAAAAAAAAAAAAAAAAAAAAAAAAAAAAAAAAAAAAAAAAAAAACCCCACGCCAACATTGAGAAAAAAAAAGAGTAGATATACATATTTGAACCGACAACCCTCAGTGTATGAGTCCGAAACCTTAAGCATCAAGCTATAGCTGATAACTGAAATCAGATGGTTGCATTTCTAACATTTAAGCTAATAGAGGAAATCCAATGAAAACAATGCCAAATATCTGGAACATGGGGGGAGTGTTGGCCCCTGAAAATACCCTATTCCTATGTTGTTTGGATCTCTGAGCACAATGGTGAAGTCTGTTTGTCGATCTGACCTTTCATTCAGGAGTTTTAGGGGGATACAATGACAATAATGACAAATATCTTGAACATTAGGGGGCATTGGCCCCTGAAAATACCCCATTCCTACAGTGTTTCGGCCTATGCACAAGATGATGAATTCCATTTGTCGATCCGCCCCTCTGTTCTGGAGTTGTTAGAGGTGGAAAGACAGAACAAACGCAATAGCTACCGATTTTGGTCGCTATCACAATAGCTCCCAAATGGTTCGCTAATAAATTTTACAGAAGAGTCTTTATTTTTTATGTTGGCTATTCCTTGTAAAGAAGATTTGGAATCCCTGAAAATGCTAACAATTAAAATTCACTAAAACATAATAACATAACACATAGGATTTAATTGATGGACGCCGACATACAATTAAAATTGTTAAAAATGATTTTAAAACATTAAAATTACAGGACCAGGTTTCACCTTTTCAACAAGGTTTTTTTCAGTATAGAATTTAGTGAAACATTTTTATTTTCTTGTTTTCCTTAATATTTTTCATATTGGAGATCTGTTACAGAAGGGCAAACTACCAGTTATTGTTGGAGGAACAAATTACTACATTGAATCTCTTCTTTGGAAAGTTCTAATTTCTCAGGAAGTATGTCTTGAATATTCATAATTACTTTGCAATATAAAATAAATGTTTATGTACCATTTCAATCCAATTGACTGTCACTAATCTGTCGGAACCGAGGTTTGCTTAAAAGCTTCTAAATACCTAATAATTCAGTGTTACGGTATCTACACTCTGAATATAGCACTGTACAAAGATTTTTTTTTTTTTTTTTTTTCAATAAAGTAGGGAAAATATCCATATATGAACTAAGCTGATCCAAAGTGCATTCACTCCATTTAGGGTCGTCCCTCAGTTGATAATAAAGAGGAACATGAACTTGTGAATACCTTAAAAGAGAAGTGTAAATGAGAAAGATGTCTTTTGTTCATAAATCCCTCTCCATGATTTCCAGTAATTACTACCAAAGCATCTTTATTCGATTCATGATATAAAACAACCTACCAAATAAGGAATCCACAAAATACATTTTGATAGCGATTTTTATTTTTTTCTAAATATCCTTTTTGATTAGAGATAGTTAACTGTTTGATACACTGGTTCAAAAGCAGATTTTTTTTTTCAAGAGGCTTAAGGGCTTGTAAATAATTACTCTAATATTTTCTTCAAATTGGTAAAAAAAAAACCCTGAGAAGTGGCTTGTAGTCCCTTATCTTTATAAATAGCTCCAATGAGTACTTCAAAGAAATCAACTATAATTTTTTCTCGACTCATCATCCATTTTTCGACCTTTACCTAATAACATAAATTCTGCAACATTTAGCTTAATAGCCAGCTGAATGTAGCAACTTGCTTCTGCAGTATAACAGTGTAAATTTAGAAAGATGGCCCTCTGGTTCTGTTGGCAAATATTCATACACATAATCAGAAATAATTAATTCTAGAACCGAGTCTCCTAAAAATTCTAATCGTTCATTATATTGATCAACAACTATTTGATATTCATTAAAAAACGATTAGTGAACAAAAGCTAAAACAGTTAATATTTTGTTTTTCAATTGATAATCTAAACATTCTTCAATTTTAAATATTTTCTCAAATAATGTTTCAACTGGAGTTATTTCCATGAGCTGTTCCACACTTATCTTCTCTCTCCCTTTACTTAATTAAAAATATTTGGCTAAATATTTATAAATGGACAGAATATGTAACAACAGCTGCTGCTGCTTGTTGTCCAAATAAAATGTGGCAGCAGATACAGTAAATGCTTATGGCGATGGCCTGGGAAATTTAAAATGATGCTGAATTAGTGGTTGTCAACATGTACGACAGTTTATAATAAGGCATTTTGATTGGCACACAGGGACTTGGATTAACTGCTCAAACATTGCATAGAAATCTGTAAATAACTGATTCCCTAGTGACATCCTTCTCAAGGAAATTCTCTCAGCAACAAAACTTAAATTTTGAGATAAAGTATTTCTTGGAGACGGTAGATTTTCAGAGTATATCAGCGAAACCAAATCATATTGGATGACTGAGATAAATTATTCTTATGTAAAATTCCATTGAGGGATACCTCAGTGGGGGTTATTTGAACTTTATTATACATTGTATTAGTTGTTTGTTTGATCAGGAAGATCTGTTAACATCTTTGTTACTGAATCTAATGATGGTAACCATTTCCTATAGATTTAAGTTTACGTATGAGTTGATCTGTGGTTTCTATTAACTTGCTTAGTGTATAATATTGAAACATGCTTATATTAGACTTAGTAATATTTACAGGTAATAACTTTGGCTAAAACTTGATTTTCATTGGGGTCGATATCTTGAAAAGCTTTTCTATGAAGATAACATGAAAGTAAAATTAAGCCTTGACCATAAATCCATTCAGTGTCTTTAGTTTCAAATTCTGATACAATTTGAATTTGCTTTGATAGTTATGCTCTTTAGGATGCCTTGCTTCATAGTAATGAAGCTTTGCATTCCTAATTCATTCATTTTGTAAGATTCAGCTAACTGGGGAACATCTTATTGTTCAAAAATTCTTGGAAATTCCTTACAGTATTGATGTTTGATTCCTGGCCTTGTTTCAAAGAGGTCAAAATACTAAATTTTAATGACTAAATCAGTGGTCAGTTCAATGCTCACTGCATGGTGTTAAGTTAAATTTGAAGTGAAATAGCCAAAGCTATTAACTTCATTGACCTCAAAGTAAGTTTTCCTGTTCCTTATAAATTTATATAACTTGTAATGGAATTGTTGCAATTGACTTTTGTTTCAATAATGAGAACTTTAATATGAATTCCTAATAGAAGTGGGTTAGAAAGGAATAAATGAGATTAGATTACATTGGTTAAAGGAAAGAAAAATAAATCAATATAAATACTGAAATTGTTGCTTGAAAACTAATGTTTTCCTTAGAGAATTTAACATAAATTGAAAATTTCATGGCATTTTAAATATTACTTGGTATTGTCATGGACATTTTGTCGTGCCATTTGCTTCGTTTGCAGGGTTCAGATTCAAATGGTGGGTTATACATGAATTGGAGCATATGACTATGGTTATCATTGCTTTAGTTTTGAATTTAGTTGTTGAAGTATCTGTGATTGTATTATAGGAAGAAAGAGACAGTATGGTTGATGCTATAGGAAGTTCAGGGTGGAGTTGATTGAGTCTTTTTATGCAGGTTGTTATTTTATAGTAGATTAGTCCTGTTGTTTTCCTTTATTATATCGTGGGAATTTCTATTTTCATCGCTTGTTTTGGATTTATTCTGTTATATATTGTTGTACAGACAATACGAAAGACGTAGTGCGTCGATGTTATTGGAAGTTTGTCAGGTACATTGTTGCATGTTTGTCGGTGTGATGGAGTTGTAGCGTGCAGCGTGTCTAAGGTCATTGTTATACCTTTTCGTCATATGTATGTTTTGTACGAGCTTTTGGAGTTATTTTACTTTAGGGCTTTGCTTATGAAGATTTTGTTTTATAGGAGCTAACCCGAGATAGCCATTTTTGGATAGATCGAGATACCGGAACTTTCATCTTTTATCCTAAGCTCATCTATGTGTGAATTGCTTGTAGTCTATTTTTCAGTTCTTCATCAAATATTTATTACATTGTTCTGAAGAGTTCGTGTTTTGACCTTTTGTTAGCTCGGTTCGTCTTCCTTTATCATTATAATATGTGCACTTAAATTGGAATCAAGGACGGCTGAATTCCAATTCCCAGTTGTCCGCCTTGTTCTTGAGGATTTGCTTTCTGCTAGGCTTGCCATATTGACACACCATATGAGTGTTTAAATGTCTTCCCTGTTTTGTATTGCCCTTGTAGCTGCTTTTCCATGATGATAGTTCACTGAAGTTTTATAGCTATTATGTAAGTTCCTTCCTTCGGTGCTTGGGTGTTTTGCTACTTTGATAATGTTCATAGCTAGGTTGTTTTTCTCCCTCACAGCCACAAGTAAACGTTTGTTTTAGATTTGTCTGTTGGTTGTGATTGTTTTGTATTTTGAAATGTATAGCTTGGTTGTATGGTAGCAGTGATAGTATCTTTTGGTCGGACCTACCGGTTCCGACGTCTGTGGTTGTGTGGGGTTTGTCACAGACATTTTGTCATGCCATTTTTTTTTTATTGTTTTATGTACCTCTATTTTTAACTCACTTTTGGCTGTTAAATTTTGATGATTCAATAGCAATTTAGCTACCGATGAAGTGTTGGTGCACAGAAAATGTAGGGGAAAAGGAGATTTGAATAATGATCAACACTAATGTAAGCTTGGTGCACCTCACCCTAAATGATACTGTATTAAAACATGATATTTACCTGCAATAAATGATAAAAAATATATAAATAAATAATCTAAATCTGCTTTTATTGATGCTACTAAGTCAGATTGATCTGCATTTTAAATTTCAGTTTCTTCAATGACAGGTCTTCACTTATTTCTTTTTATGAATACAGTGGAAACTCGAATAACCGTCACTCTCTGCTATCCATCATCGATCGCAAAACCTACTTCTCCGTAAAATATGGGACATTGCCGCGAAAAAAAGCTCGAGCCTCGAAGAAGATGACTGATTACAGCTTCAACATATAAACCTTATTATCTAGTAGGCCTACTGTTTTATGTTTCTATTATGATTATTATTTGTTTGGTGTTTGATGATATCTATTTGTTACCGATAGATTTTTCTTTGTATTAATTTATTGTTTGCCTTTTGTCCTAAACCAGCATTCAAATTTCGTTACTGTATATGTTTATTGCGAAATTTCTGTTATCCATCTATTCAGTTAACCGTCACAGTCCCGGTCCCGAAGGTGAGAGTTAATCGAGTTTCTACTGTATCTAAATCATGAAAAGATATTCAAAAAAATGGCATGAATCAAAAATTTTATGATTTGAATAATGTACAACTGGTTAGAAGATTATAAACTCCTTAAACCTTCATTATATCGACTCATTGTTCTTGAAATGCAGTCTAATAAACAAGAATAATGTTTTCATTCCCAAAAACGATATTAATCTTAATTTTTTTTATACAATATTTCATTCAGGTGATTCCTGAATATCGTGAAAATTTATGTATTAACTGTTTTTCGGAGACAGCCTGAAGTCACCTGAACAAAATATTGTATATAAGAAATGAACGTTAATATTGTTTAAGGAGGTTTGATAATTTATTTCAAAGAATAATGTTTAAAAAAAATATTTATATGAAAATTGATTAATGTCTATTTTATTTTATTAATTAATTTATTTATTTATTTATTTATTTATTTATTTATTTATTTATTTATTTATTTATTTATTTATTTATTTATTTATTTATTTAATTTAATTTTTTAAATAGGATTCACCAGATGCTCCTTTACTTTGTGACCAGGATGTTTTTATTAATAAAAAATTTAAAAAAGAAAATTCGGTGAAAGATAAAAACAACCAGGACAGCAAGAAAAACACTGACGAGACCCATGAAGTAGAAACAGATGATACTGAAACAATTCCAGAATTTATTTCTGTGTATCAAACAGATTTATCTAAAATCCCCACTTCAAAATTACACAAACACCTTATGAAAATTGATCCAGAAATGGCAGATCAGTTACATCCTAATAATCGTAGAAAAATTATCAGGTATTAATTATTTTTTTCCTCTATTTAATATTTAGGAAACTTATTACTTAGCATTAAAAAAAAAAAAAAAGCTTTTGAAGAACCACTATCCTATTAGCATGTGACGTTTGACATCTAAAAAAAAGACTTGCAAAATCAGATGTGTTGCTTATTTTTCAAAATGTATTATAAGGTTGGCTAATTCTGGTGTCAGTAAGTGCACGTTCCACCAACTGGTTTACTAGAATTTTGGTACACATTTTATCCAGCTTAAAAATATTTTTGAGAAATGAAGATAGCATTATAAAGGAATATCAGTCCAACTAAAAAATAAATGAATCTGTTATGGTATAACTGAATAATGGGAACTTCGACTTATCATCAAAGATGAAAACTAGATAAAATATACATATTTTACTGTGTGAAATCCTGCTGATGTGAGATAAGAAGGTGGTTTAGGACTGCAGTTTTCCACAAATGCATAATAACTTGCAGAAATATATATATATATATATATATATATATATATATATATATATATATATTTTGATATATATTTATATATATTTTTAGTGAAATAACTTTTATCAGAAAAAATATTCTATTATAAGTGACTTGCATGATTTGATTTTTATTAATAATGCCTTGTTATGTTCACTGAAAGCATCACGGCAATAAGTTCCAAATAGTTCTCAAGTTCTTGTAAATCATGAAGTTGTTATGAGGATCTTGAATTTTCTTGAAGAGAATTACATGTCTGCTAAGGATGTAATTGCATTTGCTTGCCTGCAATAAGTTTTTATGGGTCAATAAACTATTCTTTGTACCAAAGTTTGTCCCGAACACAAATTTAATAAATATTGGTTTTGGAAATAATTATTGGACTTTATTTTTACCCCAAAATATTATTAGGTCATTGATCAAAAGCTTTAGAGTGACCGATGTTAGTTTAATTGCGAATATTTTATTATTTTTACTGTAACTTAGGAGACAATTTTTCCCCGCGAGTGTTTGGTTTCCCTGTTACTTCAGAGACTTCGCAAACTCCTAAAGCGAATGTTTTAATACAGATTGGTATTAAATATACAAAATATATGTAAAATAGTCGTAACTGATAGTAAGGATATGCAACAATGACAGGGAAAAGTAGGCTGTTTGTTTTGTTTTGTCCCGCAGGGACAGTAACGCAGGGGACAAATTACTGCCATAATCTCACTAAATAAAGCAAAATATTGCTCTTCAAATTAAAAAAAAAATGCTCTTAACTAAAACGTCATTCACTAATCGTAAAAATGTGCTCCATAGGAAGTTAGATTTTCAATTTTTGTTTGTTAGAAAATCATTATGTTGTCACTCGCGTTTAGTACAAAGAATAGTTGATTGACCCTTATACGTATTGCATGCCATTATGCATCCACAGAAACTTTTCGGAGAGCAGCAGAAATACGCTGTTGTAATTTACAAATTTTTTTTATAAAAATTATATATATTTATTGATAAAATTACTTAAAATAATTTAATGAATGTTTACCTTTTTTTGTATCTGCTAGAGAAAGAAATGAAATAAATCAAAGTAAAATTGAAAAATACAGTAAGCGCCAAAACAAACAATACTGAAATGTTTGTGTACAAAAAAGATTTATGTGGTATACAGAATACAAAGGGAGTAGAGGAAGCCTGCGGTACATGGAAGTCAATTTCCACATTTTTTTTTAGGCATAGCACTTGTTTGATATGCTGTCCGTTATGTTGCAGGCAGTACTCATAATGCTGACATAGATTTTCAAATATGTTCCTGAAGAGATGTTGCTTCATTCATCTGACACATGTTCCACTCTTTTGGCATAAGTCACCAATGGTTGCCGATGGATTCTCTCGGAATCCAGCTTACTTCAGGATGCCCCATAGTAAGCATCCAGTGGTTTAAGATCAGATGAATGAGACGGAGATGGGAAGGCTGATCCACGGGAAATGATGCGATTACCAAAATTCACATGAAGCAATTAAAGTGTGTCCCTTGCTGTGTGGCAAGTGGCCCTGGTCCTTCTGAAACTATTACATACGAAGTGGCAGTTTACATGCACAGCAGGATCTGATGAGATCCCTTAGAAATGGTGTGAGAAGGTTTTCTCTGTACCGCATCTGGTTCACAGTCACAGGATTGCCATGATCATCCTCAACAAAATAAGGGCCCAAGATGCCATTTGCAGACATCGCACATCATATTATTACACGTTCACTATGGAGGGGTTTCTCCACAATGATGTTTCGCCGTTCAAATCCCAGAAAGCTAGTGGTCTGTCGATTGATAAATCCATTCAGTTGAATATGGCTTTCATCAGAAAACCAGACATTTGACAGGAAAGCTTCATATCACATGCCATCGCTAACATCATCACATAGTAAGCAATTTTCATGTCCTTGTCGGTATTGCTCAGACATTGTCCGGTCTGCATCTTATAGGCAAGACCATCAATTTCCTTGAACATTTGTCTCGTTTGACTAAGATTCGTTTTTAAGGATATTCTCCGGAGATTTCATTTATATGACTTACACTTATTCGAGGAGCCTTCCTCTATTCACATTTGTTGTCACTGTAACTTTGTGTTGCATCAGAATGCTGCCCATCAAACGAAACTTTTTAATGACGGCTACATAACCATGTTGTGGGTAGTTTTTTTGAAATCGTTTTCAAAATACATTTCCAACGTATACCAAACTTGGTCCATTTGAATGTCCAACACCGTATGACCGAAAATAATAAATAAATATTTTTTTTTTTCCACAATAAATTTTTTTCCTCTGTTGTTAGCACCATTTGAACATCTATGAAGCTTCAACAACATAAGCATACTGTTACGTTTCCATGATGACATTTGATGAGGTCATCACATAGTGCAATGTCATTCAGTATCATTTGTTTTGGCGCATACTGTACAAGGGATAGTTGCTCCGCACCACTATCTGTTGTTCTTTGCTGCAGTAACCGAATTGTGCCAGATTCTGCAGAGACATGATGAGTAGGTTAGGACGTAATATAACATTTCTGTCTGATTATGAAACTTGGCAGAAACAGTTAAATATATATTTGGCTTTTTATCAATAATTGTTCATGATAAAGAATTTTCATTCCAGAACAAGAAACCATCGACTGTTGACTATGCAGAATATAATAAGTCTCTTGAAAATTTTTGCAATTTGCTAAAGAAATGATATCGGGTTTCCTTCTGTCTTGCTTAACAGCCACATTGGATTGAAATTAGGAAATTTCAGTGGAGATTAATTTTAATACTTAAGTAGTCTGTGATTACCTTAGCAAATTCTGACTAAACATTCTGAATTATTGCTTAAGGAAAGATTCTTTTATATGATCTGTGTTACACACAAAAAAAAGGTTCAAAATTAACATCACTTGATATGACAGTGGTTGGTGTCATGAGAGTTGGAAAGTGGATTGCAAGAGTCAGTTGCCTCAGAAAGTTGAAAATTATTGAACTAACAAATATTAAATAGTTTAAGCATGTAGGCTTTTTGGAACATAGTGAAGAAAGGGAAATTGTGTCAAATACCAGAATCCTAAATTTCAGTTGTCTTCAGTTTTCAGTCATTAAACTGGCAGTCATGCTTATCTCCTGACCTGTTCTTGTCTTTTAGTTTTTCAGTTTTCTTTTAATTAATTTATTATCCCTCTTGTATTTTTATGTTCTTCTTTACTTTCTCATGTGAATTTTCATTTAGTTTTATTTGCTTTACCATAAATCTGTCAGTTACATGTCATTTGTCATCCTTCAGACTTAGTGTCATCTGTATCGGTTAATTTAATACAGTGTTTTGATGAGATAGTTATGTCTGTTTATCCAGACATTTTTTTTTTGCAAGAATTATGAGAAGGAGAAATTGTGGAGGAAGGATAAGGTGAGAAGAAAGAGAAGCATTGTAAGAAAAGGATAAGTTTTTAATCTCTTTTCCTGCTTACTACTATTACTTTGTATTGTAAAACTACAGTGGTTGTGTCAAAATTGTGGATAATGATCAGCCTGGATTAATTTCGTGTTTCGAGAAACATTGGACACTTCTTTGTTTCTCTTGGCAAAAATGGAAAAAAGAAGACAATCGCTGTTAGTGTGTGCAAGAAAAAATCTATGAAGTGAAGAAATCTAGAAATTTCCCCATTTCCAGAGTGCCTAAGCAAAGATTGGTAGGATTTTCTGCAACGGCAGAGACCAACACTGACAGCAGAGAACAGTGACTGGATTATTGTACAAATTGGGAGTCTTCCCAAACTCTGCCATGTGTTCGGAGCCGTGAAAGTTGTGTGTCTATAATTATTCCTTTAATGTACCAAGATACGTTATGATAAGAAATGTGTGCATTTTGTTCAAGAGCCAAAATAGTGAAAATTTACATGAAACATTTTTTTTGTGTGTGTCTTCGTGCTATTTGGGATCCCAAATAAAATAAAGTCTGTGAAGGTAACATCATAACTATCATATTAACTGTCATTCAAGAGATTAAGTGAATTCTTTTTTGCAGACTCAGCTGTTTAAGTAACTCTAAAACTGGCATTATATTAACTACATTACTGTAAATATTTTCTCCATATCTGTATTTTTAGCTATTGTGGTATTGCAATAACAAAATTTTGAGAAAAATACATATACATATACAATTAAAGGTATTGGAATGGGAGTAAACTATAGTAGCATTCTTGCTAATTTATTTTTATTGGCCTATGAATATCAATTTTGTATTAAATTCCCTTTCCAATTCAAAATTTATAGATATATAGATGATTTGATTGTTTTTAATCTATATTACTAAAATCTTTTATTTCTCTGTCTGTCTGTCTGTCTGTGTGTCTGTCTGTCCGGCGCAGTTTTCTGTGAGAATGAAAAATAGAAAGAATTTTTTCAATGAAACATCCGCGACAGGAATCGAACCAGCAACCTTTTGATCCGAAGTCAGACATCTTACCCATTAGGCCATGGGAACTACAACTCTCTTCATATTGCTTTTTTGACTTATCTGTCAAAACTGAACTGACTTTGACTGAAAAGTAACAATCTATATTACTAAAATCTTTTATTTCTCTGTCTGTCTGTCTGTGTGTCTGACTGTTCGGCGCAGTTTTCTGTGAGAATGAAAAATAGAAAGAATTTTTTCAATGAAACATCCGCGACAGGAATCGAACCAGCAACCTTTTGATCCGAAGTCAGACATCTTACCCATTAGGCCATGGGAACTACAACTCTCTTCATATTGCTTTTTTGACTTATCTGTCAAAACTGAACTGACTTTGACTGAAAAGTAACAATCTACATTACTAAAATCTTTTATTTCTCTGTCTGTGTGTCTGTCTGTCCGGCGCAGTTTTTTGAGAGAATGGAAAATAGAAATAATTTTTTCAATGAAACATCCGCGACAGGAATCGAACCTGCAACCTTCTGATCCGAAGTCAGATGCCTTATCCATTAGACCATAGGGACTACAACTGTCTTCATATGGTTTTTTGACTTATATCTCCTTTCCTTTCCCCCATCAATAAGGAATGTATTCAATCTTTTTTTTGAATCTCAAGATTGTTTATTTATTTCACATCAGTCAGTTTATTTGTAATTCGAAACTGACAATTAGAACGATAATTGCCGAAACGTTGCAATATTTTAAATATTCTTACTTAACCAAATCCTACGTGATATTGAAAAATATGTGGGTATACACGCCAGATGTTGGAGTAAAGAAAACAGAGTCAAGAAAGAGAGAAGCACTCTTTTATTGAGGTGGAATACCGAAAAAATCACTATTTGCAACTCAAAAACCATCAATAAATGTAACTCAAACGTCACCGAAAAGTGACAATTATAATTAAAATGAGAGTCAAAAAAGAATGAAGCGATACTTCTATTAGATAGAATACTGAAAAATCACTATCTGTAACTCAGAAACCGTCAATATTTGGAACACAAAAGCCACTGAAAAGTGCCACTTAGAATAAAAAAAGATACTCAAAAAAGAAAGAAGTAGTATTTCTATTAGATAGAATACTGAACACTGTTGTAACTCAGAAACCACTGAAAAGTATCATTTGGAATAAAAAAAAAAAAAAAAAGAGTCAAGAAATAAGAAGCAGTATTTCATTAGGTAGAATACTGAAAAATCACTATTTGTAACTCAAAAACCATCACTATTTCTAACTCGAAAACCACTGAAAAGTATCAATAGGAATAAAAAAAACGATAGTCAAGAAAGGAAGATGCACTATTTCTATTAGGTAGAATACTGCTCAGAAGTTAGACATCTTAGCCGTTAGACCACTAGGCCTACATTCTAATCTCTGGAAAAAATAAAAATGTATCATAGATATATGATTTACAAGGTGGTTCTAAAAGCAGTTGTAGATTGAGAGAATATAGACATCAAAAATTAAATTTAAAAAAAAGCTTTTAAAAAATGTTAGTTTTAGTTTCCTTGATGTAATTTGTGTGTGTGTGTGTGTGTGTATTTTTTTAATAAATAAAAAATTGTTTTCCGTTACATAAGGGAGGCTTCCGGAGCGAAGCGACGGGTAGCCGACTAGTATTAATTTTAAAATTAATTATATAGAAGAAAAAATTTATAACAAAATTATTAACTTACAACAAACCAACATTAATACTGAATTTGTAGATTTTTTAGATTTGAGAATATATTATCATCAACAAATTCCTTATATACAATTATTTAATAAAACATTTTTATTCCCTTTCAAAATAAACAGATTTCACAAATTTACAAGTAATGTTAGCTTTAATTTATTTAAAAATATCTTTATACAGGAATTAAAAAGATATCTTACCATTAATACTAAATTAGAAGATTTTTTAATCAATTTGAATTATCTTATTAATGAATTTACTTATAATAATTTTCCAAACAAAGTTTTAAATAGTTATATTACACAATTTCAGAAGAAATTTAAATTTTAAATTTACAAAAAATATAAAATTAAATATATTCACTATTTTATTTAATCATTTATCTTCAAAACAGGACTTGTATTGTTGTAATTTTTTCATTTAAGTTATCTTATGACAACTCAGAATTAAATCCTCTATTAGAGGAAGTTTTGAGTTTGATTTGATAACTGTCATCTATTAATTTTCTATGTATAAAAGATTTTAAGGAATTTATTTTTCTATGTATGTATAAGTTAAATTTTTTTTTTTTTTTATGTATTTGTGTAAAGTAAATAATTATTCTTTGTATGTATGTATGTTGAAGGAATAATTTTTCTATGTATGTATGTATTTGAAAGGAATAATTTTTTCTCAGTATGTATTTATTTAAACAGATATATAAAAAAACAAAAAAGTATATAAAAAAGTATATAATTTCAAAAAAAAAAAAAAAGAATATAAAAATTTTAAAAAAACTTAAAAAAAAAAAAAAAAAAAAAAGAATATATATAATAAAAGGAGCAATTTTCTTTAAATAATGCGCTATAATGACTTCTAAATTTTAGTTTAGTTTCAAAATTTAACACCAGATGCCGCTGATGAAGTGAGAAAATCAGATCTCACAGAAACAGCTTTCTGAAATTTGTATTGGGTTTTTTTTTAAATTTCAGATAGCTGTCCGGCTTAGCTATATGTTTAGTAATGTAAGTTAATTCTATTCTTATATTCTAAATTTTCTAAATTTTCAAAATTGCAAATTATTTATTTGAAATCTTTGCATCGCTATACTCGAAATTATGCATCATTCGAGTTTGGCCTTTCGATATATATATATATAATTAATTAATTAATTAAGATTTTCATTGTCTCAGTATTTGTATTTATTTGACATAATTAATTTTATCTTGTGTTTGTAATCTCTCTTAAGCTTCGATATTTATTCTGTGGGCCCAACAATAAATATTGATGGCGTAATTGATTTATCTTTTTGTGTTTTTTTTAGACAATTGAACTATATTTACTTAGTAGAATTTGAGGTGATTTTAAAATTTATCTAAACTTTTGTTCAACCAAAATATTTCAAGAACAGTGGGAATTTTTTTTTATTTATTTGTTTGGGTTGTTCACGAGAATAATAATAATAATAATAAAAGTATTTTTCCGTGTCATAAGCTAGTAAATATGATACTTCATATGACAAATGCAGGGACTTGAAAACAGAAGGATTACATAAAAAAAAATATTTAAATATAAATAGCCCTTCCCATAACTTAATTCTTTAATTTCTTATGACTGACAGTAAGTTGTGTTGCATTGTAACAATTAAACTACCGAAATCTGGTAAGTTGATATTTGTAATGTAGCAGCTATGAACCGCAAGAAACTTGGAAATAATATTTTGAGTCATGGCATTCATTTAAAGCAAACTTTAACATGGTAAAACACACACACATTATCAATATTATTGTAATAATAATCAACGATGATTTTTCAGGATTAAACTGTTTTCACTAAATTATCATTATTATTTATTTAGGAGTCTTCAAGTTTATGAACAAATGGGAATACGACACAGTGAATTACTACGGCAACAACAACTTCAAGATGGAGGAAATTCTTTAGGAGGACCTTTACGCTTTCCCAATACTTGTATCCTATGGCTTCAGAGCAAACAAGATGGTTTGTATTATTCACTCTTATCATTCAATCTTTTTCCTTTTTTTGTTTCATTCTTAGGTGACAGCTATTTTTTTTTTATTAAAGAAAGATTATAATTGAAACACTTAAGACCCGCTTTGATATGTTTTGATAAATGATGGGAAGTTGAAACAATGTAATTTGGATATTTTCTCAAATTGTTTATGGAATAGCTTCCTAGAGCCAGATTGGGGACTGTAAAGATATGCCTATTGAAGCTAAACAATAGAAGGAAAAAGTAAAATAAATGTTTATAAAAAAAAAAAAACTTTTATCTTTTGTAAATGAAAACATTGGAAGTTTGAACAAGCTTGTCTCTACTTAGTAATTTCTTCAGGCAAATATTTCTGTCTGTATGTGAGTGTGTGTGTGTGTGTGTGTGTGTGTGTGTGTCAATCATTTTGTAAGCCATCTTTGCAACGTGCAAAGTTCACATTAATGTTAAAAAGACCCAGATATGCTCACTTTTTTGTAAATGTTTTGGGAATCTGAAGTCCTACTATTCCTTTTTTACAAGTGTATCTTATAGTACAGTTAGTGAAAATTACCTAGAGCCAGGTCAGGTTTAGACACTCTATAAAAAAAAGTAAAAATTGCTAAAAAACATGAACCTAGCAATTTTGTGTTTCACTTGCGATTGCATATAAAAGCCTAATATCATGTTTATGCTATCATATTGTAAGTATGTAACAGAAAAATATAAAAAAGGAAGTTTGCCAGAATACAGAGATGCAGAGAGCATAAATGTTGTAAACAGATATGTATTACCAACAATAAAATAGCACCTGATGCTCTTCTTGGACTCAGCTGCTGATCATGTCATGCTGAAAAAGCAGAACATAATGAATTGAATATAATTGAAAAGCAGCATGTTAGGAGAAATTGCTCCAAATTTATTAAGCAAAATGGTATTTGTTAAAACAAATAATATCCTTGCAAATTAGTTTTTTTTATAAAAAATATTGATGCTGCACAATCTATGAGGACCTTTCAAATTTAACTTATAATTGGAATCGCATGACAAAGGAACGAGGTATGTGCAGAAGTCCTGCCAGTCATGTGATGCTTTGGAACATGGGTGAACATTAACCATGCATTGAGACATTAGTCTTTAGTAAAAGTTACAGTCATGAGTGAAGTTGCAGGGCATCAAGCATGGAACAAGACATTATTATTAATTTTCTTACAAGGAAAGGAGTAAAACCTTCCAAAATAATGAAGGGCGGTATGGTGACTTAACTGTGTATAAATGGAATAAGACCTTCAGCAAGAGGCAACTCTGCTTCTTTCAGGATAACACTTGTCCATATATCGCTGCTCACCTTATGACTATGATTCAGA
This sequence comes from Thereuonema tuberculata, assembly GCA_023159025.1. Lineage (NCBI taxonomy): Eukaryota > Metazoa > Arthropoda > Chilopoda > Scutigeromorpha > Scutigeridae > Thereuonema > Thereuonema tuberculata. The sequence continues at coordinate 38,723,493 of JAFIDM010000002.1, forward strand.
AATTGAAGTGGGCTGATCTCCCCACTCCAACTTACAGTCCAGATCTCATCCCATCGGACGTTCATCTCTTTGGACCTTTAAAACAGTTTCCGGAGGAGGAAGAAAGTTCACCTTCAATGAAGAAGTCATCGAATCTGTTCGATACGTGGATATGTCTAAAGCCAAAAGAATTTTTTTTTTTTTATGTGGAATATGAAAGCTAACAGACTGATGACAGGGATTACAACTAAAAAATTACATGACTTACTTCAATGTATTCTCTTGTTTTGTCTGTAAGTATCAAATTATAATTTAAATTTGAACGCTCCTCATAATTATTAAGTTAGTTAATTAGTTATGTTTCAGTTTTGCTATGTGATTTTCCTTAACTTCAGGGTAAGATATGCTTGAGAAACAAACAAAATATGAATTCCATCTCTTTCTCTCTCTTTTTTACAGAAGACAACTTACTCACTCAATAGCACTACAACCCCTTCAGGCCTTGATCTCCTTTACAATTGAGGCGTTGACATGGGAAAGGTAGTAAGTTCTGAAAAGCAAATTTTCCAGGGGAAGCAAAAAACAGTTTTGCCAGCTCATGTATACTCACTACAGATGCTATCTTGTATCGTTCGTAGAAACTACATCACTCAAAATTTTGACTTACTGACATTGCTACGCCATTGGCGATATGTCTTACTACCTTTTCAATGAAAAATCTGAATAATTATTTTTTTTTTACTTACTACCTTTCCCATGTCAGCGCCTCAATTGTTGTCCAATCTTCATGTTCCTTAGATCTATATCTTCAATGTCATTCATTTAGCCTTTTTAGGTCCTCTTCTGCTTATTATAGCCAATATTTATCTTGGTTTTTTATGTTGAAGATTTGTGTGATCTCTCTCTTTCACATACATACACTTCTAACCTCCGGTGCCCATGTCCAGGCAATTAGGCTAATTTCACCTATTTCCATCTTGGAAGCTTTGATATGTTACTGATGCTTTGTATATCAGTTCTTTTGTATGAGAGGTTTGGTTTGACCAAAATATTTTCAGGATTATTCTTGGGCATTTTGTCTGAAATCCATTTAATTTATTTTCCTGGGTTTTTGTAAGCTTCTATATTTCAGCACCATAAATTAATATAGATGTCACATTATTTAAAAAAATACATATTTTTGTATTTTGGGGACTGCCACACTTCAGGTTCAAGTTTCTAAAAGCATATCAAGCTTTCTTTGTACTGACATTCGCACCAGCGTAAGCAAAATTTTCAACTTCTCCAATCACAATGTTTTGATCAATTTTGTTTTCTTTTTATTAATTTCCAAGTCATCTTATCTACAGTATGCTGAAGACATTTACTTAGTTTTGCAAGCCATAGTGGTTGTTACATACCACTATGGCTTGCAAAACTAAGTAAATGTCTTCAGCATACTGTAGCCCTTCTAGATAAGATGTAAAGTCCTATCGAATATCATTTTTTTTAATGTAGTAGTTTTTTAATTTATAATAATAATAACAATATTGAAAAGAAATCCAGACACGAGACACCCTTATTTAACACGTTTCAATGGTAAACAATTCAGGCTTAACAACTTCTCTTATGACATATTTTTTACTACCCTGATCAATTTCCATAATTTTATTAATAAACTTTACAGGTGTACCATATTATCTTCAAAATTTCCCTTAGTAAGAATCTCAATACAATTGATTGCAATTTTGAAGGCTATAAAGATTACCTACAAAGATGTTTGATATTCATGCTTCGTTCAATTAAGTTTCTCAATATGAAGAAATACTGTGTTGTACCATCTCTACAATTTTATCTGCTTTTAGTCTGTAAAATGTACTTTCATTATGTTTTTTCGTTCTTTCCATCAAAATTCCAAATGTTTTAGCTGGAACCGTGATTAAACTAATCTCTCCAGTTTTCCCATTTAGAAAGGCCGCCCTTCTTTGGTATTTTACAGTGGCAGCTTCTTTCCACTGTTCAGGAAATTTCTCAGTTTCAGTAGTTGCCATTTTGATATTGTCTATCAGCATCTCAATTTTGTTGCTGCCACTTGCTTCGCCCTTTTTTTGTTCTTTGATAGCTCTTTTTACCTCATCAAGTGCTATATCATCACTAATAATATTGCTTTCTGTTTCATTTACTAAATTACGATTTTAGTTCATCAATTTGTCTTTCAATGTTTAGAGATTCTTCAAAATATTTCTTCCATCTCTGTAATTCAGATTTATTAATCAGGAGCTTTCCTTGTTAATTCCTAATTGAAATACTATTCCTCACTGTATATTTCTATATAATTTCCTTGTTAGTTGATACACTTCACCAATTCTTCTGCATTTTGTGCATCTTCAGCAGTATTTTCAGGATATTTTTTTTATCTTCTCGATCTGATTTCTTTTCTAATTTATTGTTATCCTTATATTTACTTTTGTATATGTTATACAATCTCTCTGTCTTGGTACTTTCTTTCTTGATTTTAATATATCTTCTTTGGCCAATTAACTCCCAGGTGTTTTTCCTTAACCATTCTTTATCTATTCTTTGCTGTTTTAGAATTATAGTTTCTTCAGCTGTTTTTATTATAGCACTCTGTGAACTTCTTCCATTTCTCATCAATATCTCTTTCTGAGATGTCATTATTGAGTTCATATCTACTGAAAACTTCAAATTTATTTTTCAGTTTTATTGCAAACTCTTCTCGGATGTCTTTATTCATTAGCTTCATGATATTACATCTTACACTTCTTTGTCTTGTAATGTCTTTAGTTTTAAGAAAGTTAACCTGTAATCTTTGAGCTAGTGATTGGATCTGATGTCTCTCCTCTCCTAACTTTTACATCATATAAAGATCTTTTAAATTTATTATTTATTATAATCTGTCTGATTTTCTTATTTTACCATTAGGCGATGCCAATGTTCATTTGTGAATTTGTGTGTGCTTATTTAGACTTCCTCCAATGATCAAATCATTAAATTCACAGGCTAACTAATCTACTGACATTTTCATTTCTCTAACCATATGCTTCGTATCCTAATGATTTCTCATCCTCCATAACCTTCTTTCCAATCTTGGCATTCATATCGCCTATTAATAGCACTATGTCATGTTTTGGTATTCTCGTATAAAACACTCTGGAGAATCTCATAAAACCCACTTCAGAAAACCTTTTCTGAATCATTGGAAGGTGTAAAGGCTGTTTCAGTAGCTGATTCCCAATTTATGAGACTTTGTGATGCTTTTTTTGTTCACTATCGTTGCTACCTCTTTCAAATTTATTTCCCCGAGCCTGAGTATAATATTAATATGCCATCATTTGCCAAATCCAGTCCACCTTACTTTACTTATACCATAAACACCAATCTTATACCTAGATGTTTCTTTAAGTACTTGTTTCACCTTTCCAACTTGGTATTGTTTTACTTATTGGACCATAAATCTTCCATAGGATTTTTCTCTCCTACACATCCAGTCTTTCTTTCTTTTTTTTTTTTTTTTCTTTTTTTTTTTTTTTTTGTAAGACACCAAGTTTCTGATCCTTACAAAATAACAGGCCTTGTTACCATTCTACATCATGCCAATTTCAATTTACAGTTTACACTTGGGATTTCAAAATGTTACTATATGCAAAGTGTGGCAGCTCAGAATGACAGATGTTCCCTTATGTTGTTTTGTAGAGATAAGTTTTTAGATGACAATACAAAATTCACGTACACTGGGAGAATTTAAAATTTCAAAATGTTGTCTCAATTCCTTCATTAAAATAAAAGTTGCTAAATCACAGTGAGAGAAATTAATTGGAGTAAGGCCATTAAGTCCTCTAATCAAGAACTTGATAAAGTCTTCTTACCAGTCCATATCTTCAGTAATGAATTCATCTACTGGTTTCCAACATTGCTTGAATTCCACTTCTTAATTGCCAGAGAAGAAATTTTAATAGTGAGATGGGATTTAAAGTATATTCCATTTAAGAAATTTTGGGTTCACATTAAAAAACAAAGGTTATTTAAATTATAGGTGAACCTTCGATATTCTTTATTCTTTTATTCTTCTTCTTTCGTTATTATTCATATTTCATATGAGGCTTCATACTCCATTTAAAAATATTTAATATAATGGCAAATTTTTGGAAGGCTGCTTGTAAATGTGAATCCAGTTTCAAGGAATATATCTCGAACAATAAAATTTGAAGAATTGACTCATTGAATCTTAAAGAATTAACCCAAATAATTGTTATATCAACTTAAACAATTGTGTTATAACATCCAGAGTTCTTATTGTGTCAAAAAATTTTTTAAATTATTCTAACAAATACTCGTAATGATATATATATGATGGTAACGAAGGAAACTCCCAATATTGTTATTTTAGAAGCTTGAAAAAGGAAGAGCAGAAATAGCCTTTCGAAAATTCGCCATTATATTAAATATTTTTAAATGGAGTATGAAGCCTTGTTTGAAATATGAATAAAAAGGTTATTTGTCCATTTTGTGGAGAAAAAAATTGCCAGTTAGTGATTGAGCAGTGACCTGCTCTAAACTTGCTTTCTTATTGAGTTACTTCAGATGCAGCAGAGGTATCGTGATACAGTTGTGCGATGTGTGCTTCCCACATGAGTGCCCACTTTCCAGTGGCACCAGCTTTCGTCTGTAACTTTTTTTTTCATAATAAATGCTCTGTAAATCCTCTGATTATAATTTATAAGATCTGATTATTAATGTATGTATTTTTTTTTTAAATAAGTATGTACACTGACTGCTCAATTGAAAGTGGACACCTGTGGTATGGAACAAAGCTTTACTTACAGTGTGTCTAATAGCACATACTGTGACCTTTTGCCCTAAGCACAGTATCCATACACCGTGGCATGCTCTCCACCAGTTTCTGATAGCAAGCAACCGGTATTTTTGCTCACTCCTCCTTCAAAGCCTGCACAAGTTGGATGCATGTTTGCGGTCGCATCGGATGCACACAAATCGAGTGCTCCAATTCATCCCACAGATGTTCAATAGGGTTCAGGTCCGGACTCTGGGCGGGCCACTGAAGTTCCTGAACATTATTCTCCAGAAACCAGGCACTGATAAATCGCCTGGCATGGCACATTGTTGTGCTGGAACACAAATGGTCCTTCACCGAACTGCGACACAACGTAGGAAGTATGGAATTGTCTAGAACAGTGGTGCCCAACCTTTCATAATATGGGGCCAAATTTGACTTTGCTGTGAATTTCGCGGGCCACAATGTGGCAGAATCTCTTATTCAACAATCAAAAAAAAAACAAAAAAACGAAATCTCCTTTTCAACAACCAAAAAAAAAAAACGGAATCTCGTAACACCTTCAGGGCCGGATATGGCCCGCGGGCCGTAGGTTGGGCATCACTGGTCTAGAAGTCCAGGTGGATGTAGTAATGTGTGGATGCCATGTTCCCCTCTATCACAACCAACGGACCAGGAGAAACATGACCACACCATCACACCACCAAACTTCACTGTTGGGATGACACACAAGTGTCCGCTTTCAATTGAGCATTCACTGTATATTGCCTACAAATTTTCTTAAAATCCTTAGAGTGCCACATACGTTTCATACATGGATTCTCATAAATCATATGATGACTCTTGAGATGCAGTTAGCTGCACTTGCTCTCTACCATTAAAATTTACACAAAATAGTGTGCATAAAAAACAAAACTGTGACCTGAAGAAAGTCTGATACATCATAAAACAACAAATTTTATTTCTGTAATTTTATCATAGCAAATTTTGACACAATTTGTATGTCTATCCATTTATATTCACAGAATAGTTTTTAAAGTAGATTTGTAATTATGTTTGATTTGGAAATCATTTGATTACAAATCTCATTGCAAAAATAACAACTTTAGAACAATACAAACAGTGCACAATTATTTAACATAAATATTCTTCAGTATGGCTTGGCTAATCTGAACGTCTTTGCAAATATGTTTTTGTTTTATTAATTAACTTTTTTTTTTATAATGCAGATGCTAATATTGATGTATTTTTGTTTTCCATAGTATTAGATAATAGATTAGATGATCGTGTAGATGATATGATAGAAAGAGGATTAATTCAAGAATTAAAAGACTTTCATAAAGAAAATTATGAACAATGGAGAAAAAATGTTGCGTAAGTAATAAAGTTATTATTTTTGTTTGTTCTAATTTTTTTTTATTATATCACAATGTATTAAATATTTCTAATCTTTCAACAGATATATATTATCTGATTAAAGAAAGAGCAAATAAGGGAAAATTGTAATAGTGAATAATAGATTCTTATGGACTTTATTGTTTACAAATGCTTCCTTTTTTATTCTTTATATTTTCATGACTTCATAGGTTTTTGGTGATCACAGAAATCTCTATCTCTATATGCTAATCTATCTTATTTCATGATGTTAGCATGATAATTTAATCTTCATAAATATTCTTCTTTAGCAACATAGCTGACATTCTTCTTCTTTTTCTTATTATTTTTGTTGTTGTTGCCATTATCATTATTTTTACTTTACACGTATAGAGTTTTTCGTATATTCCCTTATACACGTAAACATTTTAGCTTTGTAATACAGTCATTTATCACAGTTAATCAGTTCCAGACTCTACTGCGAGAAGTGAATTTCCGTGCAGTTGGATTCTTTATTTATAAATCGAATATTTTTGTAGTTAGAGCCTAGAAAACCTGTTCACGACCCTCTAAATACTGTTTTTAACATTATTAAAGCCCTCTGGCCATGAAATAACACCCCGTTAGTTTAGGAGCCATCGTTGAGCTTAGATAAAAGTTCTCAGAAATCGCAAACACTTACAAGAGCAAAGATGCTTCCGATGCATAGCGATGTAGAAACGTTAATGAGAGAAACGAACTTGCATGAGGCAGAGTCAATCAGTGACCAGGATAGGAAGAGGATAGGATAGCCAATCAGTGAACAGCACGCTTGGTTTCACCACACCCGATTTTTTGGAATCTGTGGTTGAAGGATTTGCGGGGGTGTTCGAATACATATGCCTACAGTCCATACGGGCAGTAATTTTAATTGTAATACAGGAGTGTATAATTGACTCAGACAATCAACCGCATGCTGTATCATTTTCACAATCTCGATCAACTTTTTAATGAATACAGTAGATTTACAGTATTAAAAAAACCGCGATAGAGTGAAGCCGCGAAAGTCAAAGCGCGAAGTGGCGAGGAACGACTGTATTATGAAAAAAGATGATATTTACCTGAAGTCACCATAGGTCAAGAGTATCCCAACCGGTGTGCTGCTGGACAGTTATGTGCCACAAATAAAATTGTAAGAGTGAATATTCACTTAGCCATTGCTCCAATATTGACTCAAGGCATCAAATAATTTGGACAATCACAACTTTAAGCTGCAGTACATTTCATTCTAAAAATGAAGTTTAATAAATTATTAATTCATTTTTCAAATAATCTTAAAAATATTTAAGGACACTTTTTTACATTTTTAAAACAATCTATTAAATTCATTTATAAATCATTGGTATTTTTCAAAGGATCCTGTTATAAGTAATAAAATAATGAAAATGGTTAGTGTGCAATGGGATTTTTGGAACAAGGATTGGTATGCTATAAGATTTCTGCAAATAAAGTACATCGTGAAGCAAAAAAGTCAAGAGCATTGCCCATACTCTTATAAAATGTTTAGAAGTCTGAAACCATTCTAATGCATTATTAGTTTTGTTATAAATTTCTTTTATTAATTAGTTAAACTTTCAAAATTAAATTTTAGCCGTTAGATTTTGCTTTGATTTATTGTTAATTGAACCGCTATCTTCTTGATTTCATTCAAATTAATTCCACAAGGTCCAAAAATCACTGAATCACAAGGAAGAAAACTAAACTGCACAATCATTACAAAAAAAAATAATCGAAATGAGTCCAGGGATTATTTTTAATCCCAATTATAATATAAACCCACTTTTTTGAATTCTACAACTGAGTGCCTTTGATCAAAAGGAACTTCGTAAATTCTGAGAGATTTTGATTCCTAGCAATTCATCATTTCAGTTCCAACATCAAAATTCTTGGTATAACACTCCATTGATAAATATTGCGCATATTTTGGAGGAAAAAAAGGAAAAAAAAAAAAAGGTGCAGTTTTAATTAAATTTAATTACAAATTTCTATTAACATTACATAATGCTTTGAAAAAATATTCATTTGAACCCCATATTAATATTCTTAAATAAAAAAATTAGAATTAATTACAGATCTTTGAAATTTTAGTAAAATTTTTACATTTTATTTAATGTTACACATTCGAGCATCTTTTTGATTGTCGTAATATCATCTTGTTGAATGGAAAAAAAAAATATCTAAATTAGAAAGTTTGAACTGTCAGCTCAAAAGTTAAAGAATTTTTCATTTTTGGTTGAAAGCCAGAACTTAGTATTTTCAAAATCCGTCTTTTAAGTTCCATCATAACATACAAAATTTAAATATTTATGTAGCTGACTAATTTATTGATAAAATGAATAGTTTTCAAGATAACAAATTTTTTTTTAAATGTATAACACCTCTTTTCCGCATGCTGTATAATGAAAAGTATGAATGTTATAGAAAGCAAGTTTAACGTCCGTAACCATTCATAAATGGAGAGAGATACGCCAACCGGACAATAAATGTGCTT
>JAFIDM010000002.1:38742167-38761091 GCA_023159025.1 Thereuonema tuberculata
TGTTCTTTCTTCTCATTTTCAGCAGAGCTTCTACAGCACGTCCATAGTTCTCGAGGAAAGGGCAAGAAATAGACCAATCGCTATTGTAAGTGGATTAGGTTTAGATATCAGTGTTTGGAATACAGATTATCTTGGGTTTGTCTGGTGAAGAGTTTAAAGTTTGTGAAATGAAAAGGACAAAAGAAACTTTATATAAGCTTTTGCAAATGGACACTTCTTGGAAAAAAGGGAGTGAGAAAATTACTCGAATATTTTTTTCCCAAAATTTTAATTCACTGAATTAGGGAGGGGGAGGATTATGTGAGTAGATATGGTACCTTATTTATTTAGACAAATGTTAATATCGTAAGGAAGTGTAAATGTGCATGTCTATGTATACAGTGCTACCCATGAATATATACAGTATTATGATGCTCCATACAGACAAAAAGGACACTAAAACCAACGACAACTTTTGTTTTTTAATGGGTTTAAGGAAATATGCTATTAGAGTGAATATGCAATTCAATACAATGCTCCATATTAAGATACTGAAAAACTTCAAATCCATATGAAATATTTTTTTTTCATTTCTGCTTTGAAAGAAGAATAATTGCACTTGAATTGACAAGAAAATATGATTCTGCCATTATTATTTAGTTTTATTTATTATCTATTATATTACTTATCCATAATTTCGTTTTCATTTAGAGATGGTGATTACTGTCGTGGCATTTTTCAGTCAATCGGTTTTAAAGAATTTCATCAGTATTTGAGTCTAAACAAAACACAGCAAGAAACAGAAGAAGCTGACAAATATTTAAAAGAAGGTAAGTAATGTATATGGAGAATTTTACATATATTCTTTATAGATATACATAAATGTATATACTGAATATCATAGCAAACATTAGTTAAATACAAAATTGTTAAATTATTCTTATGATCCAATTAGAATTGAAGAGGATAAATTAATTGTACTTGCTAAGGTTTATTCCTACTTTGGCTAATCAATTGAAAGAACTAATAGGTTAAGAAGGTTAAATTGTCTCTGAACTTTACAAAATTCATAGACTTGTTTGAAAATTTAAAGTACAAAAAATGTTGAAAAAGTAAAAAAAAAAAAAAAGAAATTGTCCTTTGAGAAAATTGAAAACTTTCCAGGGAAAAATGTTATGTAAAGTTGTGAATACCCTGAATCACATTTTTAACTTAGATTTAAAAGTTCACTATCTGTAAGAGACCATTGCTAAGAAATAAATGAAGATGAAACTTCTCAAACCTAAAATTATGGAAGAGATAGAATGAAAACATGGACATGAACTCCAATATAGCATATACACTTTAAAATATACCCTTTTTTTTTGCATTTTGTCAGTGTTTATTAAATGTTGAATTTCATTCATTAAAATCCATTGTTCAGATTAAATTAATTAGAATTTATTTTTTTATGGTAGTCAAGTGGTAAGGCAATTGAGTGCCTCCTGGAAGAGCAGAATAATTCTAAGTTCTCTGTCAGATAGGGTCTAGCTCTCTGAAGAATGGGTATTGGGTTTCTTTCCCAGGGTTGAAGGTGGGTTGGCGTTAGACTGACCACCCGATCTCAACTTAGTCTTGTTGGTCAGGAAACTCCAGGAGCCTTAACTTCTGCAATCTGATTGGCCTACACATTTCTATAGTGCTCTACTTTATTTCTTTCTTTACATAATAGGCTTACTATGCTAGTTGTCCTGTAGAAACGTTTTTAATTTTTTTTTGTCTTTCCCACGTGTTTACATATTATCCAATATTTTCATTAATCCCATTATACACAAATGTATAATCAGGTAATTGGAACTATTGCTGTAATATGAAATAGGTTGTTGACAAATATATAAAACTAATATATAAGCAACATGGCCGTGCCGGCTTGGCCGAGTGGTCTAGATGGCAGTCTGCCGTGTGGCCAGTGTGCTGGCACCTGAGTTCGAATCCCGGTAGTGGCATGGCTGTTTCTTTCTTCTTCTGTGTTTCTTCTTCCCTGGGATTCACGCTCTCAGGGTTCTTCTCGACAAGAGGTGAATTCTTGTCACCCTTCCCGACTTCCTAGCCTTGTCCTGACGTCAGGTTGGCTAGCGCATGGTTCGTCGTGGCCTATTCGCGGGTAATAATAATAATAATAATAATAATAATAATATAACAAACATTATGAATAACTTGTGCCTTATTACTGCCATGAGTTATTCTAACTGAAAGATAAAAACAACCTATGTTAATCTGCTTTTAGCCATTGTCTAACCAAAGTTGATTTGGACCTGGTTTGATTTAGTCCTGCTAACGTAGTGGTTCGAGTCATTTGCCTAAAAACAAAGGAGCAGAGAGGAATTGTAGATAACAGTGAACGATATAGAAGAACTGAGAGATAACCTAAGAGAGCCATACATAACAATTTCAACCAGTGGCTTATCAATCAGTATTGCCTGCTTGAGAACCCTTTTCTTTAATTTTGCTTTTTGTTTAATCTAAATTCTGTTATGACTTTAATTGAAATCAGATCGTAGATGTTTCTCATTATGATCTTCAGGTTTAGTGATATTTAGGGCATTGATAGAAGCTCTTAATTCAGTGTTCAGAGCAAGTGCTTCTCTTTCTTTAAATTTTATATTTGTCATCTTGGTTACAATTAAGCTTACATTTTTAAAGTAAATTCATGAGGTCAGTGTTTTAACAACAAAAATCTTCTTACTGTTTTTGCCCTTTTGATTAGAGCAATAGATAATAAACTAAATGTTTGATGATGATAATAACAATTTAATTGTAATTCCGAATTGTCTGACAGCTGAAGTTTGGAGTAAATCTAATTAAGATGGTTGTTTTCATATATTGTGAAAATTTAATTGAAAATAAACTAAAAATTTAAGTAAATAAAATACTCACTATGGAAATGTGAGAAAGAACAAAAAAAATTAGTCCGACTTTGACAGTTCATGTGAATGAATCACAAAATGTAAAAACAAAAAAACACTTTTAACATGATGAAAGGTTTTATTAACATTTTAATTTAGTTTCATTTTCAATTAAATTAGGAATAGAAGAATTGAAGTTAGTCACTCGGCAGTACGCTCGAAAACAAATCAAGTGGATAACAAATCGGTTCCTAAGAAGTAAGTAAAACACATTGCTTTAAATTAACATTTTAATTAGTTATTAACCCTGTTACTGCCAGCGTGCTGATATATCGGCCCTCGTTGGTTGTGCGAAAACTGTCATGGGCCGATTTGACGGGCCTTCTTTGATGTCTTTTACTTCGTCATATGCGGCCTATTCAAGGGCTCCTGTCTCATTTATCGGCTTGTGCTTTATTTCTGCTGCTTAATAAGATGGTTTCATCCTATATATGCTGATTGTTCACAATATAATAAATATCTATATTTACATTTCAGAAAACTAAATTTTATCAATAAGAAATACTATTTCATTGCTTGTAAATAATATTTTTCTAATCAAAATGTGAAATAAACATAGAATTTTGAGTTTTTTACATATATAGTTATTAATTTGTTATTTTTTCCTTTCTAAAAATTCCTTTCAACCACCATAATTCTTCCATGGTTCTAAGCCCCAACTATATCTTCAGGATTGGGAAAAAAATCTAGATGTATTAAATAAAATTAAGTACTAGAAATGGATATTTTTAGAAGAAGAATTACTATTTTGGGAATTTATGCTCCGAATAATGATAACATTATTGAAGTTAGGAATATGTTCTATCAAAAACTGCAGGAAATCATTGATGAAATTGGAGGAACAAGAGAAATTATAATGATGGGTGATTTCAATGGAAGAACTGGATGCAGGAAGAGAGATAACATTGTTGGAGAGTTTGGAGAGGATGTAGTCAACGATAATGGAGAAAGACTCATTGAATTTTGCGGAACTAACGATCTAAAGATTGCAAATGGTTTTTATAAATAAAGGATATTCATAAATACACATGGTATTAGCATACTAGACAACTATAAACAATTATTGACTATATAATTATTAAACAAAGGGCTCAATTAAAATTATTAGAATCAGACTCCAGAGAGGAGCTGAATGTGGCTCAGATCATTTTATGATGCGAGCAAGACTTGCATTTCCTTATTCGGCTAATATAATTAGAGAAAAAAGAAATCCCACAGAGATGGAGAATATTGATGACCCAGAATATATGTTGGAAGGATTAACAGAAGAGAGTACAAAAGGACTTTTTCAAGTAAGATTAGATGAAAAATTAGAAGAAAGGAAGTACACTAATACAACCGAACTATATCAACATATTAAATCATCTTTACATCAGGCTGCAAAGGAAGCACTAGGACAAAAAAGAAAAAGGAAAAAAATCCCAAAAAAACTTTTGGTGGGATAAGGACATTGAAAAGATTGTACAACAGAAGAAAAGAAGCCTATTTTAGGTGAATGAATTCAAAAAAGGAAGAGGATAGACAAATTTATAGAACTTTTAGAAATGACACGAACAAAAAAAGAACATCCTGGGATAAAAAATGCAGAGAAATTGAGACATATATAGGAGGAAGACAATGTACAGAGGCATGGAAATTTTTAAGGAATATTAGAAAAGAAGGTAATAATTCAAGGCAAGGAATATCCGTTGAGAAATGGAAAGAATATTATAAGACTTTGCTTACAGAAACTAGAAATGAATTTCAAGTAAAAAATACAGATATTAATATCTTAGAACAACCTATACCATTGGAACTTGAGAGAGTTAAAACAGCAATTAAAAAATTAAAGAATCAAAGAGCAAGTGGTCCCGGTGGAATATCAGCAGAACTGATCAAAAATGGAACTGATAAATTGCTCTGATTAATTACACAATTATTCAAAAGATGCTTAAACGGAGAAGAAACACCAGAAGAGTGGAGAATTGGATATTTAACATCAATTTATAAGAAAGGAGACCGACAAAAATGTGAAAATTACCATGGCATTACTGTAACAGCAACGTTTAGTACACTGTATGGACGAATTTTAAAAGATTTTATTGAAGAAGAAATAAGAATGAAAGAAAGTGAAGAACAAAGGGGATTTAGAGCAGGAAGATCATGTATGGATAATATATTTTGTCTTAAACAAATTATTGAAAAGGAAATGACAGTGGGAAATCAAGTTCATCTTCTGTTTATTGATCTAACGAAGGCATATGATAATGTTCCAATCTCAAAATTATGGAATGTATTAAAGGAAATAAACATAAATTTAAATATTATTAGAGCAATTCAAGAACTTTACAGACAATCAAAAACAAAGATTAAAGTAGGTCAAAGATTGTCAAAAGGTTTTATAACAGATAAAGGACTCAGGCAGGGATGTTGTATCTCCCCAACACTTTTTAAAATTTATGTTGAAGCAGCATTGAAAGTTTGGGAAGAAAACTGCAGAGGATTGGGACTTAATGTGAAAGGAACTTCAATGTTTACTCTGCAATTCGCAGATGACCAAGTCATAATTGCAAAGAGTAAAAATGATTTAGAGAGAATGACGATAAAAATTAAGGAAGAATATGAGAAATGGGGACTATAAATGAACGTTAGTAAGACCAAATATCTATGTATAGGAGGAAATGAGATGGACCTAAATCTAAATAATAACATGAACATAGAAAGCTGTGAGCATTATAGGTATCTCGGAGTAGACATTAATAGAGAAGGCAGAGACTCACAAGAAATTAAAAACAGAATTTCTCAAGGAAGGAAGGCTATAAAACTATTAAATTCTATTTGGTGGAGGTGAAGAGGTCTCTTGGAAAAGAAAGTATAATATATACAATTCTATTGTAAAGAGCATCTTGTTATATGGAGCAGAGGGATGGAGAATTACGGAGACAGGAAAAAAGAAATTAGCGGCAGTGGAAATGGATGCCCTAAGAAGATCATGCAGGGTATCAAGAATAGAAAGAACAAGAAATGAAAGAATCAAAGAAATGATGAAAATAAAAGGAAACATTTTGGACGATCTTCAAAGAAAACAATTAATTTGGTTTGGTCATGTTAAAAGAATGAGTGATGAAAGGCTACCCAAAATCGCTTTTGATTACAAAACAAATCAAAAAAGGAAACGAGGAAGACCACGAAAGGCTTGGATGGACGATATTAAAAAAGCAATGAGGATTAGAAGTCTGGAAGAGGAATGGGCCCTTGACTGGAAGACCTGGAATAGACTTCTTGCAGATTCTTTCGGAAGGCCACACCTGACGCCATGAATATATATATATATATATATATATATATTATATAAGTGCTAGAAATAATTCAAAATCTGAAATCTTGCAAACTTCCTGAAAAGAGCCTTGGCATTTGTCGCACATCCTGCCCACAATGGGCTGGCAGTAAAAGGGTTAATTAGAAATAAGTGTATGTTTTTGAAGGGCGTTTCTTCTTCCTGCCACTGTGTATCTTCCTTTCAGTTCTGGGGTTCAATCAATTGCTGAATATAATTTTACAGTCGTACTTTTTTTTTTTTTTACTGAATTCATTCAATCTGTAGCTGATTCCCTAGAAATAAGTTAAATGTCAGTAAATCTGTTAGAAATAAAATTACTGTCACAAGAGATGCTCAACCACAATACAAAATATTGGTATCGTAGATAGGATAAAGAGTATAAAGGTACGTTTCCGCTCACTGCTGCAGCAGCAGGTAGGGGAGGTGCTTTTAGAGGAGGGAGAGGAGGAATGCAGTAGACTGCGCAGCAGCTACGTTTCCGCTGAACCGACTGCCGCCCTCTGCCCGGGGGTATTTTCTCCCTTCTTCGACCCAGTAAAACCCTTCTTCGACCCATCAAGGTTGCAAAACTGCTCAATTCAGTCCATCAGGACAAGACAATACGTAGCAATTTTAGGAATGTGATTAAAAACCATTATTTCTTTAAAATAAAATCTATAAAGTTATTTTAACTTGAAATCTGATGATTGAAGTTTATAGTTCCATGTATAAAGATTAAAAAAAAAAAATTAACAACATTTTGATTTATATTACATTTGCTATTTATAAAAGATTATTTTTTTTCCTATAATTTAGGAACAATTATTTGCTAATAGTATTCCTAGTATTAGGGTTGAACAAAGCTAAATCCGGAGGAATGTTGATAATCCGCTTCCGAATGTAATGCCATGGGAATAATAATAATAATAAAAAAAGTAAATAACATCCAAGTTAATATAAAGTTTAAGAGTTTACCATAATTGTCATCAATCGCGTGAGATAACATCATATTGCAGTAAATATAATAACGTTATTACTGTTAAGTTTTATGGATTTTACTGTAAGGTACTGACTGTGAGATGTGGAATGTGATTACAGATATTATTCTAAAGTAATAATGGTTTTTAAAGTTATTTTAACTTGAAATCTGAAGATTGAAGTTTATAGTTCAAAGTATAAAGAATAAACAAAAAAAAAAATTAAAAAAACTAAATTTTGATTTATGCTACATTTGCTATTTATAAATAAATATTTTTTTTTCCTATAATAGGAACAAGTATTTCGCTGATATTATTCCTTTCAGGGTTGAAAAAAAGCTAATAAATCCGGACGAATGTTATAATCCGCTGAGAGGGGAGAGGAAAGACAATTAAAATTTTCCAAACCACAGTTGTAGCAATCCAAACGTCGCAAACATAATAAGAGATGGACAAAAAATTCGTAAATTATGAAAGGATTTTTTGAAAATAAATAAATAAATAAAATGTTATTTTGATTTAATATAATCCATTAAAATAAAAAGGTGACAATATGTGAAAACCTTATTAAATTTTCTCATATACATCATATTGTTTTGATTTTTAGGCGCTTTTTATTTTTAAAGAAATCTTTTAGTGAGTTTTTAATTTTTATAGAGCTAGTTAGTTGGGCATTAGATGTTAATGATTTCCTTTTTTAACTTGATTATAAACGATTTTTTTCATCAGGAAACATATCTTTTAATTTTATGTGAATACATAAATAATTAAATGTTATTTTTATTTAATATAATCGATTGAAATAAATAAATAAATATATAGATTATTACAGAAATATCATATTCATTAACTGAATGTATTTTTTTAAATTTTGAAATATTAAAAATGCATTTGTTTTCATCCATAAACTCTTTCTTCTGACCACTTGCTGCGTGCAGCAGCCAAGATGGTTGCTCATTTTTTCCTTCCTTTTCGACTGCAGCCCTTCTGCTGCTCTGACGTCATGTGCAGCAGCAGTCAACGGAAACGTTTGTATTGAAAATAGAAGGGACAACAAAGGGGCAGTCAAGGTTACCGCCCCAGGGCTGCAGTCGCTGCTCTGCAGCAGTGAGCGGAAAGGTACCTTAAGAGAATTTATTCCTCCACATTTAGTTTATTCTGGTTTTTATAATATTTAAGGATCCAGCATTTCCTTGTAATGGCATAGCCATTCACATTATAATATTTAATTTGAAAATTATTAAACATTATGCTTTTTTAAAAATAAAAGCCTTATTTTAAAACGGCTATAGATTTAACAAAGAATTTTAATAAACAAAATATCAGTCTGTGTTGTAAATTGTGGCTTTTCTGTTCATTGCCAATTTAATTGACAAATTATTATATCTATTAATCAAGAAAGAATCAAATTTAATGTGCAAACATAAGGTAAGAATCAACTCAAAAAATGCACAAATGAAATAATTATCTCGTTGTGCATTTCTTGAATTGATTCTTATTGTATCTATTATTAGTGATAAAAATAAAAAATGAAAGTTAAGAAATTGTAAATGATTATAATGTCAAATGAAGTTCCCTTAACTGAATTTAATAAGTCTTAATCAGTTACCAGACAGTTGGTAGGATTATCCAGAATATCTGCAAGTGATCTTTGCCAATTAAAACTGTTGTTGAGGCAGTGGTATTTTAATATTTTAATACTGTTTTTTACATGTGAAATTCTTCACAAAATTTTTTTTAATCGTAGATCAAGATAGATGTAGGGAATGATGAGCATGTAGTATTCAGTGTCAGACATTAATTACTATATTTCTGATAAGAAAATTAGTAACTGGAAGGCTGAGCTTTCATCGGTAAAATAAAACAAAAATAAAGTAAGAACACTTAGATAATCACCTGGTAATTTAATCCCCTATCGAGGAAATGGACTGCTCCACAGTGAATACATGTGACGTTGAAAGGAAAAAGTTTTTAAAATTATTATTAAGTAAGATTATTATTTTATTACAGATAAGAATAAAATTATTGTTTTATTGCATAAAAACGCACATAGCACGAATTTATTAAGAATAAAATAAAAGCAAAATTAAAGTAAGAACACTGTAGACAGTAACCTGGTACCCAGGTCCCATGTCAATCATTTACCCTCTAAATGAGTTTTCCCGAAGTCTAGACATAGCTAAATCACTTTCTTGCACCCGAAAACAGTAGATTCAACCCATTTCTTCAAAAACCGTAGGACCATTTTCAAGATAAAATTTACAAGAATTGCTCGCTTTATAGTATTTGATTTGATTGATAATAATAATAATAATAATAATAATAATAGTAACCGATGGATTGGAAGATGAATTTCATGGTATTATTTAGTAATGTTGATAGTTAAAAGTAACATTAAGTTAAAACTAACTAACAATATAAATCAAATAATAATATTTTCCACTATTAGATTATTTCAACACTTTTTATACTAACTTGATTAGTTTGTGAAGACAGATATGGAAATTACACTACAACAGCAATTCTAAATCCATGTTTTTTTTTAAATATTTATCTTTCAAACTATACAGGGTGATCCAGGTAAATGTCCCCCCACCCCAATTTTTGATAATTTAGGAATGATGAAGACTTTAATGACAGATTCTAAAGGTAATCTTGTGTTTCTCTCCTACAATTTTTATTTGCATTGGCCTAAATTATAAAATGTTGAAGCATGCAAATCAGGCTAAACCACTTCGCAATAAGAAATACCAGGGAAGTTCGCGATTATTCTACATACTTCCTGCTAATGGATATTAAAAAAGTAGTTCCCAAATTGGCCAGAACCAGCTACTGAATGTTAGGATCATATCTAGTAAATGAACTTAGAGTGGATTAGGCCATTCTACTTACTGCAATATTAGTAAGGATGAGGGTCAGGCTGTTATGAAGTACATTTTATCTCTGCACAGGGTTGATACATAGTTATACCCTTTTGCTAGAATGTACCGTAGTTAAGGGAAGCGTCATATCAGATCTGCATTTAGATCCATTTCGTAAAAAATGTGGGTTATGCCCTTTTGCCCATCAGGGGACGATGTAAAAGTGCTTAAGTAATCTAATATTGAAAAATATTATTATTTTATTATGTTGTTTTTCTTACTTAAGAAAATTTATTGATCAAGGGATAACACAAAAATTTACTTCTAAAATCTTTATTTCTTTGGTTGCATTTGTTGTGTTGTAATTATGTGGTATCAAAAAATCTAGAAATCTACACTTTACAACATAACCTTCAAAGTTATGCATTTAAGAAAACATTTTTATTAAAACCCTTTTGTTTAGGCTTATTTTTGCTGTTATTTCTAATGTTGAGATTTATTCAATTAGAACCAGATCGACAAGTTCCTCCTATCTATGGTTTTGATGTTACCGATGTGTCTCTGTGGGATGAAAATGTATCAAAACCAGCACTAGATACAGTGGAATCCTTCCTTAAGGTATTTTTTTTAACATTTCTCATTTTCTAAATTCAAGTTTAGCATTAGAATCAATATTTATCAAAAATCAAACAACAAATAAAAAATATTGCACACATTTAAAAAATAACAAAGCCAGCTGGCTTATGGTAATATACTTTTTTTTGTTTTTGTTTTTTAAATGTATGAGATATTTTTATTTGTTATTTGACTTCTTATTTTCTAATAAATTTCTTTGCCATGACAGGGAGAAACTCAAATGCATGGGAAAAAAAACAAACCCAAAAAACTATCCCTCCTTCTCCTTCACACGAATCTACAAAAGGAAAGAAAATGAAAAAAAAAAGAGAAGTAGAGGCATATTCTTACTTAAAACTTTTGTTTTATTTCGAACTTAATGCACCTGAAATAAACCCTTCAGATGGCAAGTGATAATTTGTCATTCATTTCCGTATCTGTTATTTAGAATGTTCCATGCTTCTAAATAATTTGCCTCTGATGTTTCTAAAGATAGAAGTGATACAGCTATTTCTCAGTTCTACCAAATAGCCCTTTTTAATGGCTAAACATGATCATCTTTGATTAAAACAAGATCACCAATTAAAAAGCGGTTTTCCAGTCCACTTAGTTTGTTGATGTAGTTGGATAAAATATTTGATGTGATGATGAGATATTTGATGTAAGATATTAAAAAATGTTGTCTTATTTGTTGCGTAACTTGCAATCTAGATAGCCTATTTATATTGTGATTTATTAGACACAGTTCTGGAATGGATTCTCCAACAAGAAAACGACCTGGGCTAAGAGCCACATCACAAGGATCTGATAAAAGAGCAAATAATGGATGTAAGTTAAGACGAGTTCCAATTTGAGTAATCACAGTATAAATTTCTTAAATGTCAGAATAGTTTCTCAAGGTGAGTTTTCATTGGTTTAATGCCTGCTTCCCAAAGACCTCCAAAAATGAGGAACCATTGGAGGAATGAAGATCCACTTGATTCCTTCGTCACTTAGAAACCTATTTACTGTTGTCTGATGATCTACATCCTGTAATAGGTTTTGAAGTTCTTTTAGTTCTCTGTTGGCTCCTACAAAATTAGTGCCATTGTTTGAGTGGAGTTCATTTCCTGGATGAAGCAATTTTTGATGACCATCGTCAATTATCAATTGCATGGACCTGTGCTATTTTGGTAACAGCAGAGGATGTTTCATTTCTTATATTGTAATGAGTCGTAAGCTTCCACCCACCCTGATAAGACCATTTGAATCAATAAATGGAGCTATTGAGTCAAATCTACTTGGCCTTTTTCCTTTGTTTAAATTGTATATTGGCAACCTGTTCAGCTTGTGCAGTTTTTATCAAAGTCAAGAGTGCCTCATCTAGTTCTTGTGGTTGAAAACAGCCTGTTCAGTGCAAATCCTTATCACATGTTCTAGAATCAAGTATGAATCGATGGCAATATACTACTTCCAGTTTAATTTTTACTTAAGTTGGAATATATTTATCCAGCATAGAATCAGTGCTTGTTACTATAATCTGTGATACAAGTCTTCCTTCAGTGTTGATTTCCTGTTTAGAAGTAATACAGTTTAACCCTTTAGCTTTGTTATAGCATCTTATGTTGCTGAGAGGAGCGTATGGTGTCGTCGCAGTTCAGTTTGTTCTTTTCTTAGTGTGGTTGTGAAATTAATGGATGAATCAGAAATATCAAGATAGTGAGTAGTCTTCATTTACAGTGATTTATAATCAAGGAAAAGAAATGGAAAATCGTGCTTTACACAACCAAAACAGAAGATTTATATTCTTAATTAAACAAGGTAGGGATTAGTAAACCAATCACAATGCTTCGCAATGGCTTCTGATGTCATTGCTTTAATTTCCTTATTATTATAAATGTGATTGTTGCGAATGCAATTGTCGCGATTGTTGTGCTTTGCATTGTGGGATACTTGTCCACAGACAGACGGACAAAGCGGGATTGTAAGTCTTCCTTTCAGAAGCCTAAAAGGAATGAAATTTGAGAAAAAAATAAAAAATATTCCAGGTATATTTTCTCAGAATTCACCACTGTTTCAAGCCATACAAAATGTAAAAATTTGAAACCTAGAACTTACAAAAGATTAAAAAATAGTAGCAATGATTATCCCTTCTTTGAAAACATATTTTTATGTCATATTAATTTGTTAAACCAGTGATTCTCAATCTTTTTGAATCAGTCACACACTATTGAATATAGCAGTAGTTCAGTGGATACCAGAATTTTTTTATTCTTTTTTATTTTAAGAAAATGTATTACAATGAAGTTTTAACTATGGATCTCTTACGTATCTTACGAGACTTCAGCATATATCCACTTATAAATCAAAATACTAAATAAATCGGGAAAAAAAAGTTTATTCCCTGAAACTAAAGTTAAATGATTAATATTCAGAATGCATATTCTTGCAAAGAAAAAGCAACTAGCAAAAAAAAAAAAACCTAGCTGAAGTTGAAATAAGACGAAGAGAAGACAATCCAAATAAAAAAAAAAAAATCTGAAACAATACATCTAAATCATCCAACTCAGTTGGCCATTTTTTTTAATCTTAATTTTTGTTGATATTTTTTATTAATTATATATAAATGTTTTTAAATGTGTAAGACAAAGATTGAGGAGAAAGTTGTGATTTTTTTTTTTAATATCTACAATTGTATCAACATACAGAATATATATAATATACAAAACTTATAATTAAAAATTACATTAGCCATTATGCTTTTTATTAATGATCATTTTTTTTTATAATGTATTTTTTTTTTAATAATATGGCATAGACTGATTATGAAAAAAACTTTTTTAAGAGACACTTGAACTTGTTTGTTATCTCTGGTATGTTTAGTCTTACATGTGATAATGTTACTCTCATGTCATCAAAACTCACCATTGTTGATCCAATCTTGGTCTCGGTCATCATTTAAAAAAATGTTAATGTTTCAATTTTTGCAATTTTTCCTAATTTGCACAGATAGGAAGTTTCAAACAGTAGCAATTTTGCCTATCACCTTATTGGTCTAAGTTTTGTATTTTGTGGCAAGTTTAGCCAAAAAACTATCAGATTCCATTTTTGAAAATTTTAATTTTAATGTTCTATCAGAACTTAAACTGACGAGCCTTCAACTTCTTGATGGGAAAACTCAAAAGTAAGAAGTGTTGTTTACTAAAAATGAGTCTCCTTGTTGTGTTTTAAATCACTGACAAGTCCTTACAAATGTTGCTTTATAATTTTGTTAATTGATGAATAGTTTTTATTTATATAAGGAAAAATTTCTAAATTATTGTCATCGATTTTTTTTTTTTTATCCTTAGATTCAGTTTCTTTTGAAGTGTCACTACTTCGTCTGTTGTGTTATCAGAATATTCTCATCTCTTCCCTAACTAGATGTTTTAATAATATTCAAATGACCAAAATATTGGGTAGATAACACACCCATAACTTGTCCTTTAAATAAAAAGAAAACACCTCATCATGTTCTTGGTCGAATACTGTCAGCAGCTCTTCTTTAAGCTCTAAAATTCAGGATAAGACTTTCTTCTGAACAACAATCAGTGGGGAGTAATAAGCATTCGTGTTCTGAATCCATGGATTTACAACGTTGTCTAAAGAGATGTGTTTTCAAAGATATGAACTTTATAAAATTTACTGTGAATATGGCCTCACTTAAAACTGAATTCAATTCTTCAGGCAAGGTTTCAGCCGTGAGTTTCTCTTTGTATGTGAGATACAATAACTAAGAATAACAGGGTTTTTTTTTGGGGGGGGGGCAAATGCAGTAAAACCCTTTCTTTGTGCCTATCACGGATTTTGCTCCATCTGTGCAAATTCTACACATGATTGCCATGAGATGTTCAATTTTTCAAAAAGTGGATGGCCAGAATCATATGTCGTTCTCTGTAACTCTCTCAAGAAAAGAAATTGGTTAATAATTTTATTATCATGAAGACGAACAAATTCTGTCAGTTGAGCTTTTCTGGTAATGTCCACAGACTTTGTAACTTATAGAGAATATTTTATATTACTTGAAGTAAACTTTTAAATATTTTGACATTTGTATAATTCTTCTTCTCTTGGTGTCATTGGATATAGCAAGTTCTCTACTTGCTTCTTCTATAATTCCTTTACAATAATCTTACAATGTGATAACATTAGAGATTCTATGATTGTATATGGTTTTGATTGCTTTGCACTTAATTCCGGAATTTTGTATGATGCAAGTATTATCAAATACTGAGTACTTTTTTAAATTGTTGTTGCTATTTAGATATCATTTCAACAGCCTTTAAATCATTAATTAAATTAACAAATAATGATAGAAATTATTAATTAAAAAAAATGGACACAAATTGTATCTCAATGTATAATTCATTGTGTGTTGTGATTCACTGCTTGACAAGCACTTAATATGTTGTGGCTGACCTGCTAAAAACTAGATACATGTTACATGCATACAAGTAAAGGGCGTTTCATGTGGATCCGAAAATCGAACAGTCGGATCCATGAATCGGACGTATTCTCTTTCACATGGCCACGAAACTCTCTCCGACGAAGTCTATATGACATAACATTCAAATCGTTTGTATAGACAACGTTTTGTAGCCACGTGAAAGAGAATACGTCCGATTTTCGGATCCATGTGAAACGCCCTTAACAAGTTCCTGCATGTACGTGTGACTCACCCACACATTGATGCAGGTATGCACCCGCAGATCAATTAACCACATTCATCAGAAAACTGGGAATTATGTAATGCAAAATATTGGGCAGCTGTTATCTGCAACTGCGTTATTCTGAAAGAAGCCTTAAACTCTTGGCACCCTTGAAAAAAACCTATGGGTTACCAGTTGAAAACTTCTGGCTTTCTATTTCATATCAGACTGTTATATATTACCTTTGTTAATATCGTAACATTCTGGTTTGAAGCAGATTAATGAGAACACAAATTTGTTTTCAAAGAAGGGAAGGATGATAAGTTTTCTAATGTAGGTTGGGCTATCAGGGTTATTTTTTAAGCCGTAATTCTTAAGTCCTTACAGAAGTAATAAGCTTGTGCAGCATAATTTAATTGTAAGCTTAATTACACTTTGTTCCTTAGAAGCTGAGTATTCTCATATATTTGTGGTTATCTGAAATACTTGATTAACTGAACCAACCATGGTCCCAATAAGTTTGGTTAATTAACATCTAACTGCATTCCATATATTTCACATGCCATGCGGTTAGAACCACTACTTGCAGATGCAGTTTTTTTTTTGTTTGTTACTCACTGTAGTTTATAGTATTAATGTAATATACAGGGTGTACCTGTAATGTGCTGCCAAACTTAAAGGTTGTACTCACTCATGCAAAATAACGAATAAATGTCATATAAACATGGGTCTGGAAATGCTTTATTTCCAAGATATGAACGATGCAACAATTTCAGCCGTACACCCAGGTGACTCCTGAACCAACGTTATCCTGACTGTTGGATTGGAAGAAGGGGACCTTCAGCAGGGTCTGCTCGTTCCCCCTCGTTTAAACCTTCTGGACTTTTCATATGGGGTTATCTTAAAGCATTAGTGTACACCACACCAGTTCCTGATGCCCATGCACTGCATAATCGCATAATGGATGGGTGCAACACAATTCGACGTGCACCTGGCATCTTCACCAGTGTTCGGTAGTTGATGGAACGACATGTTGCATGCATTGCGGCCGGTGGAGGACATTTCAAGCACTTTATGTGAAACTGAGCAACTGTACGGCCAACACCTCTGTATTGTCGCATCGTTCATATCTTGGAAATAAAGCATTTCCAGACTCATGTTTATTGGTTGTTTTGCAAGATTGAATACAACCTTTAAGTTTGGCAGCACATTTCAGGTACACCCTGTATAACAGTAAGTTGCAGTCTTAATTTAAAAATACTTATTGAGAGTGATCCAATTTTAAATTTTTGTCCCACTCTTTCAGTCTGTCAAGAAAAGTGTACTTAGCAATTCTTTAATTTATTTATATATATATATATATAGAATATCTTAATTATTAGTCTTTGAAATAGTTAAGAGAAGCTTTTACAGTTCAATGTATTTTCTAGAAGTTTCATTTTTGAGTTGATGAAATTTGCTGCTGAATTTATAAGAAAACCTTTAAATGACAACCTGTAGTTAAACAATAGAGTTAAAAGAATTTGGTTTTGAGATCACTGCTATCCAAATGTCTTATGCATTTAGCATACAGTTAACATGTTTGGAATAATATATGAATGAAAATAACAAAGTATTCAGAAAAGAAGAGCACATGTTTCTTGAGGCCTAGGTCTTTAAGGACTACAGAAAGAAATATGAGAGGAAAAAGAGCCATAAGGAGTCATTGCTAGTTGAATGTCATTTTTAAATCATCATACGTTTTCTACAAATAGGAAAGCATTAATTTAATTATGTGGTAATTGTAATTCTGTATTATGTTTACTATTTTTTTATTTAATTTCAAATGTGTTAGTATTTCAAGATATGCTCCTACTTTCTAGTTTTGTTAAACTACAGTCGGACCTCTATTTAATGAAGTCGCAAAATCCCAAAAAAAAGTTCGTTAAATGGAAAATTCGTTAAATAGAGATTCACCTTTTAAAATTACTTTAACTACATAGAACAAATTTAAAATACATAAACAATAAATATTATTAAAAAGTAATAATTTTAATGATATAAAGCGTACAATACCATATGCATACTTAAATTTTACTAATAAAGTCTGTTAATTTTGTCTGAGGCTTTTTTTTTTTTTTTGAAAAAGTGTTTTCGTTCATAGTACGTCTCGCATCTTACATCTCGCATCTGAGATATTTTTTACAAGAAATAGGGTGCAGGCCTATTGTCATAACCCCCAACGTGGAGGACCAGGGTGGTCATTTGGTCTGGCACCTACCCTTCGACCAATCCGGCTTTTTTACTGAAATAAATTAATTCTATGCATCAGAATGTGCAGATGTCTTTTTAAAGAGAGATTTTATTTCTTATTGAATCTTCAACACGCTTGCAGGTGATTGTGGGATTGTTGCTGTTGTGAATCGAAATTCTCTTCGCTTAAATAGTAGAGATGCTTGAATACAATATACAATTACATGTAGTTCCGAACAGATTGACAGCTTGCTAAAAGTCATTTCAAATTCTACCAAAATTGCGTTACCGAAACATGATTTTAACCTCTAAAAAAAGATTAAAAGCAGTCTTTTCGTAACTGGGAGTTGGCTTGGAGTTGCTGCCAGAATCTTTTCAGTTCAACTCTGATTGGCTAGCGCTCTGCCAATCATATGCATTGTTTCATCATATTTCGTCGATTCAGTGGAAAGCAAGGATGGGGAACACTTCACTGAAAATGATAATTTCAGCAAGGCAAAAACAATGTTGAAAAATATGCTGGTGTGATCTGGGCTTAAACATGATGATTTAAAATGACCCTTAATTAGTGAAGTCTTTAAGGTGAGACTAGAAAGAGTGTGTGGGAGATTGGGACTGGAAGAGGAAATCATGTAGTGGTGTTTTGTTTTTTTTTTCCTCCTAGTATTTCTGTTACTGAGATCAGAAATATATAGACTGTTTTCTCAATACATTAGATAACGATATTTGATTAAAACTTAGACCAATTGCATCTTGGAATCCAAAAACAAAAGGAATTTTTGCTAAGTTTTAATTTAGATTCTTTTCTAATAGTTTTCTTTGTTAAATTTCAGGGAATAACACCGAAACTAAAACCAATAGAAACGCAGCCACCTCTAGATAACAAGGAAAAAAGTTATTATTGTGATACATGTCAGAGGCTGATTATGGGGACTCTTCAGTGGAATAGTAAGTTCAGTATTTTCTTCCACGTTGAAAGTATACTAACATTAACTGTGAAATTTTAAAGAAGAATTTGAGTTTTAAAAAATAAAATAAAAATGGAAGTACCAGGTGATCATAATTAAACTTGGCCTGTTCAGAGTACTCTGTAGCTTAACCAATAAGCGGATTGACACCATAGAATTTGTATACAGACCATTCAAAGGATGCGGAAAAGGATTATGCAAAAGAAATTCCCATAGGGGGCGTTTTACAGCAAAATACTCGAAAGAAACAGCAAAAAAACAATAAAAAAAGCATATATTCCTTCCATATGGGACATATCTGCTGTACAGACTGTTTAACTATTTAAGGAATATTGATCGATTTGTTCCCATCGTGAAGCTGTAAAATTTGCAAGCTAAGAAT
>JAFIDM010000002.1:38761101-38876204 GCA_023159025.1 Thereuonema tuberculata
ATCGATTTGTTCCCATCGTGAAGCTGTAAAATTTGCAAGCTAAGAATGCACTGCATTCAATGATTGATACCCCATGGTATGGTCCTTCAAATCTAGCAAATTTGAAACATTTCCACGATAAACCAAATTCTTTACATGGCCTCACAACCAGAAATCACATGGATTCAGATCTGGAGAACGTGATGGCCAGGCAATAGGAAATGATCGACTAATCACAGGGTGATCAGTGAAATGCTGGTGCAAACAATGCTGTACGGAGAGTCCAATATGTGAAGGCACACCATCTTGCATAAAAGTTGCAGACGCAAGGGCATTGTTGCAGTTGAAGTTGGGGTATGACAAAATTTTGGAGCATATTATAATACCTCGGGGCCATTAGGAGCAACTTCTTCAAAGAAGAATGGTCTGATGATAAATGTGGAAGTGAATTCACGTTGAACAGTCACTGTAGGAGAGTGCAGGGAAAGCTCCTGGAAGACGTGGATTTTCCATGGCTCAAATGCGACCTATCTGGATGTTAACATTAAGATAAAATGTGCCTCGCCGCTCCACAGAATGTTTCACAGCCACAACACATCAACTTCCATTCTGGCAAGAGTGATCAATGCAAAGATGAGTCGATGGTCCTTGTCGACAGCAAGCAGCTGATGGTTGTTGCTGATCTTGAAATGAAAAGAAATGCACTATCTGTTGCATTATCTTCCACACTGCCAAACGATACGTCTAACTGCAGTAATGCTGCATGAGGACTACTGCTACCATAAACATGAGTCCTTGATTGTTCGACAACAGCGTCACGACATCTTCAGTGACAGGCTTGCACTCTATTGATTCAGTTTCTCGAATCGATGTATCATGTTCCTGACAGCTTGTGCAGACATTGGTCCGCGGCATAAGATATTACGATGGTGAAATTCACGAACAGCAGCCACAGCATTACTATGTTTTTCGTAAAAAACATGTTACAATTAAAGCATATTCCATTAATGTGATTGGCATTCACTGATTGTAATCATTTTTAGCGTCCTGTAGGTTACAGCTTGCCTGTAAAACATAGCAAGCATAAAAGCAAGAGCAGTCCCCTGAATGTCACACTCTGTAGTGGCCAAACAGAGATATTAGAATGAAACCTTCAGCATCAAAAAGTAGGTGACCACGTCTAAAAAATCAGACCTCTAGGACCACTCCCTGACCGGAAGTTAGGGGGTCAAAAATGGTTGCTTCCAATAAAGAGGAAAACGGCAATAGACGTCCCCCTAATATTGACCCTTCTGAACACATTTTGTTTATAAAATTGTGCATATTATGGGGCAGCTTTGCTTTTGACACTGTCTAAAAGTCTTGTCATATCAAGAACTCTGCTGCAATCAAGTGCTTACGCAAATGAGATTGCTTTTTCATTGATTGTAGAGTGAAAAACAATGGCATGTTTGACTATTATTCTTAATTTAGCATTTATCAACATACATTATAAGTTTAAAATGTCATTTAGGTTGGTCTTAATTATTAGGTGTAAAGTACCCCCTAGGGGAATTATTTTTTTGTTGTTGCATAATCCTTTTCAGTCCTTTGTTTATAAATTTTGGTTATTAGTTACAGCTACAGTGGGTTCTGAATAGGCACCTTAATTATGATCACTTTAAAACTTTTAATAGCAATCATTATATTTTGATTTGTTGAAAAATGAGTGAAATCACCTTCAAATAAGACTGCGTTTGAAAGAACAATTGCTATTCTCAAAATTACTGTTATTTTCACCTTTCAGCATTGTAGTGAAGGCATATACCTGCCATGACTGACACAAATCTGCTGTCGATGGTCCACGATCTATTATTGGTGCTAGGAAGGACATCCAGCTTTTTTTAAATTTTTTTTTTAAGTCGAATAAAAATGCTGAGAAAAAGAACCATAATAATTTATAAATTGTTATCATTAGAATGTAAACAGCATCATTTATGCTGATATCTGATCAAGCTTAATGGCCCTTAACTAAAAATGCTGTGAAAAAAAAAAAATTCTTGTAGATTCAGTGTGCACTGGATTGTAACACTATTAGAAATATTTAAGTGAAGTTATATTATGATGATGTCATTAGATTTCTTATACTAGGGAAAGGTTGAAGACTCACAATATTTAAGTTTCCTGGATAGTATTTCAAATAAGTATTCTAATTGTAAACTAATAATTGAGACATTTTATTATACTGAAAAATTTAATTCAAAATCAATTAGTTTTTGTATGATTGGGTTCTAAAGCTGATCTCTATCTCATTTAATATCTGGAAGAGATTTATCACAGTAGAAATATATATAAGAATTTAATATCTTAATGGACAGACTTTAATTTCTAAATATCCACATGAAGCATTGATTTTTTGTAAGAAATAAAGATGGTGTAATTTCTACCACCGTCTCAGTTTTTATCTTCTGACCGAGGGTTGCTGAAGAGCACACGAATCTCGAGTTTAATCATAAGAAACAATAAAAATATAGGTTAAAAAATTCATTTGGTGTATTGCTGGCACATGAAATTTTTCAACCTATTTTTTTGTTTGTGAATTTATTTAGTCCTAGCTGATGTTCACTAAAGACCATGAAGTGCTTTTAGCAACAGCTTGTTCTCGCCCATTGATGTTTATAAACGGTTACTATTGATAACAGGATATGCCATAAATTTTTGAATTATCATACTCTTAGATTACTCCTCTGAAATGTAAGCCTTATGAAATACTGCAGTAGTAAAATTATTTCTGTAGAGGGACAGTGTCTTTCTGTGAAAATAATGAAGAATTTTATTCTCAAGATAAAAACTTTAACAAATTGATTCAAGTTCATAGAAACATTCCTGTGGCAGAAAAAAACCTACCTACTCCTGATGGCAGTGGGCCCGGTAGCAGAGTGGGTAAGGCGCTTGGCTGCAGGTTGGAGGTCGCAGGTTCGATTCCCGGTCTCGGCGGATGGCGGGAATTTTTCCACGCTCCATTCTCCTCCAAACGGGTCCTAGGGCCTACCCAGCCCTCTGTAGAATGGGTACCGGGTTTCTTTCCCGGGAGTTAAAGGCGGGCGGGCGTCGGGCTGACCTCCTGACCTCAACCTAGTTCCGTTGGTCAAGTAACGCCGGGAGCCTTACCTCCCGCGAGCCCTTGGGCCTGCATAGGCCTCCTTTAACTCCTGATGGCAATGTAAGATGGCCAAGTCAGTTTTGTATTCAGTACATCAACAGCAAATTTTATAGGGGAGGAAAAAATCAACAACCATTTCTGAGAATCGGTGCCTAGTATTTTCACAATAAAGCAAGATGGAAACCCATATGCAAATCTTCTGTCTACCTCAAATGAATTTTCAGAGGCCATTTAAAAGAAGCATTAATAAATAGTAAATATTTGATCTTGCCAAGTGACAGAATACTTTGTCGCCAGCAAATAGCAAGGTCTAGATGTATCAAATCAATTCCCAAGATTTGTTACTGTTCTGAGACTTCATTGAAAATGTGAGAAACAATTCTGGAACATCACTTAATATTTGGTCTCTTCCATTGACATTTTATTTATTTACAAAAAAAAAAAAAACAATCTGATTTGGTGCATTCAGTAACAGGTCAATGTGAAGTTCATAGCTGAACGTGGCTTCTCCAGCCAATACAGTGGGATTTTTCTTCCCACCCCAAACATTCTCACAATGGATTTCTCAAGTCCCTTGGTTTTCTTAGAGATTCTTTAATTTAAGATTCTACCATAAATAGAAATTTTGATTACAAGATTAAACAAAAACAATATGCCACAGTCTTGTTGATGTAAAATTTGTCTTAAAAGATGCTTGGAAAAACTGAAGTTTTTTTGCTTAAGCAGTGGATGGAGGTGAAGGAACAAGCAATTTAATAAAAATATTGAATCTTGACAAAACATTCCAACTGTGCAAATGTACAGCATTTTTTATAGTATTGTGGTTATGTCTACACTTATAAGAATGTCCCTAAAACTTATCTTTAAACCCACAGTAATGTTATCCAATACTTTTTTTCTTTCTTTCCTGTAGTTCATATAAAATCTCGAAGACACAAAAAAGTTTCAGAGAAGAAAAAGATCATCGAAAAGGAACGAGAAAATGTATAAAAAACAAAGTAAGAACATTAATTTATATACTTTATTCTTTTGCATTCTGGGAAAAATGATAAAAAAAAAATGATAACAAACACAATGAAGCAGAATTTGCTGTTTGAATAAAGAAATGACATAAGTACATTGCGGATTGAAGTTTTGAATGTTTGAAGCAATTGCTAACACAGTGTAAATGAAATGATATCAACCATAGAACAAATAAAACTGATTGTAGCTGAAGAGGAAATAAAATTACAATTTTACATAATCTGCATCTCTCGACAAGCATTGCAACTGTTAGGATAGTTTAATAACTGGAAAATAAAAATTTTATTTTAATTTTGTTCAAGCTCTGAAAGCTTCTTCCCTTCTTCATTCAACGTTATGTCATTTATTATTGGTAAATTAAACAAAACCTCAGGGTAATTATTAAAACATGGACTAGATTTTGTTGAAATGGAATAATTACAAATATGTCTGCACCTACTTCATAGATATTTCAGATTATAGCCTTTAACCAAACTTCAAAAATAAATAGACTACACTAATCAAATTAAGACTGGCTTGAATTTAAATCTTTCAAATAATATTTCCCTCTAAATTTGGCAAAGAATTTAACTATTTTCTTGATAAATTTTTTTTAATTGTCTATTTAATGACAAAACTTCAAAATTAAATTTTGGGGGCTACTCTTCATTATTTTAACTTAGCTGTAACAATACTATCTTTAATAATCTCTCAATGGAATTTTTAACAGTTCATTCAAGTGCATTAAATAAAAATAAAAAATAAGTATTGACATTTACAATACATTTATAGTCTACTCTGTGCAATTTACATTGCAGACTTTATATATACTCTTTACATTGACCAACGGGTTACTATTGGATATCAACTTCTCGGTTACTATTGGATATCAACTTCTCATCGTTACTCTACACTAACACATTTCAATAACAAACGCTTTTCCTAACCACAAAAATATTACTGGAATCCCTGCAGTCTTCCTGTTCCATGGTTAAAAGGCGGTAATAAGGTAAGGCATTAGGAGTTATGTACAGGTTCCTCATTGAAGTTCTGCAAATCCATTAAAACTGCAGCTAGTCATAATAATAATTCAGCATAATATGCAACTACAGTCACTGTTACAAGCACACTTATTCCATCTAAGATTTACAGGGCATATGCATTACTGGCAAAATCGATTAAGCACTGTATTTCCGTGACGGCCGGATAGTAAAAATGAAAAAGTGGACAAGTTGAGAATTGATTGGGGAAAGTTTATAAATTTCAAACAATTGGATTTAAAAACAGTAAATATGGATGCCCTGTTTTTGTCAATAATAAAAAGAAAATAAATGACAAAAGGTTAGTTTTAGTAATTTTTTTGTATTATATAGTCATTTCAAAACTGCAGGTAATTCACAAAATATCTGTAAGTTATCTGAAACTTACAAGAACACTAGTGCAATGGGTTAACAAAAGCAATGACGTTTGAAGGCAAACTCGAAAAGCAAGAAGAACTGTAGAAACTGGATTCAGACTTATTTTATATTGGCCATTTCATATATCATGGCCTCAACAGCTTGATTATTGAAAATTTCCTGTCAGAGAAATACAATGCTTAAATATTTCATTTCTATCATTACTGCATCAGTTTAGGTAATTTCTTTACATTTACATTCAATAAATAACATCTATACCTCAATTTACAAATATCCTGCTTAATATACATCTCGGGAAGTGACTAAAATGGCCATTTTGCTACCAAATAGAAGTTTCATAAAGCAGAGACAAAATGATTGGATATAATATTAAAAGAAAAAAAAAACAAACTTAAAACAGTTTAATAGCTGTATAATGTAAGTAGAATTGTTTGTCTTCGGAAAAGTTAAAATTTCTTTCAGGAATTTTTAAATATACAATTTCTCCACAAACTCTTTCCTCGTCTATGACTAAAAGAATAAATACAATAAAACAATTTGTAATATTAAAATGGGACTCTTAAGATTTTTAGAAAATGTCTTATCATCTTCTTAAAAATAAATTTTCATTGTCTGTTGTTCTGAGACTACAAGAAATTATCTTTTTATCTGATCCTGAGTTGAAAATTCCAAGTCTTGTTTGAGTATACACGAACACTTGAAACTCTTTTAAAAGTGTTGGAGTTTAACTTTTACTGATAAAAAAACTTTCTTTCCCATCTTTTTAGAGGCTGGAACCAATCATGAAACAGGCATTCAGGACAGAAAACTCAAAACCACAAGTTGTTACGGAAGTAAGGCTGTTTTTCTTTGATCCATCTTTTGATTTCCTGGCGACAACAAAAGGAAATTCACCCATTGGGTGTTTGTATTTTTATCACAGTTTTTAACTGCAGTTACAGCATTAACCCTTTATTTACAAGGAGAAAAATTTTAAGAACGCTTGAGGTGTAATGGGAACGTACAAAGTGGACTTGTCCTGCAACTCCGCTTCTGTATTTTCATCACCGATACAAGGATGGCCGAGTGACTAAAAACAGATAAAAAAAAAACCAAAACTTAAAGATCTTAAGTTATGCCATTTAACAATTATTTAAATAGAAAAATCAGAAAATGCAATTGAAAAATTTTAGGCTAGACAGTGCTAAGCCACAGTGAAAATATGGAATTAAAACAAAGATCTGTAAAAAAGAAAATTTAATTTTTCATTAAGAAAAACTGAAGTTTCATTTAGAAATCTTAATCTATTACTCGTTTAGTATTTCACTAATAAATGTGATTATATCATATGAAGAAAATAAATTTATGGATTCTATAATTGAATGGGCGAGTTGAAAAAGGTACATATTCCATATAAATTTGACAAACTAAACTGAGATAGCCATTTTCTTCTTTGTACGTATATACATCCATTAAACAGAAAAAGAAACATATTTCTCAATTTTAAGTCTGCTTTCCAGAGCCATGTAAAAATGATTGAGTTGAAGAAGGGACATATTCCAGGAATATGTTCTGTTGTCAACTCAAAGCCGCACTAGCATTGAGTTGAAAAAGGAACATATTCCTCAACATATTTACATAGTTTTATGCTATAAAAAGTTATATATCTATACATTTACAAAGCACAATGAGTTCACTTCACTTAAAGGTATAAATCGATAATAGAAAATTTTTTTGTAAAAAAATTAGTTTTCTTAAAAAACAGTTTTTTTTTTTTTTTAGTTTTCCAAAAGTTTACATTTGTGGAATATGTATCTTTTTCAACTCGCCCATTCAATTGTATTATTCTCTTCATATCTAAGGTAATTAGGAAAAAGGCAGTGGGTGGGGAGTAAATGAAATTTCAATAATACTTCATAGTAGTACCTTTGTAGGGAAAGATTTTGTGCAAGATCTTTTTTTTTATAATCTTTGAATGGCTGTTAAAAAGTAACTTCATTTCGATGCAATTAAAGAAAAGCAGAAGTTATATTTTGGAACTAATTCATTTGGTTCACTTAATTACAACCCATTCACCCTCTACCAAGTTACTGTCCTACCCCCCAATAACCTTTTTCACTATAATACACGTCAAGATTCATGTACACCTTCACCAATATATAAATTTCATTGTAAAATATTTCTAATCATTACCACATAACGAAATAATAGTTTAAATTTCTCAAAGAAGAAATCAACATTTCTGAACAGATATTGTAAATATTGATGTATTTTCACTGAAAAATACAACACAGTGTATATTATGATTTAAATAAATATTTATTTTAGTTAATACAGTGCATGTGAATGTAATTTTGTATGATCAATATACTTTTGACAATTACTTAATAACTAGTTTATTTGTGTGCCATTATCTTTTGCATAACTGGTAAGACAAGCAAATAAGACAAGAATTTGTGTGGGAACCCGAGATATTTACTTAGGGGTCGTCCATTAATCATGTGATGTTTTTTAGCAACTTTTTAACCCCCCCCCCCCTAATTTTTGGTGGCTTTTTTCCCCCCCCCCCCCCCCCCCCTTTTTGAGCCTCACGTGATTAATGGACGATCCCTTATATACTGCACCACAATGCAAAAAAAACCTGGAAAACACCAGCTATTGATGATAGTCCACG
The DNA here is from genome assembly GCA_023159025.1 of Thereuonema tuberculata. NCBI lineage: Eukaryota > Metazoa > Arthropoda > Chilopoda > Scutigeromorpha > Scutigeridae > Thereuonema > Thereuonema tuberculata. Next base: position 38,769,296 of record JAFIDM010000002.1, read on the forward strand.
ACCTTAAGTTTCTTGCTTTATTTTATAAGGCCTACTAAGGCAGGTGACTCTTCACATTAGTTCTTTACTGTTGTGGGTTCATTCTGTAGCTGCCCCTTCCACCATCAATACTAAACTATTTATATAACATTGGGTTAAATTTGTAATGCCTAATCTAGATTTTCTTTTACTTCACGTACATTGGCATGTATTAGTAGAAATCTCTTCAAACATTTTATAGAAATTTGATACTGAATAAACTAAATCCCACATTTAATATTAAGTTTAGGACTTACAGTAAATATGTTGTCTCATTAAGGCATTCTTGGATTTCTCAGCCCTAAATATGGAAGTAGTTTCTAATTCAACTTCCATCTAAAATCAAAGACGTAGAGACCAATATTGCATCAAAAGAGAGGTTTGTCCTAGGTGTCTAGTCTTCCTGTGAAGATTTTCAGCAGGGTTGTAAAGTCAGAAAACAATTTTTTTTTTTACTCCTACACCAAGTAATGATGTCGACTGGAACTCCAACAAATCGATCAATTAATCAACGACTCCTGTATTTTTGTTTTTTCTTTTTCCCTTGCAGGTCTTGCAATATTATTTAGTATTATCAAATATCAAATATTTTTTTTATTCAGACTCTAAAAAGCTATCGACTAAGCTCTGTGGTGTTCAGCAACATGCAGATTGACTTAATCAGATTTCAATGAAGAACTTTTATAGGAAAACCACATGTTGTTCAAAGAGCAGAATTATACCAAAAATAAAATTTATTCAATATTGTGATTTTATAAAGATTAAAATTTTTGAAACTCATTTAAATGTTATTTAATTTTAAATGCAGTGGTTTTTATTCTACTAGACCTGTTGTACCGAAATGCTGCATATTGTGGAATTCAGATGCTTTCAAGTCAATTATACTTATTATTCTGATGTTTAATATAATGCAACAGGTCATTTTGTTTTATGATACACAATGACAACAGAATTCCCCTCATGGACAAATAAAAGCTATTGGAACCATAAAGCAGTTATGTAAAATTTTGTTTTATACTTTATAATTTAATGCTCTTTTTCACAAACGCCCAATTGTTTTAAACGGACCTTAATGGAAATAAAGATCAGACAATTGTTTTTTGTTTTTGCAATCAGTATAGACCGAATAATTTCATATTTTTTAAGAATAAAACTAATATGAATAATTACCTTCCAAAACAGGCAGCGGCAGTATCGGCAGAGTTGTAGGATTTCTGCATATTCTTCTCGTAGGCCATAATTTCTGTTGAAAGAAAAGAAGATGTTAATACTATTTTTTCAGTATTCCCCCTGCATTTTTGAAAAGAAATAAGGCTGGAAATGTTAGCAAACACTTGTTAATTTAGAGGGATTTTTAAAAGCAGATTTGTAACCTATAAAGGAACAGATAGACTAGGCTATACCTCCAGGTGAATTCATACAGGGCGACTGGTAAGTTTACATATTCGTTCAAGGAGTGATTGTAGAGCTTGTTTGCAATTGATTTAACCCTAATATCCATTTTGCAAAACTCAATAGCTTTTGAGATATAGCATGTTAATTTTTGTGGTTTGTTAGAAATGTACTCTCAAGTAGTATAATAGAAAGAAAGAAAAAATTAACCTTTATAACTCATTTGAAAGATATTAAAATAGAGAGGTTTTTAAAGTACTTTTATTGTATTACCAAATTTTAGAAATAAATCCACTTTTAATTGGAGGTTTTTACAACAAGTAGGTTTTAGCTCTTGTATTTTTATTATATTGAAGTTTTTAATATGCTGTTGCTACATCAACTGTATTACTGTGTTAACAAGGGAAATTGAAATATTTCAAAAAACTATTCTTTTTAGGTTTCTGTACAGTATAGCTCATAGCAGGAGAAGCCTTGTATCCCTGCTCTATCTGTCTGAAGTCCCAAGAAATTCACGATTGGTCTATTGACCATTTAAGTGGCGTAGTCAGACATACCTCACAGTTCGAAGAGTCCATTGCAAGGGATTTTAACATTGCTAACTGCTAGTCAAGCCAGTGTTTATCGTGGTTTTTCTTTAAGAAAAAGACTCAAAAAAATAAAATACATAAATAATAAATTATCAGAACACATTTTTTTAAAACTTCAAGAACACTCACCTTAGGGACTTTTTTCCTTATTATGTTTGAGAATTTTAGTAGAAACATTAAGACTGAAAAAAGTTTTATTTTTTAATATACTTGGTTTGGACATCCATTAGGAGACCTGTATCAGGTGTCGATACCCATCCGATTGCTATTGGAGAGAGTGGCCTTTCAGTGAACCAAAATACTGATCTGACATACTGAAACCCATTTTAGAAATAGGATTATAGAATATATAACTTTATATTTGCAAACAATAAAAGTATTTATTTTCTACATTTTTATTGTAGTGGGATCTCCCAAATCTATGGAATCTGCTATTTTTTTCTTGGGGTTTTTAAGTTGTAAAGTTTGAGATTTTAACAATTGTGTCAAATAAATTCTCACCCTTTGTTTCTTAACTCCAGATATTTCTATATTATTTTTCCGTTGTTGTATTTCTAACATTTCCACATTCTGCTCCAGTGGCTCTATTTTATCATTTTGGGCAGTACTGTTTTTTTTTTTTTTTTCAACACAGTGGTTGTTTTTCTGTTATTGATTTTTTATTATTGGTGAGAGTTTATAACAATATGAGGATATTATGAAGAAGTTATCAATTCCATTGAGTTCTTTGAGATTACTTTTGTTTCTGTTTATGTGACCCATACATTAAACTCTGTACAAAAGCCGTGGACATTATGCAATCGCTCCTGGGATTGCTGCTTCTACCTTGTTTTATTTTTATTATATTACATTTCTAAAAAAAAAAAAAACTTAACATCAAAACTATTGAGTTTTGCATAATGGATATTCTGTTTAAATCAATTGCACATGAGCTCTACGATCACACCCTGAAAGGAGTACATTGACTTACCAGTCACCCTGTATAATAAATTCGCATCATATCCCACGTGTACTGTTCACCTACTGTAAGGAGTAAATCTTTGCAAATAGGGAAAGAGTCATCGTTTCAAAGAGTGATGCCAGCAGGACTCAATGATATTTATGATAATACTGTTCTATCATTATAAAACTGTTTCTTCATATTTAAACCACATAAAAAGGAATAAATTAATTCCAAAGGAGAATGGGCAGATCTGCCCCACCACTGTATAGCGATGAAATATATACGTAAGGAAAGATCTCCATCAATAGAACATTTTTTATTATTACGACTTGTCTCAATTATTAGTCCATTCGGAGTTATATACGTCTAGATATGACTTATCTCATTGACATCTTAATTCCCCGATGTATTAATTATCATTTCATAATTATTTTCAGTAACAGTAAATATTATTTTCATTTATTACATGTAAATAATTATTATTTACTTGAAATAAATGATAATATTAATTATGTATATTATTAAAAGTTAATAATAAATTTGAGAATTAAGATGTCAACTAGATAGTCATATCTAGAATTATATAACTCCGAATGCACTAATAATTGAGATGAGTTGTAATAATAAAAAATGTTCTATTTAAGGAGATCTTTCTGTAGATATTATCACTATACATGGGTGGGGCAACTTCCCATACATTTGTGTCCATTGTCCTTTCTTGCATCAAACCATAAGTATTTTGAAATTTAATTCCTCCTGGAGTCACATGAAGGCTTTTTATAAGTGAATAATAGAAAAGAGTAATTGAAAACCTTAAATAAAGTAACAAAACGAACAGGTTAATTGTAGGCTTAAAATAAAACTGATGTTTTACTGTACATATACGATTCTTCTTTTAAAAGATACAATCACATTTAACATGTTTTCTCTCAGATGTCAAACTTTCACTTTTAGAAGGGTTTTTGTAGTGGTTTTCAGGAAGAAAGTTCAGATTTCAGATATGCTTAATAGAATTGATTACTTCAGAAGCTGCTCAACATTCAGGTATTTACATTTCAGAAGAAATCAGTAAAAATAATGGAATCCTTTGTTAGCTCCTGTTGGAGAGCTTGACTGTTATGAAGAAGATGGATTCAATTCACAGTGAAGATCTCCTTGGTTATTTCTTCTCCAGATGGACCCAGGGTTCTCCCAGCCCTTTGTCAAATGGCTAGTATATATATATATATCTGGGGTTAAAGGGAGGCTAGCACAGAGTGAACATCAGACTTCAATTTCTGGAGCCTTGCCTTTTTCAACTCTTAGGCCTGTAGTTGAGCAGTCTGCAGCTAAGGCTATCCAATATTCAAAAGACAAGATATACAGGCAGAAATGCAATTTTATGATAGAAAAAAATGACTATGTATGCGAAAAGGAAATTATTACCAATCCTTGGATTAGCTTCTGTCTGAACAAAATAAAGGAATAAAAAAATATTTAAGGAAACATGAACCTTTAATACCTTAAATTAACACAGATGAAGTTTCTCGTTTCAGAATTATTTTTTTTTTTTTAGTGGAATGTAACTCTTGGATTTATTCTATTTATTAATGTACATTTAATTTTACTGTTATATTAAGAGGGCAACCATTAAAATTTCAGATGAAATAAAATCACTAATTTTTTATTAAGACTAAATTAGCTTGTGATTTTAAAAATATTTTAAATGAATTAATGATAAAATCATAGAAATAAATTAAATTACCCATAGCAACTTCACTTATAAAATCTCAAGGATTCACCTCCGATTTATTAAATTCAAACATATTTCTGGCAACTTCCAAAATCATTCCAATGAAGAGAGGTGGTTCTTGCAGTCATCAAAATGTAAGACTACAGAAACTTTTACTTCAGAATAAAATGTCTTAATTGGCATCATAATAATAAGTTGGCAAATACTAAATTGAAAGCTTCTAATGGTATTAAAAAAGTAAAAAAAAAAAAAAAAAAAAATACCTTCGAAGTTTGTGATACAACTGTTGCCAGTCTATGTTTTCCTTAAATAGTGCATTGTCATTCTCCGGAATATTCTCATCGTTCTCGTCACTGCTTGAGCTGCCATTATCATTGTTGTGGTGTCCCGACTGCCTCATTGGAGCAAATATGTTTATGAAGCGAAGGCCATAGGCTGGGGCCTGTTGAGATCCAGTGTTTTCACTGTGGAATGCTGAAGTAGCCAAGTTATTCCTGTTATTTATACTTTTCCTTCTCATTGTGGAGAGGACGTGGCGGACCTGTTGTGGAGTGAAATGGAAACGACACAGTTCGCGCCAAATATGTTGTTCATTCAGAAGCTGCTGCATTGTTTGGTAAGCCTTTCCACTGTTCAGTAAGTCTGTGTGATCAGAAAGGCGCAACATGATCTCTCTCACTACTTCTTCGGGCAAGTCCTGAAGTTTAGGATAAATGGAATCTGAAGGCTGAAATGGAAGAAAACAAATCGTTAGTTTCAAATTCAAACTGAAGCAGTTGGATTCAGCAATTATCAATGCATGCTATGAATAACATCTCAAGAGTCAGTTATTTAGATTATGTGATGTTAAAAGATAGTGGTCTTCAAGATTAGTTTGGTGTTGTGGGTGGAAGAATCATTCCAAAAAGGAAACTTTCTAGAGTATCTCACCGCATTGTATTTTCATTATTCAGGTTTCCCATAACAATTCTAACGAATTTGTGCATGTTATTGATTTTTCTTCCCTTTTCATATCATGTACTAATTTTATCAAACCACCTATGAATGAATCAGCAAAAGTATTAATTCTCATTGTTTACAACATGATAAAAAACAATTGTTTAAGTTTCTAAGCTTTCCTGAAAGCATTTGTTTTTTCTTCTGATAATTTCTCAACAAGACTCACTTGCTAAAGATTTCTCAAATAAAAGTTAAAATTGTGTCTTCCTTGACCCATTCTATGTCACCCCCCCCCCCCCAAGTTAACTCGGGCTTGTGACCTTGACCGCTGTGTGCCACTCCCGAGTATACTCATGCTTGGAGGGCAACGAATATTTTCTAACAAATCCATTATGTTTTATTTATTTATTTATTTATTTTTAAATTAAATTGTCTGCTGTATTGTGAGTTGTCCAGCCACTAAAATGCACTTCAAATTAATATGAACATCACTGGCGTTTTAAAATCACAAATATCTGCTGGCTTCTGAGTATTTAAGAATCCTGCCGAAGGAAAAAAAAAAGGCTTGAATTTCTGTGAATTATAATTTATTTCCTTAATATTTAAGAGCTTTGAATCCAAGATGATTCAAAATTATTAGTTTTTTGTGATAGTTAAAACAAAAGAATTAGTTTTTTGTAATAATCATTTTTATCAATCTTTTTGGGCTAATGTTTTGTAAACATTATCAATTTTAATCTTTGACATTGAGTCTTCAAAAAATTATAATATTTGCACGCTAAAAGTAAAGCTATCGTCAAGCTTTCTCTTCACCTGTACGATTGCCACCATAGTTCGTATTGACTGCTCGACGATAAACCTTCTAAAGCTTTACTTTTAGCGGGCAAACATCTTCATTATCCTGACGATTCGAAAGCTGCATGTCCGTTGGAGAATGTTAAGAGCAATTAGAATATTGTTAAATTGAGTTTAAACTGTGCCTTAATTATTTCCTATATATAAAAACTAACCAAATAATCATTTCGAAGTAAAAAGGAATCGAAATTAACTAATGAAAAACTATTTTGATTACGTTAGGCTTAACTCGCTAAAAAAAAAACTCAACACAGAGAGAACTCAACATCACAGAAAATTCAGCAGTGAATGGGTTAAACCAAAAAAAAAACACCAAGTTTCAAATAGCTACAGCCAGCAGTTCAAAATTGTTAAGGTGGTTGGTGGAAGGTGGGAGAGAAAAGGTTCAAGAAGAATAAATTTGATGCATTCTAATGTAAATTTTAATTAACTATTCTTAGGGTAATACTGGGAGTGAGAAATAAAATTATTTGAAAAGTACTAAAATTCAGAACCACCCAATACTCTTACTGTAATTCGTGTAATATTAAATTATTAGAGGTGATGCATCATGTCTCCCTTACATTTTTATTCTACAGCTTTTTTTTTTTTTTTTTTTTAGACATGTACCTTTATGCTGCTTTTCATATTTTGTTCAGTTCCACAAACTGCATTCATTCGATAAGGCAGTTATTGTTATTCATTAATGCAACTTGCCGTATTTAAGTGTTACGCTAGAAGAAGTGGAAATATCTACAAGTAACTGCAGAAGGTCTATGAGGAGGTTGTTTTAGCCACAACATTGCTGGCTACTGGGCTGAAGACTATTGAAGAAAAATGGACATATCAATAAACACTACTTATTGCTGACTAAGACCACATTCAGCAGAGACCAACTACTGTTCAGAGAGCAAACATGATTATTACATACATTCTTTAGCATTTATGAAAATGTATCACTTTGAATGGACATCCGTGAAGACACTGTATGAATATAATTAAGAACTTAGTCTACTGAGGAAAAGGAAAAGGTCTATTTTTGCTGATAACTTACAGATAAACACAAACAATGTAAGACCATTTGTTGTAAACTTCTTGCACAGTTTGTGGCAAAAGAGAGTGTCTACTTTCAGATAATGACCCAGGAGACAAAATGTGGATGAACCAAGATACAATCTATGAAATGGCCTCAGGCAGATTTCTTTAGAAACACGATTTTCCCTTCTGTAGGAAACGTGAAAATTATAGTCTTTGGGATACAGAATTCATCTTGTGGATATTATGTCTAGAGCAATCAACTGAAGATCTAAACATTATATTTTTTTTAAAAAAAAAAAAAAAAAAAAAAAAAGCTTAGTGCACATCTGTACCATATTCAACCAGATAATGATTAACATTCTCCTGCAGCTTAACAACACATGTCTGCAAAGCAATCTTCAAAATAGATAAATCGCAGCCAAATAGTGTTACTATGCCCAACAGTTCTGAATTGGTTCTCAGCAACTACCTTCGTTTTGGTGCACTGAAGAACAATCTTTGAGAATCATTTAACAGATGGGTCAACTGTGGCAATAATAATGAAATGATTGAAAAAAAATGCAATTCCTATTTTGTCATACAGTCATGCAAGCCACTTATTTTCACTATCTTAAAACATTTCAGAATGATAGGCAAACATGTGGACAAATAAGATATTGTTCCTAAAGATTACATTTATGGTCTGTGCAAAGAGAAAATCTTAATCAAAAACTTGAATGTGAGGAATTACTTAAGTAGTAGTACTCAGATAAAAAAAAAAAAACTAATTTATACAAAAATAATGTTAAATATGTAACTTAAAAGTTTGTTAGCATGTCATTTTTTGACTAAGAAAAGCAGTGGAACCTCCATGACTATAAACTAAAAACACATTCAAAATAAAGGAAAAGAAAATTCATGTGCTGGGCTCTGCCAGCCTCAATGAAATTCTTATGTGCATCAAAATAAAGGAAAACCGCCTAAACACATTAAAATATGAGACCAATGTTCAAACTGACATCTCAAGACAAGCCTGTTTCATGCTTATTAGGCGATCATCAGTTGAGAGTAGTCAGAATGAACATTGCAACATCTCAACTGATGATTGCCTAATAAGCGTGAAACAGGCTTGTCTTGAGATGTCAGTTTGAACATTGGTCTCAAATTTTAATGTCATTTTTTTGTGTATTACTCTTTAAAAAAGAAGTCAAAGTATTTTTGTAAAAAATGAAAATCAACAAACCTTTGTTTAACAATTTAGAGCATTGATAATGTTTATATATACAAAAGTATACTGGCCGCGCCACAACGCTTTTTTTTTGTTGATAATACATTTAGAAGTTGCGCTTTCGTTTTGTCTTTTGGAGACTCCTGGCGGAAGAATTTTTGCGTTGCTAGGCAACGAAAAAAATAACTTACTTATCTTTGAGCACAGGGCAGAGGGGAAGTGGTATACCGCATTTGAAACCTGACAAATTATGATCTCCGCTTCTTTATTTTTTTTATATATTCTGAGACGTCTCTATGCAGGCTTTTTAAGAATAGCTGGAGTTGGATTAAGAGTTATATCACCGCCTTTCACCAAAACTACGAGACATCTAAAAACGACGCCAAGGTAATGTCCGCCATTTTTTTTTCTCTTTTTTTTTGTATTATCAACCGCCTTTTTAAAATGTGTGCATTAATTTTGCCAATGCATATACAAATAATAAGTATTAAACACAATGTTTGATTACCTGTTTAATTACTATACAACTAGCAATTGAATTAATGCGACTGATTCTCTGTCTATGGTTCTCCCATAACTGGGTACTACCCAGAGGACGACCCCAACAGTAATATTCAAACAGGGTTTTCTGCAGATCTCTCAAAAGCTGCTGAAGAATGTGAATGTTGGTTTGATTGGTGGAAACTGAAATTTAAAATAACTACATTAAAACAAATTGGCAACTTGAATAAACAGTAATAAAAACAAGGCTAGCTATTATTATGAAAGCTTGAAAAGACCACAATAATTGATAAGTCAAGTAGAATTATAATGTGCGCTGGTGAAATTAAGCGAATACAATAAAGATAAATTGTGCACTTACACGATACATGAAGCTTTGTGTATATTGCATGTGAATTATTTAGTATGTATGCAGTATACATACCATCATATCCTCTGTGTTTGTATTGTCTTTTTATTTTTGTTCAATTTTCCTGAAGATAGGCTTCACTTAGAATTCCAAAACCACTGGGATATCATCATCATCCCTTCATATGTCATGTAAGTACACCGTTTATCTTAATAACTACTATCAAAGAGTTCATCAGGAAAATATCAAAAAAAGATTTTATGAAATGTACAAACTAAGTCAGAAAATAAAATAAAATATTAAATCTGAGTGAATGTTTATTTTTTATTTTTTTTTCACCATGCTATTCTACTGGGCAATACCTTTTCAGTAGTAAGTTACAAAAAATTAGGAAATTATTTTCTACCACTTAAGCTAGAAGCTTTTCAAGTATCCACAGCTTAAGTGTAAAGAAGGAAAAAAAAAAAAATCCTAATTTTCTTCCACTTACAATGGAAAAGAAATTGTATAGTAGAAGTGAGCCACGAATTACTGAAATCTTAAATTCATGCCATTGAGCCATTAAACATTTATTTTTATTTAACCGAATTTTTGAAATTTTGCTTGCTTGCTAATAAACATTATGGTTTGTATATATCTTACATAAAAACTAGTGTAGAAAGATGAGAATACAATTAAATTGTAAATAAAAAGTGATATACCTTGTGAAGCAACTTCCTCCAACATGTTGAAAAGTACTTTTTGGGCACAGCCACTCAGCATAGTTAGATTCCGAGTGATGAGCAAATGCAATAACTGGAAGAAAAAAATTCACAGATTAACCATTTCCTTTACTTTATGAAAAATGCTTCTAGTATACATCAGATTAATTTTTTTTTAGTATCAACAAATGCTGAAAGTATTTGAGTTTCAGCTGTTTGTAAGGTTTCAGGTTTATTTGAGACTATGATAAGGAATTGCCACCTGAATACGACTTGTAAACAGTTTATAATGGCAAAATCACTGCCGTGTGATGTTTACAAAGTTAATAATTTCATGAGTAAACCAAATAAGTTGTCTCGTTCCAGATATAGAAAGTGCATTAAGAATACTTCTAAAAAATTGTTTGAATTTCTTACTATAGAAAACCTTTTCTAAAATAAAGTAAAATTAAATTCATAAAAGTCTTCATTTAATAGAACAGTATCTTTCATTTTACTGATATTCTAATTGAACTACCACTTATAATAACTTTGAATAAAAATAATTTCACACTGATAAAAATTCAAACGTGGTTTGCAGGATTATTTCATCTTATTCTTTAGACTTTCCAGCGAGTCTTCCTGAGATCTTAATTTTTTCCAGAAGCACAGAATTTGAGTGGAAACAGTAAAGGAGAACTATGCAATAAAATAAAGTGTTTGTCACTCATGAAAAAAAAAATTAAAAAAATGACAATTGTAACCTTTGTTATATATATATGGTCACTAGATAACACAACGTGTATGAAACATACATTACCACTTGCTCCATATTTATTTTAGGAATAGCGATAGTTAATTATAAGTTTGTACAGCTGTTAATTTAAATGATCCTCACACCAAGCTTTGCTAAGTTTTTACTTGCAACGAAATAAACTGTCAGTCTTGCAAGAGGACAGTTTCAATTGAAGTCTACAGATTAATGGATTGTAAATATTAAATGTCTTCTATTATGATCTTTGAGAAAATATAGAATCACATTTTTAAAATAAGATAGAAAAAAAAAATAGAAGCACCATAAAAATTGCTATTAATTTTAATTACTGTGATTTTTGGTATTTTGTTTAATTTAAAAAGGAAACTAGTTAACCAACACAGAAGAAAGGGAAAAGAAAATGAAATTACTTAAAAAACAATGAAAATGTTTATTTTATTCTCAGTATATTGGAATAATTCTGTAAATTTATTGAACTTCAACCCACATGCTAAAATACAGCATGTGTATTTTCAAAGTTAATAAAATACTAATGAAAATATTGTTCAAGGAATTACCTTGCAAATGTAGTTAAATCTGCGAATATCTCTTACAGCATTCCGAAAATCGAGTCGTTTGAAAGCTTCGCTTAACCCATTAAAGCCTGCAATCTGAGGAAAAAGAATTAATTAGTTTATATTAGAGTTATCTACTCAAACAATATTTATGTTAGATAAACAAATATTTGAAATGGAAAACAAGTATTAAGTGTTTTAGTAAACTGCTCTTAATGGAATTAGGTTTCTTTTCAATATTTGCACTTCATACAACTAATAAGTGTCGAAAGTAAGGATTCCCTGTGGTCATTCAACTCAATTGATGAATTCACACTTTTAATAGACTTCCCATAGAAAACACCTTATGTTACATTCAGACAGAAATGCAACTTACCACTAAAAGCAGCAACTGCCAAGTAAAGTCATTTATAAAAATTTAATGTAATGGACCTCCCCCCCTCTTAAACAAAATCCTGGCTACGTGTCTGTTAACAGACACACAAGTAAAGCCAAACTGATTATTAATCCTGTGCAATAGACTTAAATCTGTAACTCTGAACCAAAGAGGTTTGGAATAAAGGGTTTAACAGATTTTTGTCAAATAAGATGACCTGGATGTCATCGGTCTTCCCTCAACATCTCTTCCCTTGAGGGATAAATGTTTTCTCACCACTGGAATATTTTCTGATTATCGAATACAATCTGTTTTGTAGTTATTTATTAGATTTAGTTTTTCAAGCAAGGTACACTTTTGAAATACTTCATAAAATACAAACTATAATACTTTTTTTAATATGAAGACATTAATTAAGATTAATTAATATTGTTTTCAATATCTTACACTACAAATATATAAAGCTGAAGAGTTTATATGTTTGAACAAATCTCAGGAACTACCAGTCCAATTTGAAAAATTCTTTTTGTGTTAGATAGCCCATTTATTGAGGAAAGTTATAGGCTATATAACATCACGCTATGACCAATAGGAGCAGAGCAGTAAACAAACGTCAACCAACGGGTGCGGTGGCTTCACCACACGACGAGAACCGAACATTACCGAGAATTTATCGCAGGTGACACAGTGGGGCTCAACTCGTCATACATATAAGAAAAGCTTCACTGGAATAAGAGGAGGAAATTTCCTAATACAATTCCTTGCAACTGTAAATACCAAATGTATAATACCTATAGAAGTTCAAGAAATTAATGCTGTAAAGTCTCTTCTCCTGAAGAAGGCTCAAGGAACAGGGCCAAAATATTGAGTAAACCTCACTCCAGAGTGGAGAAAATCCCTCAAACAAGAATCTATCCAATAGCTAATAGGCTTAGGTGTATTAATAGTTAGTTTACAAATTGTTAAATTTCTGGATGTATTAGTATATAATCTACCCTTAACTAATCTTCCATTTTAGAATCACTCATTTGCCCTAGTATTGTCCATCCGATGACACTACCCTCTGTAATAGGTACAGAACAATGTTCAATGTTTCTTACATTATAGTCAATATTTTCAATGACGTAATGGAAGGACCTTCAAATGACCCAACATTTCAATCACATACAGTTGGCAAAAGACTAATGGCAGCTCCTAAACTTCCCCAGTATCTGTTAAAAGGCTAACTGAAGCTCTTGGCAACATGTTATAATTGCTAACTCTTCACATTTCCCTTGTAGAAATTATCCTTTACATCAAGGAATGTTCAGATGAATCCATTTGCCACTTTTGCATGGAGTAATTGAATGATGTAATTTTACCAATACGAGATCAACTTTTCATCCTCTGTGCATTCAAGTTTAATTCCAAAATACAATATTTCATGTAATGTTCTACTTTGTCATCACTCGTCAAGTATTTCCTTGAAGATGTTCTTCCTCGATGAAAACACATTCATTTTCTTAATGATAAATCCAAGCTTTTATTTTCTTACATTATTCATGCCCTCCTCAGATGTAGATTACATTAACACATGAGGAATGTTGTGAAAGACTGCTTATCTGTAGGGACCAAAAATATTATGTAAAGGGGAAAAAAAATAAATCATGAAGGTGTCAGAATTACATCATAGTATCAACTTATAATTTGCTAATTTCATCTGTCTGTCTGTAACTCTATAATTAAGCTGTTAAGATAGATCGAAGGGTTCTCAATGGTAACATTGAATCAAGGGTACTCAAATTGGATGAAATATTAGTTCACTTTGTCATTCCATGTTGTTTCCATGAAATTTTAACTGAAATTCTAACAAAACATACGTTCAAAAGCAAATAATTTTGTTACCACTGCACCGATTTTAATGAAATTTGGCATACTTACTCAGTTTTTTATGCTGATTTTGAAACTCAAAACCATTTTTGCCATAGAAGCTTCGTTCACAAATTAGCACAGTATTTAGATTATACAAAGGCGAGTTTTAAATGCCTTTCGGCATTATGAGTCAAAAATAATAATTATTCTTTAGATAAAGAAAACTTTAGGTATGGTTGATATTTCGTTTTTCTTTTTGGGTGGAAAATGATCCTTTAGATTAAACTCTCAGAACCTATATTACAGGTGTACAGGTAAGAAGTACACCTAAATAGGTCTGATAAACATTAAAAAAAAATTTTTTTCAAATCAAATCATTAATCGAATCATAAATTGGCTAAGTTCATCTGTGTCTTTAACTCGATATAATTAAGCTATTAAGATAGATCCAACGGTTCTCAATGGTACCATTGAATCAAAAGTACTCAAATTGGATGAAATATTAGTTCATTGTGTCATTCCATATTGTTTCCATGAAATTTTATTCTTGGGAACTGACCTCGACAACTGAAATTCTAACAAAACATACGTTCAAAACCAAATAATTTTGTTACCACTGCATCCATTTTAATGAAATTTGGCATACTTACTCAGTTGTTTAAGCTGATTTCGAAACTCAAAACCATTTTAGCCATAGAAGCTTCGTTCACAAGTTAGCACAGTATTTAGATTACATTTACTTTATATTTGATAGTTGATAATAAAATTATTTTTTCAGATTTTTTTATGCCTGTCGTCCGACAGGCTTTGCTGCTAGTGTGGTAATAAAAGAGACTACTTATACTAAAAAGAAAAATAAATTCTGAACAAAAATTGTAATGGTTCCTATTTCAAATTTATCAATGATTAATTGACAAGTACGAATACAAAGCTAGTCTGTTGAACAACTGTTATGTTTACTTCAAATTGAAGTTGCATTTTTGAAGTATTTTTTTTTTTTTTTTTTGTTCCAGCTTTTGTTATTTATTATGAGCTGTTAATATATAAATTATTAACATAATTGAATATTATACAATTTAATTCAGCATATAGATTTCCACATGGATGTAAATAAAAAGTAAAAATTCTTTGGCTTCAAAGTACTTTTGTCTTCTTCATATATAAAATAAAGGAATAAAAAAATTCAGAATATGTTGAATTTTAATAGCATAGGTATAGGAATGGTTATAACTGTTCAAATCAAAAATAGTGTCTATCAGATTTGGGGTGAGGGGGTGGGGGAAAGAGTTTTACATCCCCTATGAAAACTTTCCTCTGTACGCCCAAAATTAATGGCAGGAAGAGTAATCTTTAAGGCTTTGTTTTTTTTTCCCCAAAGACTTGAGCAACGTTTTAGGAATATCTTAACTTTTAATAATGTTATGAAAGTGTACTTAGACAATTTAAAACACAACCAGGTTTCGATTGGCAGACCAATCACTTACAAATACATTTTTTAACTTTTTAAATTGTGTATCTGGCCTTAATAACTTTTGCTAACACTTTATTTTAATAAATAATCAATAAAATGAATAATTATTTTTTTGTGTGTGCATGTTTAGAATTAAAAACAATTTGGGAACTTACTTCTCTCGTGCATTTGATCGTAATAGGACAGAATGGTTGCCATAGCTGAGAATCTGAAATAAAAGCAATATTAAACAAAGTTTGGAAAAAGAAAAAATTAAATTAAATTGACAGCACCTTTAGACCTGGTTTAAAACAAGTTAATTAATGCACAGCAACATAAACAACCTTCAGAAAATCTCGGATAAATTAATTTGATTGAAACAAGATAGATCACAGAAAAGTATAATTTTGTGTTTGAAAAATTGACAAAAATTTGAACTATGCTTTTAACCAGCTTTTTTTATTATTTATCATTTCCTATATGCATGGGTACTTGCAGAAATTTTTGGCAATATCTTTTCTATGTAAAAATTCTATAAATTAACTAAAGTAAAATATATATACTATATATTAAAATAAATAAATTAAAATAAAATAAATATATTAAAATAAATGAATAAAATCTTACAGCGTTTTAAATAGGTTATCTCTTAAAGAGAAAGAAATTACATAAATTACATTAAATTTGACAATTTCAAGGGGTGGGAAATGCCCCCTCCTCCTTCCCCATCTGTCACAGCAACAAACATTTACAATTGCTGATAAACAGGAATTTTGAAGGAGTCCTTGTAAATTAGGGATGGGTAGTTTGTGAACAAACTAGTTCAATGAACAACCTAGTTCAAATGAACTAGTTTGTTCTTTTACCACTCCACTATTGGCTATTGGAATCGGTTTATTTCGTTTTATATTAAGTATTTGAGAACCTTTTTTTTTTTTTTTTTTTTTTTTGATTGTTAAGGTAACAACCAAAAAAAGAACGACTTAGTTCTTTTTGTTGAACTAGTTCAATGAACTATCTCAAAAGAACTAGTTCAGTAAAAAGAACGACTTTGCCCATCTTTATTGTAAATTATAGGCAGTTCAGTTTACGTAGGTTTAGTGTATGTTAAAATTTCAACAGTAAATCAACATTTAATTGCTTTGAGAAAATAACTACAACATTTAACAATACAGTTATACCCAGAAAACTGAGGCACTTGCTTTGGAGTTTGGTTGTTTAACAAATAACATCACACTACCGTTCGATCGCCTTCCAACTACTGGTGTCGCTGTTTACAAACACAGTTTGCTTTGCTTCTGTGTTAGAAATGCTTCATTTAAATCAGTTAAGCACATATCGGACGATAACAAGTGAAGTTCGTGCATCGATAAGTGGGGGGAAAAAAAGGCAGTGCTTCGACTTGCAGACATTTTCGAGTTAAAGCATTAGTCTGGAACTTAAGGTGATGCAACTCTGGGGTATGCCTGTAATCTTTAAATTACTTTATCATAAAGAAACTAAATATCGACTGAATAATTTTCTACTCCCCATTTTGTCTGCTATCATTGTTACTTCTGATAAATAACATTTGTTTCTGTAGAATTCGATAGGGAAAAAAAAAAAAAAAAAAAAAAAAAACAGAAAATGTTAACTATGATAACTACACAAATATTTGATTGAAAACTAAAAGGCAATGCTTCTAATTTAATATTAACAAATTTCTATCTTTAAAATTATCAATTAAAAAAAATAAAATAATGAACTTACCATTACATTTATCTGAGTTATTTAACATATCTTCATTATTATTCAAGTTGTTTTCTAATTCTAACCTGCAATGAAAAAAAAATATATATTTAAAAAATCATGTTAAAGTTTTTTGGATTATATATAATTTTTATTATTTAAACTGATCCTCTCAATGATAACCAAGGCAATTCGAAATAATATGAAACTAGTTTTAAATGCTTTATCATTAGTATTTATATAGGATTTTATTTTGAAAGATAAGGTTCTCGAATCATACAAAGATCATTTTGTAGCAATGTCAGGTATATTTTTTAAAATCTTAAATTAACCATTGACACTTGTTTCACCAGTGGATACTGTATTTAAACATGGTGTCTGTTATATTGGATAATCATTTAAAAATTAAAAAAAAAATTGTAGAAGAAATTTTAGCGAGTGAGCAAGGTTTTATTAGGCTATACACCTCTTCCATTTGTGATCAAGACGACTTAAAAGATATGAATCTTTTCCAAAAGCTGAAATTTTAGTTGGTAAATATAGGTTGTTACAAGTAAGATCCTCTTGATTTTGAACCAATGCTTAGGAAGCTGGGGGAGGGGGAATGCTAAAAGATCTCGTCTACAAAATGAAATTTTCGCTGTAACTCAAATTTCACATTCCAATTAAAATTTTCCAGATAACTGTACGGTTATACAAGAAACATCCCCCTGATTTTGGTGTACATAAATCCAATGGATTAAGTGTAGTACTAAGGTAGTTTTTGTTCCTACTACAACGATATTGACCACTCTGGAGTCATTTTGTAGTTGTGAAATACACTTTGTCTGTTATAAACATCGTTCAATGTAGTTGTTCAAGCATTATTACTGATGTTCGCACTGTCATCACATGATGATCAATCTCTGTGCTTTACCTGTGACTTTAATGAAAAAAAATGGCAGCAAAGGACAGAATTAGGCAACATGCCAGCACCCTCTCAGTGCAGTTTAAAGTGTTTCATCTACTTTATTATGGAAAAATTCCACTGGGTTTACAGGAGATTATCTTACACGAAAACAACTTAAAGTGATAATATTATTGTCTGATAAAAGTGGGGGGAGGGGAAGGTATTAAGAGAATAAACTATTATCTTGAAGCAATTATTAAAAATTACAAAACTTTGTTGAAATGCAATGAGAACAAACGATACCAGTATTTTATAACAATTTTTTTCATTTATTTGTAACGAAAAATATTTATAAGTTTTTATCAAGAAAGACTGATTGGTTTATTGAAATTTTTTGTTTTTTAATCTGTACTAAAGGGCTATGACCCTTCCCACAAATAAACTAACAAACATTTCACCGTTTTTAAAGACTTAAGTTTTGTTGATATAATGATTGATTAAAATAAGTAAAACCAGCCTAATAACATTTATTCTAATGTTTTTAATCAAGTAAGAAGTTTCAGTTCAATGTGTTGTTGTTTTTAATGCTTAATAAAGAGTATGGGAATATCTGATTACGTTGAATTAAAAAAAAAAAAAAAAAAAAAGCAATAATTAACAATTATTTTATTATCTTCCTTCAAATGTTTCATTTAATTAATTAAAAATGAGGAAAATCACTAAAACCATACAGTAATGGATAATTTAACGTAAAAACTCATGCAACATTAAGTATTTTTTAGTTTTAAAACTTTAACTAAAATAAAAGAACACTACAGTAAAATACAGTTTATAATGATCGCTAGAATTTGCTAATATGTACATATATTAATTTTACAAAGCCAAAGCAATTGCGTTACATAGTTCTCGTGATTGCCGTTCCATCACTGACGGCGCTGCCATCAACAACTAGATCTATCTTAATTTGTATGAAAAAGATTGCTCTCGGGAGGTAGGTAAGGGAAAAAAAAAAAAAAAAAAAAAAAAAGGGGGGGGGGATGATGGAATCGAAATATTGCAGAATTTTCACTGCTATGAAACCAGTCGTAAAAATACTTAAGATATTAAAACTGAAATTCTCAATCCTCCAGAAAAACAGTTTTAATAACTTACGGGTTCAATAAAAATCAACGAACGTTGAAGAAATTTAGCATTCTTAATTAAATATTGAATGCAAATTTTCCTTGAGCTTAGTGACTTTTTTCCTTATCTCCATTTCGATGAGCAAATCTCATTTGTCTAATTTTTTATTAAATTTATCCCAATTAAATCTAAGAAAACAACCGATTAACTGTTGAACATTTATTTTTATTTTTTTAATTTTCAAAAACAAAGAAATTAAACAGACAAAAGAAAAATTAAACTATTATTTACATTAACATTTTGATTATCCTAAACCGTTGATAACTTTATCGAGATTAAAAACAGGAAGTGACGTTTATAAACAAAACAATAAGGAAAATAATTTATTAATGAAACACCCTTCAAAAATTTATACTATTTGTAGGCTTAAATTGAAATAAATTTCCTTAAGACAAAACTACCTTGCTTCATTAAACTTGTCACTGAAAATCCTTGAGAAGTGAGAAACCTGTTGACTAATATGGACATATGAATCTGAATTTCATTATCACAACGTACGAATTAGGACTGCTTTAACGTCCTTATCTCCTAAGTTTGAATTCAAGATGCTTCTGCAGAGATTAGTTGACACATGCATTGGCAGGAATCAGGGCCGGATTAATCCACTTTGGGGCCCTAGACATTTTCTTCTCACCGGGACCCTTCCCTCTCCCATAAGAAAAAGTAAACTACAGTAAAACCCCGTTATTACGCTCGTTAAGGGACCGAGACCTACAAGCGTAATAAGCGGGATAGCGCTATAGACGGGAAATGATTTATGAGATGGGGAAACATTTAGACACCATTTTACAGGAAAGATACTTGATTCTGCAATAGATATAGTACAAATGTGAGCTTATTTCCTATTAAAAAAAATCTTTGATTGTGGTTTGCCGTGTGTGTATGCTACTGTTATGAATTACGACATTTTCAATGCGGTTCAAGTAACTATTAACATCAATTGATACACCACTAGGAGCAACACTAATATATTTTCGGAGCAGATTTAGTTCACTGCCCGCTATTTCACGCGCCTTTTCTTGAATGATTGGCCACTTAATGGCACTGATGCATCACGGGACTGATGAATCCATTCAATTAGAATTTCCTCGGCATCTTAATATTTTCCACACTTTACTTTTTTACGTTTGCAACCACCCTTCGCTGCATTGGTAATTCCATTCTTATTTTTTATTATTGTTCTCAGAGTGGATGAGGGAATTCCTAGAGATTCTGCGAAATCCTTCTAACTTAGTGTAGAATTCTCGTCGTACTTACGGAGAATTTGCAATTTTTCACTTATAGAAAGGGATTTCCGCTTCGACATTTTGCACTAACTTACTGTATCACAGACCCGCACTTCAAAGAGTTCAAAGATTCCCTCCTATCAGGGAAAGAAAAGAATCTTTACAGTGTTACATTTCTTTTCGATATAAATAAAAAGCGCTACAAGCGGGATTTGAAGCGTTATAAGAGGGTAAAAGTATACAGAGTTACATAGAAAATTCCAGGGACCGTATGAAAGGAGCGTAAAGAACGGAATAGTGCTATAAGCGGGAGCGTAATAAGGGTTTTACTGTATTTACAAATCTTTTCAAAATAGATAGTTTGACCGGGTCCTTGACATTTGTCTCATTTGTCTATGCGATAATCCGGTCCTGGGAGGAATGCATACTTGACTATAAAGATTCCCAAACTTTATGGGTTCACGGAGCCCTTAATTTCACAGCAATTTTTTCACGGCATTTGTAGGCCGAAGTCTGACAATTCCGACCAAAGAATTTAATAAATATTTACGTTCTAACAACTTAGTAATCGTTTGAGAGAATAATACATGTAAAGAAAACAATAACTTTTCATTTTCGAAAATGTGAAATATCCGGCGGTGTCCTTCGCTACGGCGCAGTTTGGAAACCACTGCTTTTTACCCACCAAGATCCGACTGCCATGTTCCAAGTGATTCAATCGAAATAACAATTTCCTATATTCGTCTGTCAAAGTAATTGGGATCAACTGTTTTCCCTCCGCTTTCATTATGTCTATTAGGCTTATCAGTTAAAGTGGTCCTCGCCAAGCTAAAAAGGTTCCATTCGTTTCTGTAATCTAAGATTAGAAGCATCAGTTTTCTAGATCCTATCACTTTACCGACCTGTTTGTAGGTTCAATCAAAGAATACTTCTTATTTTTTTATTTACATAAACATCTTTTATCATCCCGTCATTTTTCACTAGGTCTTTAAATTCAAATATTTTAAAGTTGTAGGGTTAGTGTGCATAACGTGAATGGCTTAGAAATTCTTAAAGAACTACTCACCTTAGAATTACTTTTTTTCTGAATTGATACTAGTCCAATGTCTTAAGCAGAAGTCTTTCTATGATATGGGGGGGGGGGGGGGGGGGGGGGGGAACGCTTCATAAGATGCCAGTTTCAGTACCTGCCATCTAGCGGAAAACGTTGAATCAATTCATTTAAATTAATAGCAAAGCGAAAGCTAATTGACACAGATTTATCATCAGTACGGCCAAAGATGAACCTCCCAGAATGCAACGCAGATGATAGATTTTCCTTTCCTGGCCTGTCGGTCACATTCAAATGTAAGAGAAAATGGCGGTCGTTGATTCACATTCAACATTTCGACGAGGAAAAGGTCTCAAAAATCAAGTAGGGAAATTATTCTTAACGTTGCTCATCGATTTCAAGAAGATGTATGTGAGATTTTTGATATTTTCTATTTTTGATAATTGAGATTGATATTTTCTGCGGAGCTTTCGGCATTGATACTGGAGAAATTAGTCAATGATAATGTGTTTGCGAGTCCAACTTTCGCCGCGACGATAATAATATCGTTTTATGACTTTCTCTTAAATATTTTTATTTTCGAAATAAAAATAGACATTTTTTTTCTTTAAACTAGCGTCATTTTGCTCTGTAAGAATTACATTTGTATGGTTCAACATCAATATCCAAGAACACGAAATTACAAATAATTACATACAATAAAAAAAAAAAACTACCATAAAGCTACTTTCTACGCACAATACTCATGAACAAATACGGAATAGTTTTCAGGACCGGGATTAGGGAAGGGCGAGCGGGACCTTGTTTCGGATCCCACACCTTTGGTGCTAATGCAAAGAGAAACTTCTCAACTTAACTTGGATTACTGATATCCAAATCACTGTCTTGAATTACAGTTCATCCATTTTCATTCTATTACCTACCCTTCAAAATTTTGAGTCTACAGAAACACGAGTTTCTAAGCTATAATTTGTTCCTGTCATCGATTTCATTTTCCTAACCCACTTTAGCGACGAGTTGCCCAATCATATTTAATTCCCTCCCGTGTTAAAGAAACATCATAGTTGATCTCATAAACCACCTCCAAGGCGTTTAACATCGTACCATCTCGTCTTCCTGACACGGGAGTGTAGTTTAATTATCTGGTAAAACGATCCGCAATTCATCTCGTATTCAAGTAAATCGGTCATTAAAATTCTAACGCACTCCATCGTACGTTGGCTGCTGTAATTAAAACAAGCAAAGAAATTACGGCTAATTCCGATTCCTGGCGTCCAGGGGAGGGAGGGTGAAGCAGCAGTGGTCAGTGTAAATTAGTTTCCGTGTGATGAGAATAATGCAGCAGTGTCATTGTCTGTTCCATTTTCCACACACACGCATTCCAACTTCCCTGAACCGAGGCAGGCGTGTGGTTTTCAGGGTCTCATAATAACAGCAAAAAGAAAATGAAAAATCCAAATGAAATGGAACAAAAGAAGCCGATATTAAATTGTTCGAAATATAAACTTCCGATTTCAGAATCAAAAAGGAAAGGGTAACATTATTAGTTTTTTTGATTGGAAAAATATAAAAAGGAAAGAAATAAACATTAGGAGGTCATTTCTCTAACATAGCAAGACGTCGATTTAGAAGAACTTAAACCATACTTTCCATACAATGTGGTTGGTAAAAAATATAAAATAAATTTAAAAGTTGTAAAAACGATAACAAAAAACAACAGCCTTTATTTAAGTTTGAATTCTAATATCTACAGAATACAGTAGAAATTTTCCATTTACGAGAGGAAAAAAAAATAAAATTCATTAATTTTAATCGAATTAAATCGCGCGCAATGGATTAGCGAAAGGATTTAATATTCATAATTTAAGCCTATGAGGACATTCACAGTAGAGTATGGAAGTCCGTATAGTAGATTCCAATGGCTTTCTGTGGGGGTTGTTGTAGCATTCGCGCACTCATTATTTGACGAGGACCATTTCGAAAAACGTTTCAAATATAAAAGTATATCGTCCCCAGTCCTTGAATGTGCGTATCAAGTTTCAAGAAAGCCCAATCAAAAGTTGTGTGTTCTCCAAATACAAACAAACAAATAAATAAAATTGTAATTTCAATCTTAATCGAAGCGGTCTTTGCAGTAGGTCTACATTTAAACCGTTTTGCAGTTTTATACAACTACAGTCGGACCTCTATTTAACGAAGTCGCTAAATCCTGAAAAAAAGTTCGTTATATGGAAAATTCGTTAAATAGAGATTCACCTTTTAAAATTACTGTAAACTATATAAAACAGATTTAAAATACATAAACAATAGATATTATTAAAAAAAGTAATAATTTTAATGACATGAAGCATACATTATCACATGCTTACTTAAATTTTACTAATAAAGGTCTTAATTTTTTTCTGAGTTTTTTTTTGAAAAAGTGGGTTTTTTGCTCGTATTACGTCTCGCATCTTTGCAATGCACCAAAAACCCCTTCAGTATTTTCTTCAAATTGTAATCCGCGACATGTTTCAAATGATTTTAGCATTTCATCAAAGGTTTTTTTTTTTATTTCTGCATCATGATCATTTCCATTTTCATCATCTTCATCGCAATTCACAGCTGTATTGTTTTTATTTTTCACACTGTCCAAAATATCCGATTCAATTAAGTGTTTCCGAGGTCTCAACTTCAAAATCAAATGAAAGATAATCATCAATCAGCAAATTATCGTTAATTTCTTCTTTTTTCCTCAGCCGTTTCCACATTTCTTTCATTTCCTCTAAGGGAATATTAATAATAAAAACATTTCAAGAAGAAAAAAAAAATAGATACCAGGAAAAAGTTCGTTAAATAGAAAATGCACTTCGCTATTTGGAGGTTATTTTACGAAGAAATTAGTAAAATGTTCTTGGTTCCAAAGAAAAGTTCGCTAAATAGAGAAATTCGCAAAATAGAGGTTCGTTAAATAGAGGTCCGACTGTATTTGCTAATCAGGAGCACTTAAGTGTATACAAGCTTCGAATTCATTTTAATAAAAGTTATATAAAAAAAAAAAAAAAGGGTTGTAAGTATTGTTAACAGAGGAATAGATATATCAAATTCGTTTATTTATGAAGAATCTGTACATGAACAAAGAAGTCTAGTTTAAAATAAAACGAGACTGTATAATAGAATAAAGATTTACCTATCGTTTCCATGGCCCAAACAGTCTCAAAATTTATCAGTTTCATTAAGATTTCCGAAAATTACCAAACTAATATTAGTAAATACTACAGTTTTGATATTAGATACGTAATTAAAGTATTTCAGTCATAAATTTAACAGAAATTCAGGACTACTTTACGAATACCAAAAGATATTTGGAAGAAAGAACATTCTAGAACATAAAATAATCAATGCACTTGTTCGATTTAAAATCTCCTTTACGAACTTTTAAAATTACTGGGGAAAAAAAAAATCTTAATTATAATCAAGAACGGAAGTAACCTGATTTAGAAAGGGATCTCACACGGGAGGGTACAGATGTATTGAAGTGTCGTTAGGACTAGAATTGTTAAATCTTAATGTTGACGATTCATCCTTGTCTTTAAGCCCAAGCTCTTAGCTTTACCATCGGCTATCACTTTGGCCTCGACTTCAACTACCCAATAATTTTTACCCATTATTAATTTCTAATGCCGCGAAAGAAATAATCCCGATTAAGGCCGATTTTCAAATATAGCCGCAAACGAAGCATTTATAGCAGATCATGTTTAGTCTGAAATTTGTAAAAAAAAAATACTATTTTCTGTAATGACGTTACAACTTTTATTGTCCACCAATCACAGCGTAAAACTTAAGGAAATGGAAGAATACATAACGTCTATAAAGTAGTTCAGTTATAGGGCACACTGATAATACTTGATATTAAGACACAAATCAATGGATTAAATCAAATAAGTTGCTTAATGTATCTGATTATTCTTTCCTTATGCTTTGATATAATTAATAGTGCATTATCTAAAAAATATTAATGCCCTCTGTTCGAAATCACTGCTTGGGAATTAATTGTTTTCCATGGTAATATCTGTTACCTTCATAAACTAACTTCTTCACAAAGAAGTTCACAAAAAATAATTTTCGGATTTAGTGTCAAGGTCGCTTTAGACGAACCATTTCAATCTGCAATGTAAGGATAGATTGCCGGTGAATTAAAAAATAAACAACTTTTGAACTATTTTACACTTTCCATCAGACGGAAAATTTACATTTCTCAGTTGCCATCATACCTACGTTTTATTTACGACGATAAACATTGTAATTATATAAAAATCATTTATTCAATGTATCGAATAAGCGAAAGCATGTTTTTAATTAAAGCACGAATTAAGTATTTCATTTTTTCGTATTTCCTCGTTTTCAGTTTCGATATTTCTCATTAAATCTCGACCAACGACGATATGTTTTCGAGATTTCAATCGGTCTGCCGCTTCAGATTTCCAGGCCAGACTTCTGTTATGGTTTTAGTTAATAATGTAACTTTTTCTGGAGCACCCATAAAAACTTAGGGAAAAAGAGTTAGTGAAAATCAATTTTGTAGACAGCATTTTCGAATAAACAGATACAAATCGATAGGAATTCTTCAATTCAAGAGGTGGTGGTGTCAAGATTGCTGCTACGAATGGAATGCTGTAAGTTTTGGAAACAACCTTTTCTATATTAGAGCAGCAGGGACAATATCGTAGCCATCACGCCATGGCCCTCCGATGGAGTACAGATTGCCTACTGACACGGCACGTTTAAAACTGCCTTTTGTTTTTAAATAAGCCTGCTACATTTTAAGATTCAAAAGTTATTAGAAGGAAGAAGAGGGGGAAGAAAACAAACGCACAGACTGAGCGATTTGATAAGCCTCACTTTTATAGGAAAGCAAAAAAAAAAAAATCATCAATGACCCACTTTCAGAAATTCTTTAAAAGCATAAATATCTTTTAATTCATTGTTTTCCTTTCATTGTCCTTTTTGAAAAATTTATATTATTTTTTTCTATTAATTATTCCACAATTGTTCTTAACGATTTGGTTGTAATGGGAGAATTATCAACAGCGAAGACTGAACAAGAAAATTTTATTACAACTAAACCTATTTCAGTTTGTATCTAAAGTTAACAGAGCCTAAGAAATAAACAAACAAAAAACAATATCTGCTCTATTATATTACTTTTATTTTTGCTCTGAATTCGCGCGCATCCTTGATCGGTGAACCTTAACTCGGAAGAAAAGGAAATAAAGAAATAAATATTAAAAAAAAAAATTGTAATGGGAAAATAGTTCCGCGTGTGCGTATGGTTATGGGAAGTGCCCCGAGGTTATTGGACTGAAGGCGGGCAGGCGTATTTACCCTCCTTGCTCACTCAAGTACGCTGGGACTGATGGGTTTTTGCTTCGGAGTTCTCGACATCGAGAGTTTCACCGTCTGATGTTTTTTTAAGCCTCAATTGGGATCGAGTTAACTTCAAGTCCAGAGATACTCGACTGTTCGAAGTCTCGAGCTGTACTACGAAGGAAAGAAATGTTTAAGTTTCTCCGTTACAAATTCACAAGCCCGTTAAGTTCTTCCTGAATTATTTTCCTTTGAAAAATAGTAGGCGAATTTGGTTAAGATAATTCAGTTTTCCGTGCTAGATAAAAAAAATAAATAAAATAAATTTAATTTATCTCAAGCATTTCAGAAGATTCTACGCATGCGCGCCATTCAAGAGGAAGTGACGCTGGAAGCTAATAATAACCTGACGATAGTACATTTATCTTCTAGATATTTAAGAAAACAAAATTTGGTAATTTCTTTATCCACAATTTTCTTTTCTAAAAACTAAAATACAGACTTTTATGTTTTGATTTCTTGAGTCTTGGCTTCTGTGAATAAAAGTGTAAAATTTTCAGTGTAAAGGTTTCAGCTACCGTTTGTTAACTTCAACAACAAATTGCAAAAAAATTCCTTTTCTTAAAAATTCGTTGTTATTTTTCTCAAGTAATGAAAATAACGAAAGCGAAAAAGCCTTTATTTTCAAACTAGCAGCAAAGCCTCTCGGCTGACGGGCATTAAAAAAAAAAAAAAAAAAAAAAAAAATCTGAAAAATTATTTTATTATTAACTATCAAATATAAAGTAAATGTAATCTAAATAGAGTGGTAACTTGTGAACGAAGGTTCTACGTTAAAAATGGTTTTGAGTTTCGAAATCAGCTGAGTAAGTATGCCAAATTTCATTAACATGGATGCAGTGGTAACAAAATTATTTGGTTTTGAACGTATGTTTTGTTAGAATTTCAGTTGTCGAGGTCAGTTCCCAAGAATAAATTTTCATGGAAACATGGAATGACACAACGAACTAATATTTTCATCCAATTTGAGTACCCTGGATTCAATGGTACCATTGAGAACCGTTGGATCTATCTTAAATAGAAGAAATTATTCCAGTTACATACAGACAGAGACGAACTTAGCCAATTTATATATTACATATATTTGATTCGATTGATGATTTGAAAAAACTTTTTTTTAATGTCTATCAGACCTATTTAGGTGTACTTCTTACCTGTACACCTGTAATATAGGTTCTGAGAGTTTAATCTAAAGGATCATTTTCCACCCAATAAGAAAACGAAATACCAACCACATCTAAAGTTTAATTTATCTAAAGAATAATTATTATTTTTGACTCATAACGCTGAAGGGCATTTAAAACTCACCTTTGAATAATCTAAATACTGCGTTAACTTGTGAACGAAGCTTCTACGGCAAAAATGGTTTTGAGTTTCAAAATCAGCGTAGAAAACTGATCAGTATAAGTATGCCAAATTTCATTAAAATCGGTGGAGGGTTAACAAAATTATTTGGTTTTGAAAGTACGTTTTGTTAGAATTTCAGGTAAAATTTCATGGAAACAACATGGAATGACAAAATGAACTAATATTTCATCCAATTTGAGTACCTTGATTCAATGGTGCCATTGAGAACTTTGGATCTATCTTAATAGCTTAATTATATCGAGTTACAGACAGATAAACAGACGAACTTGGCCAATTATATAAGTTGATTAGAATAGTTATAAAAAAAAAAAAAAATTGTGCGCGCATGCCTGCATACGTTCACCAACAATTTAATTTCGCAACAATTCGCACGTGCGTTGTCAATAAGTTTCTGACAGTTTCAAATGGATTTCAATATTCTATTGCATGTATTTTTTAAGAATTTAAACTTTAATTTATTTTTATATTCAGTTTTTGGCTTTAGTTTACTTCATACATTTCTTTTTTTTTTTTTTTTAATACAAATGTTTTATTCTATTATATTCGAGAGGCTTCCGGAACGAAGAGACGGGCAACCGTCTAGTATATTCTAAAAACTAAAACGCAAATTTTTTAATTTCTGAAAAAAATATACGTATATTTTTTCAGAACTTAATATATTCTCATTATGTACTTATGTCTGAATGGTATTTGTTTTAACGTATCAACCAAGCGGAAATTAGTGGGTTTAACTAAAACAGATTAATTCTTATTATTAAAGACCAATATTGATGAAATCCAAGTTTCCTTTTCGCGCTAATTTGTCGACAACGACGCAGTTGAAAAGATGTCAAAAATAGAAGTTAAGATAATCCGTAAAATATGCATACCAAGTTTTAAGAAGATTCATCCAGGGATTCAAAAGTGAAAAAAAAAAAAATATTATATTATAGATACACAGTATATTTTTTTTTTGGAAAACATGGGAAAAACAAAAACAAAAATATGCCAATTGATTTGATAAGTTTCTCATCAAATAAGTTTCCCAGACTTTAAAAAAAAAAAAAAAAAAAAAAAAAAAAAAAAACATATAAAAATACAACACCCCACTTAAATAAGTATCTCAAACAAAAAAAAAAAAAAAAAAAAAAAAAAAAAAAAAATCACGCATATCAATGCACCGCACCCCATTGATTGGGAGCACTGCAGTAAATCCCATAAACGAGATATTTCTGATGCGTAACAAATACATTGACTGTACTACAACTGGAACTTCAACATAATGAAAAAAAAAAAAAAAAAAAAAATTACTAGCCAACTCCAAATTGAAATTTTTAAAACTGGTGCTAAATTTCTTTCTAGAGCCAGCTCCTACTTCTCCCACTGCACTACAGAGATTCAGCAAAGAAGATACAGAAGTTGGATTAACCAAATTGAAACTATATATATTAAAAGGTAGAGGCCAGATGTCTGTTTCGATATGTCGCCCTAAGTAAACATTTCATGCTTAATTCATCAGTTGAGAGTAGTCCCCAGTAAACAACAAGGTCTCAGTATAGAGGAGAGTAGAAATAGCAATAGGAAGAAATACGGCACACCTCCACAAATCTAAACTAAAAATAAGAAACATTAAAAATAAAATAAAGAAAATTCATGTGCTGGCCTCATATTGCTTCTTTCTATTGAAATTATACATGTTTTAACAACTATGTACAGTTGTAAAATGCAAAGATTCCATATTTCATTTCTTTTGTTTTAAATATTTAGAAAGAAAACTCCACACATCTTCATAATATTGAAATAAATTTATTTTAAATACTAAATTCCGAATTTTCGGAAAGTGATTTACAAACCTAGCTTTATCATTTTTTTAATTAATTAAACGTCTTAAGAACTACTGCTGACGATGTCTGAAAAGCAAACGAAAACGTATTTGGTGAACCCTACGAGTGCGAATAGAAATGAATTATGCAGAAATGTCATTTATCCGTTAACGAATTGCAACGCAATTATTGCCTACAAGAAAAGATTTTTAGGCCTACGTTTTTTCTCACTATTACAGCGACATTAACATCCCCACGTTCAGCTTTCATTGAATCATCTACAAACAAACGGAAGTATAAGTGAGACATCACCTGACCTCAGCTAAGAAGTTTGAAGGAAAAAAAAAAAATAGAAATTACTAACTACGGATTCTACGATCATTTTGAAATGACCTCTTGTAGGCCTATTTAACTATGCAACTGTCATTATCTGATGGCACAGTGTTAGTCAACACTATTTCCGGATATGCTTCTTTTGGAAGAGGATTTTTTTTTTTTTATTTATAAACTATTATTATTAATTCTGAAGTTTTAGCCCAGGCTTGCTAAAGAAATTGAAACCACAATGATATTAAAACTTCGGCTATAAAGCAAAGGGAAAAACCTACATATTTCGATTATGTGGAACTGTAAAGCCCTGTAAGTTTTTTGGTTTTGCTTCCCTTATTCGAGTCTTATTTATATGTTAAATATTAATGCAGTGAAAAATCGGCAACTTTGCAAAATAAAATGTGAAATCTTTGACTCAATTTTAAAAAAACCAAAATAATAAATAAACTAATATTTTTGTCCAACTTTGTAAAATAGAAGTTAAATAATTGTAGTTTCAATTTTCAAAATACATTTTGACTTATAATTATTAGTTCTAATTCCCAAAGTTTCAGATTTTTAACCACAATAGTAAAATTATTTAAAATCTAATAAAAATGGACTATTAGAATAACGAAACGTTCAATATATCGAATAAATTTCCAACCATTTTATCTCTTAGCCACAAGAGAATTTGAAGTAGTATTGCTAATTTTATAACGTAAATTACATTTTTGACTACGAATAATTTGTTGTTGTTGGCTTTTTGTCGTGCTTTTTTACAAAAATTTAAAACATTTCAGAACTTTTAGTCCAACTGTCCGTCACAAAAGACGTGTTAACTTCAAAACTGACGAGCGATAGTGATTGCGAAATACTCGTCCTCGAGATTCTACCACAATTTCCTCAGTAAATGCTAACAGAAATTTAAGTATCTATGAAAACTCCTTTCATAAACATTTCGTTCCTATTTTAATACAAATTTCACACAAATCTCAAGAGAGTTCAACATTTATAAAATGTCAAGTGATTAAGACAAATACTTTTCTCTCAGATCAACTTTACGACGTTCCTATAACAAATCCTACGAAACTAAAAAAAAAATTTAAAAGAAATAAACAGATCCTTCTCGATCATTATTTCTGGTTCATGGAGACAAGGGTGATGTGGGCTTCTAAAAATACCAGACCAAAGAAATGAAGTTGAGAACGCCATCCGTTATTTGACTAAACGAAATAAATAATGTGATTTTCATGAGGCGATGAAATAATGTATCGAACAGTGGTAGCAGAAATCGTACGTAATTTACAGTTGCTTTGTGTAAATTGAGATTATAGTCGATAACAATCCATTTCCCGAGGACCATAAAAAAAAAAAATTAAAAAAAAAAAAATATCCAGTGGACCCGATTTAAATAATTTTTTTTTTTTTTTTTTTTATTAATGATATATATAACTGCAAAAGAGCGTTACAAGTCTGATTTAATTCGTTTAAAAGATGTATCGGAAAGATAGAGTAGCATATTTATATATATAAAAAAAAAAACAAAACAAAAAAAAAAAAAAAAAAAAAAAAAAAAAAAAAAAAAAAAAAAAAAAACCAAACACGTTTGGAATCAAATTTTAAGTCCGTCCATATGGTCACGCTAATTCAATCAACTATTTATCTATGAAGCGGAAACACAGCACATTATTTAACTGAAATAGTTATTATAACTATTTTAACTGAAGTAATTTTTTTTTTTTTTCGATTAGCATTTCGACAAACACATCATGGTTGTATTTACATCGGTGTCTCCCCCCCCCCCCCACCATACATTGTATCTGTGTCCCATGATTCTGAGGCCCTTTTTTTCACTGCAGTTGCTTTGTAAATGTCAATTATCTCATAAAGCTATCCTATAAACGTGTTGATTAAATTTAGTGTGAATTAAAATGGCGTCAAAAAGGAAGAGATTGGCACTGAAAGAAAAAATTGATATTCTTGAAGTTGCTGAAAAAGAAAAGCTGAGTGTTCGCTGTGTTGCTGAACGTTTTAAAGTTGGAAAAAACTCAGATAAGTGAACTTTTAAAGGACAAAGATGAGATTAGAAAAATGTGGATGTTGAATTCAAACGAAAATTCGAAGAATTTGAAGTTTCGTAAAAACTGAAACAAGCAAAATCGACGAAGTGGTCATAAAATGGTTCCGCTCTGCTCATGCAAACAACATTCTTATAAGCGGTGTTTTGCTTCAAGAAAAAGCCAGAGAAGTCAGTCAAACTTTAGAATTGGACACGTTTAAGGCATCAAATGGATGGCTAGAAATTAATTTTCTATATACTGTAATTAATTTTGTCATTATTTTAAGTAAGACAAACGGATTTACACTCATTTAAAAAGGAATATAGTAAATAATTTGCAATTGTTCATATTCTCTCATATGACTACGGTAATTGTAGAAATTTAATTAAGATTGTACGTAATTTTTCATTAAATGACATGCTATAAGCTAAAAAATGAAAAAAAGATAGTCCTCCCCAATAGCGGACACCTCCCAATAACGGACGAAACTTCCGGTCCCGTGACTGTCCGTTATTCGGAGGTAACACTGTATTTTCCTTTTTGGTATTCAACTACTGTAATTTCAAAATAAGCATTTATTTCATGACTTAAGAATTATAAAGAAATAACATTCACTTAACATTAAAAATACAGACAGTTTCGATCTGAAAAGAGTCATCCTCATTTCAAGAATTTATTAAAAGCATGTGTGTTTGTAGAGTACGAAAAAGTTTTACCACACGTTACACCAAGATATTAATAATATTTAGGGAAGTGGGTTTTCAGTTCTTGCAGGAATTTATTCTATTCTTTTAAACTGGTGTATTTTAATGTTAGCATATTAAAAAACAAAAATTAAAATTAAAATAAACCACAGGATAATTTCTTGCTACAACATCTCAGCACAGGTCGACCTTTGTAACCGACTCTCAAGGATTCAGATCAACACAACTAAAGCCTCCGGTCATACTCGGACCCAATCATTAAAATTCAACCATATTTGGCATATGGAGGGAATCAACTGTATTATCGTCATCTCCACGAATAAACAGAAGGATCATAAAAAAATGATGATTATGATATCCAAACTCCACCTAAGGGTAATGGCGAAGTTCTCTCAATTCTGTTCAACAAAAAACATCATAAGGACAGGAACTGAATACGAATCGAACAAATAACAGATTCTTTAAAACCGAATAGATTAAAAGTAACTTAAAGAGAATACGAAGGATGTGGGATGTGTCATCGATTATGTAATGGACGATCTTCGTTTCTTCCAATGACAAGCAGTTCTTCTGAGCAAAGAAAAAAAAAATGGCCGCCTAACATCTCTCTTAAGGGGAGACTGAGTCAAGGTAGTGTTAAGCTATACCTAGTTAAATACCATTGCAAACCGTCTATCTCCACCCCCCCTCCACAAATAAGGAATTATAATTACTAAATATTTAACAATTAAAATTTCAGATTTTATTTATGTAGCAATTATAATTCCTTTTTATTCTTTGTCCATTATTATTTAAATTCATTTTAATTATTATTTATTTTCAAGAACACAATACTTCAAGATACGTTCATGTTATAGTGTTGTCTAAAATCGAGACACTATCTTCCAATAACTATTATCCTTATCTGGAGGTTTTTTTTAATTGTCTTTGTTTAAATTTTTAAAAATTAAAACCGTAAATTACTGAAAATACAGTCCTCTTAATATTCTGAACTTTATAATTGAGTTCAATTGTTAAAACCCAGACAAGCTGACAGAAGGAAATATTTTTATCACACTGGCGTATTAAAGTTCTTTTCCTTTGTATCTGCATTTTCTCTTTTGTAAATGTCTGCATACTGATGGTATAACTTCTATCCAGGAAGAAAAACAACAATCCCGTTCTATATCTGAAAACAACGCAGTCATGACCGTCCTGCTCGTGACACTATGAATGGGTCTTTTTTTCATAACCTCTGCTTCTTAGCACTTTTCGTCTCAGAGTCGTGATAACACCAAGTTTCATGATCTGTGACGAGCCTCTCAAAAAAAAGCCTCTCACGTCCTCTAGTTACCGTTCAGCGTGTCCTTCCGTAACCCATCTACCTCCGCTTTTTCTACGCTTAAAAACCCCAGATACTTACAAGGTTCATTTAATTCCACGGAACATTGTACGGGTATTCCTAGTAAAATAGATAAATTTTCCATGCACTGATGTTTCCATATCTTAAAATAGTGCTAAGTGTGACTGTCTCTTATTAAGTTAAAAAGCACTATAATTATATCTCATCAGTAGAGATCCAACATTATAATTTTTGAATTATTTACATATCACTTGTTTGTTCATCCGCATGATACTATATATCTCCATTTTGCAGTGTGCACTTAATAGATGGCAGCAATTCCGACTGCAGCGCTCAAGTGGTCAGTTCCGAAACCTTAAAATGCCATTTTAAAATATGACTATGTGCACAGTTTTATTTTTTTTAAATTACTAATATTTAGTTTTGGTGATTACTTAAAAATTTTTAGGAATTGAATCTCTGTATAAAAATAAAACAGTTTTTCTAAAGTTATAGTAAATATTTAAATTAAATGTAAAAAACTAAATCCCACCCAAAACACTTCGTGTAAAGTTGCCAAGACTCACATGTCATAATGCTTTCACTGTTAAAAAGATATGAAATCTCATGTAGAGCCAAGCCCCTAACTCTACGAGGCCTAACTCTACAAGCCCTAACTCTAAAAACCCTATATCTTGGTCAAAAAGTATGCCTTGGCCGTTTCGTGGCTGTCACACAGACAATCCCATGGAGTTATGTAACGGATATGGAGTATGCCAAGGCACACTTTTTGACTAAGATAGTAGGGTTTTTAGAGTTAGGCATGTATAGTGAGGGGCTTGGCACTATATGAAATCTGATAACTTTTTTAACAGTGAAAGCGTTATGAGCATCTTGGCAACATATTTTACATGAAATGTTTTGGGTGAGATGAAATAGTTCCATGAAACGGCCAAGCCATACTTTTTGACCAAGATATAGGGTTTTTAGAGTTAGGGCTTGTAGAGTTAGGCCTCGTAGAGTTAGGGGCTTGGCTCTACATGAGATCTCATATCTTTTTAACAGTGAAAGCATTATGAGCAAGTGAGTCTTGGCAACTTATTTTCACGAAGTGTTTTGGGTGGGATTTCATTTCTTTTTGTAGGATGAGATCTGATAACTTTTTAACAGTGAAAGCGTTATGAGCATGCGAGTCTTGGCAACCCCTTATTTTACATGAAATGTTTTGGGTGGGATTTCATTTTTTTGTAGGATGAGATCTGATAACTTTTTAACAGTGAAAGCGTTATGAGCATGTGAGTCTTGGCAACTTATTTTACATGAAATGTTTTGGGTGGGATTATCTATTACAACTAAATTTAGTTTTAAGATTATTTAGAAAATGGATTTTTTTTCAATACCCAACTTTTCTGTTTTTCTATTGGTCAACTTGTATATACAAGCTGTTTGCACTTTTGTAAGAAATCACATTATTACACAGTATTATTTAGGCCGAAGCATTGAGGGTACGACGTATTTCAGATCCTAATAAAATCTAAAGTATAAAAGCTAGATAAATGAAACTTAGCGTATTTCATTAGTATGGTAACTGCATCTTATCCTGAAAATTTGAGCTCTCTAGTATTATCCAGGCCGAAGCTATGAGGGTTCGATAATACATAACCAGACCCCCCCCCCCCTTTATGAGGGGTTGCAGGGTGAAAGTTTCGGATTTCTTAATTTTTTTTGTTGTTTGTGTGTTAGTCCTAACCTGCATACCAAATTTCAGCTTTCTAGGACTTCAGGAAGTACCCTAGAGGTTTTGATGATCATGAGTCAGTCAGTGAGTGACGGAATCGACGTATTTTAGGTATTAATAAAATCCAAAGTATAAAAGCTAAATAAATGAAACTTAGTGTATTTCATTAGTCTGCTGACTGCATCTTATCCTGAAAATTTGAGCTGTCTAGTATTATCCAGGCCGAAGCTATGAGGGTTCGAAAATACGACGAAACACTTCCAGAAAAGGTACGTAGTGCCCTTCCTGCCTTCGGCTCGTCTTGGCGGGGGCACTGCCGTGCCCCCAGATATGTAAAAATGATTAAACTGACAATATGAATTGCACACGGCACATATACAGCACACAGCAACATCTGTAACAATTTGACTGAAAAATATATTTAACAATGGAACTTTTAGACATTTTAATAATAATAATAAATATTTACAACTTCTTTGTCTCTACAGAATCTTCAGTATTAATGTCAAGTTTTAACAAAATCTACTAGGATTCTTTTTCATGACGCATCCTCTGAAAGGATTAAAAATAACTTCATTGCGACAACAAATGCCACTTTAATTATATTTAAATGTTCTCCATTAAGTTTTAATCTGTTCCGCAGATTAGTTTCGAGTTAAAAATGGAAATAATTCATTACATATTAAACACAGTGTTGCTTACATCTTTTGCCGCCAACGGCAGCACCTGCAGTACCCATGAAACCTAAACACTGCTGACAAGAGACGAAACGAGTGAAAAAGAAACGTCTGTGTCTTTTCCGAGAATCAAAATCCGACATAGGAGAACTGACTGTCAGACTACGGTTCATTCTCAAAAATTAGCTTTAATTGCATTTCAGAATAAAATAAGACACTGAATATTTCATGGCTTACATAAATAAACATCTAGGGTTGCTGTATAAACAAATGATTAAAAGAAAATAAAAGATAATTGATTACCAACTTTCGAATACCTACATAGTAAGGTTCAAAAATAGTTGTAGTGAAAGATAGAAAAGTTGAAATTAAATTAATTTTCTTTAATTAAAATTTCTTTTATCGTGATTACGGCGCTGCCCCATGATGAGACAGTTTTGGTTCATTAGAGGTTTAACTTTTCTATCAAAATCAACAAAGTTTACCCATATAAAATTTCATCTTTCTGAGATAAAATTTCAGAATTGTTCTTTTTACGTATTTTTGAAGTTTTCGCCAGTAACTCTTTACTTTAGACCCCAAGTGTACTAAAATAAAGATTAAAATTTCTGCTTTGCAGGACAAGCAGTAGACTTATTTTGTGGATAACAGACATACACTGTCCGGCCACTTTATTAGGTACACCTACCTAGTAGTGTGTTGAGCCTCCTTTAGCCCTCAAAACGACCTGAATTCGTCGAGGCATGGATTCCACAAGATGCTGAAAACGAAGTATTGTGTACCATGCAGACATGTGTGCTAAGCAGTTTCTGAAGATTTGATGGAGGTAAAGGCCTGGAGCGAACAACCTGTTTCAGCTCATCCTACAAATTTTCAATCGGGCTGAAATCCGGGGACTGAGCGGGCCACTGCAGCAAGGAAAAGTCATAGTCTTGTTCCTCAAACCATCCCATGGTGATGCGGGCATTTGCACCAGCGCATTATCCTGCTGGAAGTAGGTATCTGCATGAGGATAAACTGTTAATATGTACAGTTGCACTTGGTCAGCTACGATATTTCGGTACGCTCTAGCATCCTGACGTGCCTCCAAAAGATAGTCGTGAATTATTTCGGCCTGGTTCGTAAAAATAAAGAGTAGACTGAAACTGGTCTGATCTGTTTATTGAAGGAAAAATCATGGGTTTAAATAGACTTACGTACAGTGATCGTGATTGGTTGGTGGTGTTTTAACAATTCATTGGGGAATTTAAAAGCATGTGATTGATAACTGATTTCAACTGAATAATTTGAATTAAAGGGAATTATGGGAGCACACCAACCGTAAGAAGTTAAAAATAAACAAACAGAATTTGACCGTTAACGGAAAAATTTAAAATGTACAGTAGATTGAATAATGATCGATCAGAACAGTAAAATATAAGATTAAATAGAATAAAGTAGAATGGAATAAATAAAACTATGATACAACTCTAAAAATCATTACAATATCAAAGGACGTGTGCCTGGAAAACATCCCCCACACCATGACACTGCCCCCACCGGCTTGAAGAGTTGTTGTGAGACACGACGGGTCCAGACATTCATGCGCACAGCAGGGGTGTACCTAATAAAGTGGCAGGACAGTGTATATACATGCTTCGACGCTAAAAGCACACGCTATTCTCCCACCTCGCTTCTGTCCTATATTAGGAGCTACAAACATTAGACCCAATCTGCAACATCTTATTCCAAATCTAATACGCGGGTATAACAGTAATTGCAAACTTGGGAAACGTGTAGTGGGGACTCAACATGCAGAGCTGGGAGGGTTCAATTTTGAGGAGGTGGAGATCAAAATAATGGCGCTCATATTTAAAGTTGCATCACAAAATTTTGTAAAAATCAGAGTCAGGTGTTTTAGCGTCATTCAGGTACAAAGAGACACGGATAAAAAGATCAACAGACAAAGGAAAGAATTTCCAAGAAAGACACCGCCAGCTCACTCTTATTAAATAGTTTGAAATCTATCCCTGTAAGATCATTTAACTGAAGTTAATTATTTAAAGTTTTTTTTCCCCTCTAATAGTTAAATTATAATACATAAAGAGTTATTGAAACAAACTAGCGGCATCATATTTTTAAATTAGTTATGAAATTTCAAAAATGAAGGCAGAGATTAATCAACTAAAATGAAGTAATGCTTTATGAAATACCAGCTTCCAACTGAACCCTGAACTTTACAAATGAATCAAATTGTTTTTCCAATCGCAAACTGAGACAAACGCTTGAAGAACAAAGAAAGCAGTGATGGATATTTAATACCGTCCAAACTCTTCCAAATTAGTGAAGCCGCGTTGCATCCTGGGTACTGCACCGACAGACGATAATGACATCAAATGACAAGATAATAATGGCTGAACAGTGTTTGTGGCTGATGGCCTCGATTGTCATGGTTGCACCAATGGATGCTTTCAACACACTAATTAAATTAAGATTGAAAAAGAGAAAGAAAGATTAAAAAAGAAACGCTAGTTGCAATTAAGACGATGACATCTTAAAGGCTGACGAGAAAGTGTAAACATTGAAGAAAATTTATGGTCAAATAAAAAACAAACAAAAAACTAAGCAATAAAACCAACATCTACCTTTTTTTTTTTTTTTTTTTAATATTTCAAGCATTTTTAGTCTCTCAATTAAAGATAAGTGAACTAAAATAAAATATGTTACGCCTTAAGACTTTACTATATCAATAGAATGTTAATAGAAAAATTACGGATATAAATTATATGAAACACAGTCCGAAAATTTTGTTTGTACGACAACTCAGGGTGCGAATCCTTTCTTGTAGCGTTGTGCCTTCGTTTGCTTACTCAATTCTTTGAATCATTGGACACGTTAAATTTCTTTTCATTTTGAATATATAACTTTTGGACTTTATTTAATTGCCACATTTAAATTCCTTTTGCGCCTAGCAGATTGCAGCACAAGGAATAGTTGTTTTTTGTTTTTTATTTAATTTTTGGTTAGGATTTCTTCGGGGGAGTTCCCGCTCTCGGGAGCGAGTCCCGGGAAAGCTAACCCCTCGCACCTTCTGAGTCTGTCATTCGGTGGAGTTTGGCTGGCTGACGAGTCCTAATAAGGACGAAATGGTCCATCCCAGTCTCTTCCCGATGACAACTCAGGGTGCTAGGTGACAACTCAGGGTGTAAGCCTTCGTTTGCTTACTCAATTCTTTGAATCATTGGGTACGTTAAATTTCTTTTCATTTTATATTTAAAATGCTTCAGGATTTGTCTTGGGCCGACTTTGGACGAATGGAATTTGGGTGGAGAATGGATGGAATTTGGGTGGCCATCACTTTTTCACCCCCCCCCCCCTCATTATCTTCAAAGGAGTCGAAAAAAAGTATATTTTAAGCAATTAAATATAAGCATTCTAATGCACTGAATAG
The DNA here is from genome assembly GCA_023159025.1 of Thereuonema tuberculata. Classification (NCBI taxonomy): domain Eukaryota; kingdom Metazoa; phylum Arthropoda; class Chilopoda; order Scutigeromorpha; family Scutigeridae; genus Thereuonema; species Thereuonema tuberculata. The sequence goes on from JAFIDM010000002.1 coordinate 38,809,419, forward strand.
ATAATATGTTCATAAAAAATGTTTTTATTCGAAGGATTACTTTGGGTATGAATGCGAAATAGCTCTTCGTTAATCGTAAGCGGCAGGGAAGTTGCCAACCGCCATGTTTTCTTCTTATAGACGCTTGCCAAACTTAGTTCGATGGATGAGTAAATTCTTTTTCAGTCACTTTATAATTTAAATTAAATTTGCAGACTACAAATTTCTCTAGCTCCGCAAATTTACATTAAAAATTTGAGAACTTTGATCAACTACAAGCTACGTAGAAACTATTAGTTTTGGTTCTATGATTCGCCACCGTGGCGCTGCTCGTCATCAAACGATTCACTCAGCAATCAAACAAATTGAAACATTCTAAAGACCGATTGCCATCACGAATTCCCATATGTCTAAAGCCGACCTTACTGGAATTGTTTATGTGAAGACATGAAGTCAACTTATATTGAAGACCGAATGCCTATGTTTTAAAGCCTTGTTACGTCCCTGGGTTTGCTACTCCTTCCAACTAGTTCATTGTAACTTTTACGTATTGTGGTTAAAGCTAAAAATTTTTCTTTGCCTTTTCCTTTTTGTAAATGGGGAAAGAAATAACATAATAAAGGTAAAACTGACCGCTTCTTGTTCTTTATTGTTGAGGTTTTCTGTGTTTTAACAAGATTCCAACCACGAAATAACACTATTTGTTTATCACTTTTGACTTATACGTATCAAAAATGAGTTTAATTTAACTATTAGGATTGACCTACACAATGTAATAAAACACGTGCACGACATGCGTTTTAGCTTGGATATGCAATATTTAGCCTATTTGGCCAAATCATATGCGGTCTTTTTATTGTTTTTATATTTTAATAATTGTTATCATTTAATAAAAGTGCGATAACTGGAATGTCCGCCGAAATAACAGATTTTTTTTTTTTTTTTTTTTTAAATCCAGTGTTATTTCACTGAAAGGCACTAAGGAATTTAATTATAAATAAGAAACATCGTAAGTTCAATGAAATGCAAAATTTAACATCCGTAATATATCATAAATCAAGAAAAAAATAACAACTGTGGATTTCACAGGATTATTTTTAATTGATTGTTTTTTTAATCTCGGGGGCCATTCCCGGGATCATGAATGCTTTTCCCTTAGCTTTTGCGCAGTCCGAGTCAACATCAAGGGTAAATTCTGCTGATGATTCCTAATAAGAATGAAATAGCTGTTCAGGATTCCCGTTGATGTTGTCTCAGTGTGCGAAAGCATATTAACTGACCAGTTGTGATTTTTTTTCCTCGATTTGTGAATTATTATGGACATAAAACAAACAAAGATCTTTTTGGACATGCAAGAAGAAAACACTACACACGATTTCATTTTAAGATCTCAGTTGTCAATTCAGTGCCAAGGTTATGTAGTACTAACTAAGACATGCCGCTTCTAACAGTTTCTGGTTCTTCGACTACGTTGTTCACATTTTTTCCTTTCCAGAAGCGCCTAAGCTCGTTTCCAAACACGAAAAAACTGTTATAAAATAGGTAATAAACAGATTTTAGAAAAATAACATACTCCATTCTAACAAAGAAAACAGGATTTTTTTGAGTTGGATGTTGATTCGACACATTTATTTCAGTCAATCATGTCAGCTCCGTAGACAAAGCGCCACAGATTTCGAAACGCCCGCCCTCTAGTTGAAAAAACATGCAACAGTTCTCAACTGTTAACAGTTGGATGGGTAAAAATACACTTCCGGAGTTTTTTTTTTTTTTTTTTTTTTTTATGGAGGAATATTGTTTTTATATACATACTTTTTTGTTTTCAGTGCTGATTGACGAAATGTATTGTTAAAATATATAAAATGTCTGCAAAATATTTAATGAAATTTCACAAATAAAGCTGAAATTAGAATACGAAGTTGCTACTTCCGGTGTCGAAATATGCGGTTGAAACAAAACAAACATGGGACATCTATTCAGAATAAAACAATTTCCGATTCCAACTGAATGGACGAATAACGCCGGTTTTATTATAATAACTCCAAAAAGCCTTTGTTTTTACAGTGATTAAAAGAATGACTGCAGACATTCCATTGGAAATATTTCAGAATTAAACAGAATTAGGAATTGAGCCATATTAAAAATTCCCAAACTGCTCAGTCATTGAAAAATTCAAGTAATAAGTTTAAATCTAAGAACATTTTCAATTTTTTTTTTTTTTTTTTTTTTTAATGCTGGGAAAAAAAAAATTAACATTTGCTCCGAAATCGTTCTGTAATCTACTTTATTTGAGAGGCCATTTCCGTGAAATTAACTTAAATTAAGAGAACTCTTAATTATTCGATGTGCAATTAATGAATGTGGGAGTGGGTATGTGTGAATACGAAATACAGTACATGCACATACACCCCTCCCCCCACCTCCTTCTCCCCCTTAAAACTGAAGAGATTCAGCATTTTGGACTTCTTAGTTGGAAAGATGTCGTTAGGTTTATAGTAGGGATGGGTAGTTCGTGAAAAGAACTATAGTTCACGAACGACCTAGTTCAAATGAACTAGTTCGTTCTTTTACCACTCCACTATTGGTATTTTGGAATTGGTTTATTTCGTTTTATATTAAGTATTTGAGAACTTTTTTTTTTGGTTGTAAAAGTATTTGAAAACCTTTTTTTTTTTGGTTGTTAAGGTAAAAAGAACGACTTAGTTCATTTGAACTAGTTCAATAAAAAGAACTATCTCAAAAGAACTAGTTCAATAAAAAGAACGACTTTGCCCATCTCTAGTTTTTAGCCTCTCCTCTCATCCGTAAAATAAAATAAATAAGACTTTCTTTTTTCAGAACTTGCTTTTGAAGAAGCATTCTAATCAATTCCAATGTATTATGTGAAGAAATATAAAGTACTGCTTTCACATCTTCCTACAACTATATTATAACCATAGTCTGACAGATGAGTCGTGACGATCGAGATTTCCCGAGATTCACTAAGTCCGAGGCTTCTCGCAAAATGTCGCCACTATTTTACAAAGCAGCGGATGCAAAATTATAAGTTTATTGCAATAGTTTGCAATTACGTACTTGCAATATAATCTTACTTGCGCTGCTTTGAAAAATAGTGTCGACATTTTGCAAGAAGCCTCCGAAAGAGGCTATTGTCTCGGACTTTACTTGAATCTCGAGAAATCTCGTTCGTCACGACTCATCTGTCAGATTCTAGTTTAGCAAGAAAATCAAAGGTCAATCGTCAAGTTATGACTTCTGCTTAGTTTTACTTTGGATTCTGATTTCAGTTCAAAACGGACAGATTTTCATTTTTATTAACTGAACATTCACTACAAAGTAGTTAATTCTATCTTTGTTTAATGTATTTGACAAATACAAAAGAGACAGTCAATTTGATTTTTTAACAGTCTTTTGTAGAATGCAAACAAATGTAAACATACTTTTTAATAGTGGATTGTGTATAGTTAAAAAAATTAACAAATAACCTATTTCCAAATGTCAATTATTATGCCGTTTTCGTAATAAAGTGTTGCCAATTTAGTGACACGGACGACTGTACACATTCCTTTCTAGTGTATATAATAACACAGGACCAATAAAGTCATTTCAGAATTATATGCAGGGAGTCACAGATATCCCTTTTAAATTACAAGATGTCCTAAGAAATAATCGTTTTTGGACTCTAGCGGCAACAACATCTTATGGACTATCGGAGCTAATAACTCGGGACGTCCGTAACAAGAAGGAGTCACAGATATAGGTTTTTATATGCATTATATTTTTAGCAACGTAATCAAATACTTAAGTTTCTACATAAATCAATTAATAATTTATGTAATAATTTTTCAAACCCTATAATTTAAACCTAAATTCCATAGTCATAATTCCATTCTCATAAAACTATTCGTATAAAGCAGCAGTTGTGAGGTTGGTTTGTTTTTTTGTTACCGTGAACTTTCAATCATCAAATCAAAAGAGATGCTGGCCGTGCGGTTGGCGTTGTCGCTATGACATCGGCCTCTCACCTCCGAGTACCGGGGTTCGGTTCTCATGTGGGTTTCGTGATTGTGGACGATCCGCGCTGGGCACGTTTTCTCTGGGTTCTCCCGTTTCCCCTGCACTTCTTCCAACCTACTTTCTCAGTCTCTCTCTCCACCTGTACTTATTTCCGTGGGATAGTATAATAGACCTCCGGTCGCGGTGCTTGGCTTCTCTGCCACCTACATTCATTACATAACATAAGAAAAGAGATGCTGTTACAGAATTTTTCTCGCGATTCAACGAAGAGGAATTTACTGGTGTAAAGTTTAATGGCACTTTTTTTTTTTTTTTGGCTCGCACATGCATGCCAGCGGGATATTCCCATTCTGAAGAAAACATTAAACTACCGATTTTAGAAGATTGCGTTTGTAATGAATTTGGGGCGACAGCGACATCTACCGGACACCGCGAAATATAAATCTTTTTATTAAGCATCAATATAATCAACACAAATAAATGTAATAAATACATAATACATTTATTGAAAAACGCAAATTTTCGAAGAGAAAATAGTCTCTTCTTCAAGCCGACATGAATAAGTAACGAAAAAAGAATTTTAACAACAAACTAAGGAAGATTACGTGAAAACTACATAACATAGATTGTTGAAACAATCGACTTTACAACAAATTATGTATTTATTACATTTATTTGTGTTGGTTATATGTTGATGCTTAATATTAAAACTTCTAAAAGAGGAAATTAGGAAGAAGTATGGTGTAAACAATTATAAATCTTTTTGTTTTATTCCTTCAATTTACGAGCATCATGTTTTCAAACGACTAAGTTAAGACACAAATACTTTTAAGTTGCTTGAAATCGAGACGTCTCGGGAAACTCTGCATTATCATAAAAGTAATCGTTAATTTTAAAATTAACTGCTCGACATTCCTCTTGATGGGGTTCGAGGCACGAAAACAAAATGCCCTTTAAACAAGGACATTTCCACGCAGATATTAAATTAGTAACGTTGTCTAAGCTTTAAGTCATGCGAGTTTTAAGCCCGAGTTAATGTCGTGATTAACAAATGACACAGCGGCATTGTCATACTCTGAAGGCCACACTGAAGCCACAGTCAACTCAATGTTACAATTAGTTCAATGACAAGATTTAAAAATTACCAATAGCCTTTTTTTGTTGGGTGGAAGGTCTATTGCTAACTTAAGTTGTAGTGACACCATCTTGTATTAATTAACACTAAATAAAATTCCTAATTAATATTTATTTATCGTTACTATCCATTTACGTAATTAAGAATGCAAAGTAGACATTTGTGGCTTAAAAATAATTTAAAAAAAGAAAGAAAAAAAAAAAGGGGGGGGGACAATGACGTAAAATTTCAAGTGTGACATAAATGTTTCTAGAAGGACCGATCCAATCCTTCCACCACCTTTAATTGTTGTAATTTTTAACACTCCTTTATTCCCACCCAGATAAAGTGGGGGGATAAAGGAGTGCTAAGAATTAACAGTTTTGTTTTTTTTTATTTGAATTTATTCTGCATTTTTTGTGTGTGTATTTCAAACAAATACAAAAAAAAAAAATTCTGTCCGAAGGTTGTGTAGTTATTAACAACCCATTTGGGAGTTATTGCGTTTGTCCTGTCTGTCCGCGTCTTCTCGCCCCCCCCCCCACAACAACTCCCGAACGGTAGGTCAGATCGGCAAACGGACTTCAATCGTGTCCAGAGACCCAAACACCGTAGGAATGAAGTATTTATTTCTGCCTATCCGGAGAAATGCGTACAGAGTCTACTGTTTCCGCAAATTTGGGAATTTTTTTGCTCGACAACTCCTGAGCCTATCGCCTTCAAATCTGAATACGCTTTACTTCAGAGCTTCTACTATACAATCTATATTTTATTCGACTGTATCCACATTTTTCCGGATAGGCAGAAATAAAAATATATATATTCATTGTATAGTAAACACTAAACTAAAGCATATCAAAATGTCAAGTCGATCGAGTCAGTAGTTGGTCTAGGAAAAAATTCCCAAACTCCACTTTATCCAGTGGACAGTCGGCTGTTGTTGCGCGGCGGATAAATTAACCTCCAACGCTCCTTAGGTGAAGATTAGGTTTTCATGGGTCGCCCTTAATGCTATGCTTCAGCACAATTTTTTATTATTTTTTGTTAAAGGAGAGGGGAGGCAGTAAGGTGGCCGTAAGAACCGTGTCCAACTCTGTTCCAATTTGACATGCGTTATTAATTACTCAATTTAAAGAGGAAGTGGTATTACGGGGCAGATAAATATTCTAGTATGAAGTTTGGACCAAACCATATTTCAATTGTTTTACTTCGTAATCTTACTAGTTCATTTTAAATAGACTTTTCCCGCTAATTTTACCATCTCGCTGTCTTTAATACTCGGTCGTTTCGAAAGGCATTGTGCTCATAAAAAATACCTTTCTGTTCTTCCATTAAACAGTAGGCGAACTACCATCGCATGTAACTTAACCAAACAATAACACGGCAGCACAAAATCTTCGCTTGTTTGGGGATTATCTTCGCATTAAAGCGGCAAAAATCTTATCTGGAAGTCAAAAGAGAAATAAAAAAAGAATTACACCATGGTATAAAAAGCTGTTGTGTACACGGGAAGGGTGGGGTTAATTACATCGTGCTTGTAGCTCTCTTCGCAATGGAACAAAGGCTTGGATGAACGCCAGAAGATACATTGACATCAGCTACTACGAGAGCGACCCACGCTTCCGACAGAACAGGTGGGTGGACAGACGCCGGCATCAGGTTCGCGCAGTGGCTTTTTATTTTTATGTAACGGATTGATGTAACACAGACATTGGCAACTGATTAAAGAGTCTGGGACATTCGACGAAGGGACATTAAGTGACCGTCCGATAATTACGACGACGACATGTGTGGCATTGTGCCGAAATATTCCACAACAACAACATTCAAACTTCAAGACTAAAAAGTGGAAAAAACCTTAATTGCCGAAGTTTGAATTATGAACAAGATGTAGATTACGATTAACACAGAGGTGCGCCCCCCCCCCCAAATTTTAATGACGGAAAAAACAACTTTTACACTCTTTGCTTTTTTTGAACCCCCCCAAAAAATTTCAATGGCGAAGTCTGCGCCGAGCCTCCCCGCGTGGGCACCCGTGATTAACAGGTTAAAAAACCTGCAACTTTATTATCATTATTATTTATTTTTTTTTTTTTTTTAAAAAAAAGATAAAACTGTATTTAGATTTATTTACAGTCGAATTAATTTTGAAATGAATATTTTAATTTATTGAAAAGTTTTTATAAAAACCTTAGATGAAAATTTTTTAAAAAAAAAAAAAAAAAATTCTCATATGATAATATACAAACTTTCATGGAAAAATCACCTCACGCAATTTCACTGAAGTCTTGACGATAGACTTCTACTCTTCCAAGAAATCTTGCCTTTTAAGTAAAGCGACCAATCAAAAAGCTCAAAAAAGATCTCCTTCGACGACCTTCAAAATACTTAATGCAACTTCGATGGAAACAAAAAGAAAAAAGGAAGACCGTATAGCAACAGATTGCATTCAGTGGTCCAATATTGGAGCCCAGCGGTATACCAATGGTGTTGTATCCCTCAATGTTTGAGTTCAGCCTAATTCTGATTATCTAATAACATCGTCGCGAATTCTGTGCTGTCGTCCAAAAGCTGATGCGCAGTTTTAAGACTTCGACTTTCTTAGTTGCCAGAGATAAAAGGAAATTATAAGCGATAAGGAAATTTTAAACTTGAATCTATATTTACATCCCTGCAGAGATCGCCATGTTCAGAGCGCCAATTAAACTAGTTACTAATTAGGTTATTAAGTAGATTTTCTTAATTCATTCTAAATTTAGAATAAATAAACGGCAGTTAAAGTCATGGCAAACCAAACGCGATTTAAGTACCAGTATCATGAATCAAGCGAGACGACATCTCTATTCTTCAAAATAGGACTTAAAAATAAAATATTCGGTTTACTCATGCATATTTTATTTAAGATTTATATACAGTCGGACCTCTATTTAACGAACCTCTATTTTGCGAATTTCTCTATTCTGTGAACTTTTCTTAGGAACCAAGAACATTTTGCTAATTTCTTCGTAAAATAACCTCCAAATAGCGAAGTGCATTTTCTATTTAACGAACTTTTTCGTGGTATCTATTTTTTTTTTCTCCTTAAAATGTTTTTATTATTAATATTCCCTTATAGGAAATGAAAGAAATGTGGATACAGCTGAGGGAAAAAGAAATTGTTGATGAATTGCTGATTGATGACTGTCTTTCAGTTGATTTCGAAGTTGAGACCTCCAAAATATCCGATTCAGTTAGTGTTTCCGAGGTCTCAACTTCGAAATCAAGTGAAATGTCTCGCATCTTTGCAATGCACTAAAAAACCCTTCAGTATTTTCTGGAAATTATAATCTGCTTCGGATTGTTTCAAATGATTTTAGCATTTCATCATACGAAGATTTTTTTTTTTTATTTCTGCATCGTAATCATTTCCATTTTCATCATCTTCATAGCAATTCATTGCTGTATTTTTATTTTTCACACTGTCCAAAATATCCGATTCAGTTAGTGTTTCCGACAGTGTGAAAAATAAAAACAATACAGCAATGAATTGCGATGAAGATGAAGATGATCAAAATGGAAATGATCATGATGCAGAAATAAAAAAAAAAAAAACCTTCGTATGATGAAATGCTAAAATCATTTGAAACAAACCGACGCGGATTACAATTTGAAGAAAATACTGAAGGGGTTTTTGGTGCATTGCAAAGATGCGAGACGTACTATGAGCGAAAACACTTTTTCAAAAAAAAGAAAAAAAAAAAACCTCGAACAAAATTAACAGACTTTATTAGTAAAATTTAAGTAATCGTATGGTAATATATGCTTTATGCCATTAAAATTATTACGTTTATTAATAATATTTATTGTTTAAGTATTTTAAATCTGTTTTATGTAGTTTAAAGTAATTTTAAAAGGTGAATCTCTATTTAACGAATTTTCTATATAATGAACTTTTTTTCGGGATTTAGCTACTTCGTTAAATAGAGGTCCGACTGTACATGTAACAACCCAACAGATCTATCTTCTCAATTTCGTGATGCAATAGTATAATTATACAGACTATAAACATTCTCAGAAGGAAATGAAAGCAGTCGAGGCAATTGACAAAATATAAACAAGGTTTTTTTTTTTTTTTTTTTTTTTTTTTTTTTGCTGTACCTGCTATATTTCAAATTATTGTTCAAGTATGTTTGTAAATGTTAAATTTATGGATTTCCTAACATTTATTAAAAAATTTAAAAATTGAATTTCACGAAAATGTTCTAAAAATCTTCACATCAACACATTATCATCTCTAAAAATCTTATTACCTTCCCTTTGTTTTTTAACAAAAAATGTAATGTATCACTTTATAAAACTCTTATTGTTGTTATAAACTTCCATCCATTATATTGAAGTTGTAATTTAGTAATAATGTGGTAGTAAAACATCACCTCCATTGTATTAATGATGTATTACCTTCTCTTTGTTTTTTAACAAAAAATATAAAATGTATCACTTTATAAAATTCTATCATTTGTAATGAATTCTCTGTATTAGGGAATAGGTTTATAAAGCTTATCCCTAACCGTCTGAAGAAGCGCTCTTGATTAAAGAGTACGAAATATCACGGATATTAAAGCTTTTTAGAGATGATAATGTGTTGATGTGAAGATTTTTAGAACATTTATTAAAATTTAACAGCTAAGTGTGTGAAGTTTATTATTTGTATATTAATTTCATACGAAGTTTAATTATTAATAAAGCCTCTCATATCAAGTATCGATCCACAACCATCTTGCTTGTTAGTCGTTCGTACCATCCCTCTTGTAAAGATTGCCAAACAGCAACAAAATTATAGTTGGTACGCCAACTTCCGAAAACAAAGCATTTGAAGTAAAACTGCGGTAGTTTCACGCAGGCTTCTTATTCTAGAAGCTTCTTTCAAATTCTTCAAGCGAACCCACAATGATTGGTCCACATTATAACGATTTCAACTTACTACAATAAATACAGAGTTATCGTAAAGAGCGCTTTAAACGATGTTATGTAACAGTGGTGCTCGGATCCTGGCTCTAATTGTACGGGTACCATCAAGTCTGATAGCCGAAAGCTAGTGGTCGACTAAATCTTATATTGAAAGCAGTCAACCAATAACTAATAGTATAGTTTTACCTTTAAACTGAGATTTTAAGTGTGTAAAATTGGTATTCAACTTAAAAAAGATTAAGGCCAACACACAAATTAAAAAAAAAACAAAAAAAAAAAAAACAATTATTCATTGGTAAACGTAATTTAATCTTTTAAATGTATATAACCTTTTAAACTTTTTAATTTGTGTGTTGGCCTTAATTCTTTTTAAATTGAATATTACTTTTAAAACAAATTTAAAACTTTTTGTTTTGTTTTGTAGCTGTAATAACATAATATTCTTCGGAACCTCTGAGAGAGGCTAGTGATGACGTCATGGGGCTCTGGAAGTTTTCGAATCGTCAAGTTATCATGGTCCCACTATACGAGTGTTAAAATGAAGACGAACTTAAAATATCCTATGGGAGATTTAAACAATACTAGAGCTCCCAACTTCGTACATTTTTGTTTAATTAGGCCTACATTAACTCAAAATTTGTTCTGCGTTGCCACTGCCCAATAGTGAAATTATAAATCAAGTCCACTTTTTAAAAAACAAATACATCTATTAATATATAAATATATAAACTCTTATATCGATTTGGATCAGCATCATTGAGGAATAATATCAGTAAGTTCAAAACAATATTCTCTTTAATGACCTCATTAGTTTATTTATTAAGTTGAACTGAATTCCATTTTAATAAATCCTGACTAAAGCATAAATGTAAATAATAACTTAAGAATGAATTTTTCATTAAGGATATTAATGATACTGAAATGATTTGATTAGAAAACTGGTCTAACACCGTAGCGTAAACAAAATCTAAAAATACACCATTTTATTCGCAACAAAATGAAGTATTTTTTTTTTTTTTACCTGTTCAATATTATCTATTAGAACAAGCAAGGTTCAATATAGGGACTCGCGGGACTAAGTGACAAAGATATTCGACGGTTTTTTTTTCGGAGTTTTTTTTCGATATGACGAACCGGTTCCAGAACGTTCGTCAGGATTTTAAAGAGTGGTAATTTTCCATTTTCTGGAAATGTAATTCCCACGACAAGATCCGACTCTAAGATTTGTGTCTTTCCAATTTGTGATATCCATTGCAAAATAAAGAACCCAGTAGTTTAAGTGTGTAAGTTCAATCCCCTAGCGAAGATATTTTACCAATGTCCTAATCTGGTTATATATATTTTACGGCCTCCAGTTTATTTCTATTTAAGAATACACTATGTAATTCTATTTCATATTATAAAATTTGATCAGTACAGATTTATCGGAGAAAGATAAACTCCCCCCCCCCACCCCCCTCAAATAATAAAGGTCGGTTGAATAAATAGATGTGTGTGTATCAATCTACACATGGCAAAGGGGTAGAGATAGTGCATTACGTGATCAAACAGGAAGCAGTGACAGGAAGAAAACAGTTCAGTATGTAACTTCACGATAAATTCTTCTATAAAATCTTTACTCCATACTAATGGCAATATTTCGAATGATTTATTCGATTACTGTTCTTCAGGTCGAAATAAAGAAAGGAAGAATAATCTAATAGATTATAATAATGACAATATTTCGAATAGAGTAAAGAATTTATCGTGAAGTTATCTTGATCGTAACAGATAAGTATATGTTTAGTTAGTTCCGTTTGTATTTTTTTTTAAGGGGGGGGGGGGGTTAGTTTTTATTTACTCCTATTATTTTGAAAGCAACACTGATTAAATCCTAAATCTGATAAGCATAGACTTATTTTCACAACACATCTAATCATGGTTTTGTTCCATAACAGTTGTATTTTCAAATGATTTGAATGCACGTGGGGCAGGAGACTATTCAGTACACCACGCTTTGTTTCACCCCGATCGTTCCTGTTATCTTCAGCCTTGGTAGGTTAGACGTAATCCATGCCATGTGGGGCGAGATGGTCCACTTTTTATTTGTAATAACGATTACAGTAGAATTGCAGCAAAATCAGCTGCACTAATTTGTTTCAGCAGCAAGGTGTCCCAATGAGCCACCCATATGCCCAGGAATACCTCAACAGAGTACTTCGAACACTAATGCACGGAGCACTGTGTTTGGAGTCCGGATCCTCGCTGTTGGAGATATACAAAGTCCTTAGTTGGTATCGTCTATAGCCAAGATACCAAAAGCAAAACGGAAACAATCGGCTAATGTTGTAATGAACCCAGACTTCATTGAGAGCAAAAGAAAAAGGAAAACCAACCCAAGAGAAGTTGACCAAAATATCAGCAACCCAACACAAATCAGGCCCTACAATAGACGATGAAGAAAGATTTCGACGTCATCATTCATTCTCTGACAGCGGAGATTCAGACTTCATTCTAGAATGGAAATGAGTGCATAGAATGTTCTGAGCTTTATGAGACAAACATCCAAAGGGAACTGGATAAGATGTGTGGAATGTGCAAGATGGTTGCATGAAGGGATGTGCTGTGGCTGTGGACGAAAGGAAAAGCTGCGCTTGAAAGTTATTAGGAAAAAAGTTTTAAGATCCGCCATTTCGCCTGCACTATCTCACCCACCCGGGTGGAAGAGATGGTGAAATGTAAAGGATTTTTCAACTGTTTTAATTTTAATAGAGAATTTGTATCACTTTAGAAATGATAAGTGTGAAAGATGATATAATAGTTGTTAAAAGTGAAACAAATATATAAAACACATATGTATATATACATATAAAGCACCATGAAAGAAGTGTCCAATTTGAATGAAACTCCGTATGCAACTATCTTCCCTTTAGATATGCAATTTACTAAAGTTTACGTGTCAAGAAATGTCAACATCAAACCTAAGGCTCAATGGAAGCGCACATCATGTAGTCCATAAAAGGAACCTCAGAATCTTACTAGACACATTCTGCTTCGTGGAACTACCACCTCAAGTCTACCATCACACTCGGATTAGTTTATAGCGCTGGGTGGGACAGTCAAGTCCTCAGGTCCAAGAGTTTTGGAGATCGGAGCAAACCCCAATACTATGAACCAATTAAAGAAATAGAGTAGCATTATTGAAGGAAAGAAAAATAACGCGAGTTGAAGGAAAGAAAAGTGCCAGGAGGTTGTTCCCACTGACCTTCCGATGGTTTGTTTCCTGCTTTAACAACCCAGCACCGGCGGTTCTGGGTCAGGGACACATTGCCTGATCTCGTATTGTGTATAGTAAGGAACCCTGTTTCTGCCATGCAGCAGATGATCATCGCATCCACGTATGGAGAAGAATTGGGAAGCGCTCTAATTCTAGTAATATTCTCGAGATATACACAGCCATTACAGTTTGTAATGGAATAGGGATTCTTTTTCTTATGAAACCAGATCACTTCCTGTAACCCATTATTTTCTTTCCGTTCGTGCCACGCCTGTCACGAGCAATTTTCCAACAGGATAACGCATGCTGCACACGTTTCCCTCAAGGGTTCCAAGCAATTTAAATCTTTCTTGGCCATCCAGGCCCCCAGACCTATCCGCTATCGAGAATGTCCAAACTGACGTCAACTGCATTTATTATCGAATAGCCGGCACTTGGAGCCACAGTTTTAGAAAGCTTAGCGTGATCTGCCACAAAACATCAGGACTGTTTCACTTGACGCCATGCTGTATATCAGCATATATTGCAGCTAGAGAGGGATCAATACAGTACTAATGATTTAACAACGATGCTATTATTGTTTACTGTGAAAAAAAAAACAAATTTTTAATGAAATTTAAATCAATTCTCTTTAGCCAAATGGCGCATACACAATTTCATTCAAACGGGACACGTCCTTCATGGTGCTTCCATTTTTGTCAAAAGCGGCAAGACTTAGGAAAAAATGAGAAAAAAAAGCATATATTTTCTGGTATCCTAATACTCTTTTTTTCAAAAACAGCAAATAAGGTTTTTTGATTTTGCTTCGTCTAGTTGCGGCACGCGTTAAACCTCAGCATCTCATGAAGCCAAATTTACTCCGCCAATCACATTACCGTACAGAAACACGCACGAGCCATTATTTTCAAACAGAATGCTCCGTTCTAAATGCTACTTCAACACCCGAGCAGCAACAACATTCTACCAGTGTAAAAATTACTGGTTACCGAAACAAAAGCCCTCCTTCAGTAAGTGAAAGACATCAAAATGAGTTTTTTTACTTTTGGTTTAGACTGTTAAATTCGCGAGTCACGAAATCTACTTCAATGGAAAGGAAAAAAAGAAAAAAAAAAAAAAAAAGTCACCAACATACTGGATTTCGAAAGCATTTTGTAATAGACATGTTTCGGAATAAACTGGAAGAAAAAAGAAAATAAAAAAGAATGAAAATCTGTAAATGGAAGAAAATTGTAAATAAGAATACAAAAACAAACCCACGGATGAAATCAGTCTTTTTTTCAAAAGATACAAAAGCTTTTTGAACAGTTTTGAAGATTAATGAATGCAATTTGACCAAATTACTCATCTCTCCGGTTTCGTCAGCGACGGTTATTTCAAAAAGATTTTTTTTAAAAAAACGTAATCTGACTTGTCAGTGATTCACGAGTTATTTTGGGGAATGAGAATGTGGCAATTTTGTTCCCATTTCCACTGCTTTTAACAGTGAATAGACGCAGAAGTGAATAATATTAAAACACAATGAAATTTCAAGAGAAAAATAAACTTGCAGCGCTTGAACAGCGGTCTTTTGAAAATTATTGGAAAAATATAGTCTTATTAATTTATATATTTTTAAAATAATTCTCTAGCTTTGCATTAATCACTCATTATAATTTAGGGCTAGCCCTTAAACAGTAAGGAACAAGAACTTAAAACTTACTTTCCTCATGTTGTTGCTGCTTTTTCTTCTGTTTTCTTCTGTTCGCGTTTTAAAATCGTGAAATCTATACACACAAAAAAAACAAAAAAACTCCAAACTTTTTTTTATATTATAAAATCGTGCTAAGATTTTATAATGTAAAAATATTGGGATGCATTTTCTGTAGTTTTTACGATTTTAAACTACAAAGCAATGTTTCCTTTTAATGCAAATTTATTACATTCGCAAATGGGTTAGAAGTCTTAAAAACAAATGATAAAGCAAGCAGCAATAATGGATTACTACTTGTAAGTTAAAAAAAATAAAAACAAACAAACTAACTATACAATGAATTTACGTTGACATTAATCATTGTTTGCCGTCAGTAACAGTTAACTGCCTCAATACTACCGTTTTTATTATTGAAAAAGTCATTTTTGACGCGCAAGATTTTGCATCCGAGATCCACACAAGTAAATGTCAAAAGCCAAAGTTGAATCGTCTACTGTCTATAAATACGCAGACGAAACTTCAAAGACTTATCTCTTGACTGGTTCAAAAGCTACTACTAGAGAACGGCATCAAAATTTACTGATTTTATGAACCAAACTGTACTTACGTTCTTAGTTTAATTTTCCTTGTTGGATTTTGAAGTTACAGTCCTTCAAGAATGTAGACACTGAAAATGGTAATTTGAGGGATATGTCTTAACTTCTTTCTTTCCAAAAGGTAAAAGATGGACCACTTACAGGCCCTTGTGCGCGTGGGAAGTTTAAGCTCCCAGAGAATGTCGACCAATGGGATTAGTTTAGGTTGGATGGTCAGTCAGACGTTCTCCCACCATTAACTCAAGAAACCTCATTTGGGCTGCGTGAATCCTAAGGATTCGTCTGAAGAAACAACTGGAAAAATCTTAAAGAGCACCGCCTGTAATTGAACCCAGGTCTTCCAGTCCGCAATCCTTCGGAACCCAATTCTTCCAAAAATCCCTAAAGATTTCAGCTTCCCAGAATAAATAGTTTTAAGATGTAATCACAGACGCGAATACGGAAGATCTTTTATAGAGATTTAATTATCTATGTTAAATATATATATATATATATATATATATATATATATATATATATATATAATTTAACCGAAAATTCACATTATTCGTCCCGTAATGTAGATCAATAAAATACACTGGAACCAGACATGGCTACCTCCCGAAAGACTGAAGGATATTTCGATTTTGAAGTAAAATATTAAAGTTTCTTATTAAACAAAATATAATTGACATGGATTATTAAAAAAATTGGCACATCAAAACCGGAAGTGAATGTTGACTGAAAAGAAAAACCCGATTCATTGTCAAAGTAAATAAATAAATAAATAAATAAATAAAACTGAGAACTTAGGAAATAAGCAGTAGTGTGATAACACAGAAAATTTAGAATAACGGAAAGTAATCAAATCAAAAGAACAATCAATAAGAAATGATAATGTTTTACACAGAAGTTTTATTTCATCCTTGATAGTATGATATCGCAATTTAACGACAAAGATTTTTGGCGATTTTTGATTTCTTATGTAAATAGTTCGATATTTAATAGTAGATCCTAAACATAAATTTATGACTATTTACTTTTTACGATATTTAACAGGATAAAGCCTTGTTTCTTTCAATAAAGCAAATCTAAAAGTAAAAGTTCATTCTTAAACAGATTTACACAATGAACTTTCGACTTTTGTTTTATTTTTTTTTTTCTATATTTATTATAAAAGTTAGCAATATATTATCCTTTTATTCACCATGTGGATCACACAGACACTTACATGTAAATAGTTACAGGAGAAATTCTAAGCTAGAGTTGATGGAATCAGAAGAGGCCAAGAAAACGTCCAAGAGAAAAGAACGGTTTTAAAAACTTAAAAAATTACTAAATTTTAAAAATTTATGTAAGTTACTAAATAGTGATTAAACATTTTAGTGTGTACAATTATTTAAAAACATCTAAAGGGCGTATAGTTTTGAATTCACGTAACCACGAACACACTGATACAGACAAAAAAAAAAGTACAACTTATTAAATCTTTTGTTTTCGTAACGAATGAAAGAGAAAATAATAAAGAAAGAAAAGATAACTGTAAATAAAAATCAGACCATGTACTGTCTATAATTTGAGGACAATTTAATGGGCACTAACTAGTACGATATGCTCTATTACTCCTGTGAAAGCCAAGGACCATGCATCTGACAATTGGATTGATGTTGTTTGAAAGCAAGCACTTTTCAGGCGTCAAACACACACACACAAAACAACGGAATTAATTACATTCTGCAACTCTCAAGCAATTAGATCAAATTAAAACCCAAACAGAGGCTTTTTGTGTTCATTTTGTGTTATTATGAGTCTTCTAATTCCGCCAATTTCATCCGAATTAACGGTAGCAAAATTAGCTCATATAATTAGATATCCGGGTAATTGGAATAAAAAAACCTTAAGTCAACTTTCCTTGAATTTTTATTTATTTAAGCAGTGAAAACACACACACACACACATACGAAAAAAAAAAAAAAAAATACGAAGGATTTTCATTAAAATATAATATCTTGAATAGGGATTATTATTATTATTTTTTTTTTCCGAAAAAGAAAAATTAGGTAAGGATAAAAATTTAACGTGTGAATGCAGTTATGGATGAATTTAAAAAAGCTAAGTAACTCCGCATTATTTACTCATGTTGTCCAAATTCAATTGAACTGTAACATATTAAAGCTCGCGATTTATAGGAGTATTAAGTGGATTAATATCCTTTGTGTAAGACAGTGATATTCAACCTGGGGTACGATTTCAGGGAGTACACGAATAAAAATTATATATAAATATATAGTACAGGCGATTCAAAATTTATAAAATAAATACTTCTGCAATGCCTCTTAATACATTAAAACATATTTTTAATCCGAATTTTCGAAAGATAATTTTCTTTCTTCCTTTTTCAAGTTTGTTGGTTATAATAATACATTTCCAGGTGATATCATTCACATACACATCTTAGACATAGTTATTAACAATCATTTTTCTCCCTTAAATGCTACAAACATTTATTATTTCAATTATGTCTAAGATGTGTATGTGAATGATATCACCTGGAAATGTATTATAACCAACAAACTTGAAAAAGGAAGAAAGAAAATGATCTTCCGAAAATTCGGATTAAAAATGTTTTAATATAGTAAGAGGCGTAGAAGAAGTATTTATTTTGCAAATATGTTAAGAAGTAGATGGGAATTTAATAAAAAGTATGGTATTATATTCAAAATTTCCTGTACAAACTTTAAAAGGTAGCTTCTACTCCGTTTCACATAAATATGGGTCTGAAAACTAATAGTTTTTACGAAAAACAGTTCATTAATCAATGTATGGTTGGTCATTTCCGGACCCAATTAATTTTTTTCCTCTCCAAACACCGTTTATTAAAAATCGCTCTTTCCCTATTTTGTATATCAGTTTTAATTTTTTGAATATTTTGAAATACGCTTTATCGGATCAGACAGCAAACAAGCATACATTGAATAATGAAAACTATGTTTATTTGAGCTTTTTTGTTTGTCTTACTGAGTAGAACCTACCTTTAAAGTTTGTACAGGGAATTTTGAAACGCCCTGTATATGCCAAGACACTGTCGAAGGGGCTTTGTTATTTTTCATTAATTCATGCAAGTTACATTGAGTACTGAAAACTTGCTTATTATTATTAAAAAATATTAAAATCTTTAAACGTATTAAACTTAACGTATTATATTGTACGTAAATTATGTAATTACTTTAGGTACTTGCCCTAGAATTTTATTTCTGTATAGGTCAACTGAATATTTTGAAACTATCACCAATAATTATCATAGGAATAATTATCGTAGTTATCTAGGAAAAAAAGAAGAAATTTAATACCACTGGTAAAAGACAGCAAACCTTTCTCTTACTTCTAATGCACTCTGGGAAAATTTGTCACCAATTTCTCGATAAGGACTCGTACGAAAACAATTTTAAAGGTACTCTCTTATCCTTAAATATGCATGTCAAGTTTCAAGAAGAATGGTTAAATTCAAAAGTTGAGGTGAAGGGCGGAGCAGAAAGTCACAACACGTGGTCTTCTTCCAAATAAATAAAATAAATAAAAATAAAATAAAAATTAAAATAAAATAAATAAAAATAAATTAAAATAAAATAAATTAAAATAAAATAAATTAAAATAAAATAAATTAAAATAAATTAAAATAAAATAAATTAAAATAAATTAAAATAAAATAAATTAAAATAAAATAAATTAAAATAAATTAAAATAAATTAAAATAAATTAAAATAAAATAAAATAAATTAAAATAAATAAATAAAGATACCAGACTGCTGGATACCTGCTCTTTAACGCTACGATTGAAATCAATGTGAAGTAATTCAGTAATTCCATGCGCCCATATTCTAGGCAAACAGCAGCTTTTGATTTATTTCTATAGTCAATTTTTATATTTGAAATTTTTTCATATATATAAGAATGTCCGTGTACGCCATCTTGTTTCTCCCAACCGGTCATTCACAGCACAAATAATTACATTCGATACTTTTATATTTATTTTATTATTTTCGTCATATAGGTTGTCATTTCGAAGAAAACTTGATTCAGCTGTGCTTTGAAATTGGAACCAAATTTTTGATTCAGATCCCTTGAGAACAGGACTCGTGAAATATGGAGTTCAGAAATGTAGAGTGAATTTTAAATGATTTTTAAACTTAATTGACAAAGTGCTAATGTGGTTAGATTTGTAATGGAACTGAATTTGTTCCTTTCAGTTATTCTTCTTCTAATGTTTTTCAGTAAGACCACTTAGATTGACAAGAGATGTTCATCAAAGTTAAAAAATTAGACTATTGCTACTAATTATAATTAAAACAAGCTTCAGCAAATAATATAAATTATATTTAATAACTTATATTAATTGGAAAATCTAGCTAAAACAAATCCTAGTAAATTGGGTCAATTATTTTCCCTTCCTCGCCAAGCTGTTTGCTTTAACAATGTGGATAAATTAATCAACGTCAATTGGTATGTCATTTGCTATCAATTTTGCGATGTCTGTGTTAGAATATAAACGGCTACATAATAATAATGCTTCACCTTTCTGACGCCGTATTTAAAGACCTTAATGAGCAGATCATTGGACATTAAGGTTCTAACGTAAGATCCAAAGAAACCACACCTTTCCTTCCAATCCTCGGAGTCCCAATCGATGAGACCCTTTTTCTCTTTTACGATGAAATGGTCAAGAAATTGAACAATCGATTCACAGCAAATAAATGGAAACGCAAAAATAACAAAGGCACGCGCTGTGAGAGAAGTATTGATTCAGAAATATGACTGCTTCCCAAAATCAACCGATGAAACGCATTCCCCGAATTCTTCCTTAGGTGCGGATCAACAGACCAGCAGCAAACATATCACGGTTGGGAGTCTACAGCGTCTTCCAACAGTTATTAACTTCTATGTATTCTTATAATGATACATTGATTAAAAAAATGATATGCATGAATTAATATCCAAGATATTTCAATCTAAAATAGGAAATGAAATTCCCTAAAGAACTTAAAACCTAATTAATAAAAATTTTAAGAAATCCTGAAAATAATGACAACGGGAAAAAAAAAAAAGCCTTTCAATTTAATTGAAATTTACAATTATAATATCAATTGATATCATTTTCCCATTTCGTGGAAACATTAATTAAATCTGCATTCTTTATTTAAATTGTCTAAAAGCGATTAATCCACGCGCAAATGGATTAACTGAAAGATTAATTTCCACTGTTTAGCTTCTGATACTTCATGAGAATTTTTTGTCACCTTATCACGCTAATATCTCCACAACAGCTCTTTCAGAAACTACTTCAAATTTAATAGACTTCATTCAGAAATCTTTAAAATTATTAATTGTTAATTAAAATGCATTTATGTTTACTTTTTATCATTCAAACGTTGTACCTATTGATAAAAACAAAAGAAATAAAGGTTAATTTTCATTATTTTATTTTATTCTTCAATTTACTAACGAATTTGCGAAGATTTGAATTACCCGGTACTTGCATTTGCTGTGTTGTGTGTTGAGGATTAAATCTCAGATCTCCTCGAGTAAAAGAGGTGAAGAGGAATAGAAGAGTTGCAACAGGATTAGAAAGTAAAGGGAAGAGTGTTTAGAAAAAAGGGGGGGGGGAAATAAAGTCGTGACGTCATTGCTTGTAGTGCCAAGTTTCAAGAACCATCCAAGGGTTCAAAAATTATTAGGGACCTGATACGCACAAATTCGGCTAAAAAAAAACCATCCAGCTTCCCGACAGGAAATATCCTCAGATAATACAATTGGCATTTGTAGAATGTTGCCAGAGCTTCACCGACACTATCAAATAGGAACGGTACAACCAGTTTTCTTTATACAGGAATGTGAGATTTTATCAAAGTTAAATTTACCACGATGTAGTGCAACTGAATCGCGTTGGAGGATCTGCCTAGAATCCGTGTCTTTGTTTTTGTTGATTTCGCCTACATTTACCGACCTTAACTACCATTTCAACTCAATAGCAATATTTTCATCTCCAGTAGCTGTAAAATAAATATATGAATAAAATTTCCTCTGGTGGCAAGGAAAAAACAAAAACACTTAATTCAAGGTTTAAATAACTTCCAACATTTCAAATCTTACGTGATTGAGATTAGGCCCACATTAACAGATGGATATCATCTATCATTGCTGTACGTTTCCAATAAAAGATTCAAATACAAAACTTGCAGCAATTATAGGTTAAATACTGCTCTTAATTTATGCCAAATCTCAATCGTATAAGATTTTAATTATTTGAATTTTATTTTTAATTCAAATAATTAAAATCTTAATTTTTTTTAATTTTTAATTCAAAGTCGTTGTTTTTTTTTGTTTTGTTTTTTTTAATGGCCACCTGGTATGGGTTCGATAGTGGTTTAGGCGCTGGGGTTGCAGATTGGAAGAACGAAGGTTCAATTCCCTGGGTATTTCTTCTCCAGAGGTAAAAATACTGGAAACAAATTGACTGTGCAAAAACTACAGAGCAGTCTGTCAGTTTGTTTATTTGCTGTGCATTTTAAGTCCTGTTCGATTCCTATTCAATCCTGTTTACCGGATTTATGCTCAAAAATCAGTCTATAAACACTATCTGAAAGCAGTTTCAAGATATCAAGAAAGTCTACCTTATTGTTTTATTTTCCCCCACTCCCTTATTTTTGAGAATTTTAGAGGGGAGGGAAAACAAGTTACGGATAGCGATTAGTAAACCAATCACAATGCTTCGCAACATCTTCTGCTACGTAAGAAAATATAATTGATATTGATTTAATTTCCTTATTATTATTACAAATGTGATTGTTGCGAATGCAAAAGGCGCAATTGTTGCGATTAATGATAATTTAGTGATATTTTAATGAAACTTGTCCACAGACGGACAGACAAACCGGGATTATAAGTCTTCTGATACTTATCAGAAGACTAAAAAACATCCTACGAAGCAATCTGTATTTTTGCATATTTTTCAGGTTCATACTGCCATACGAAATTACATCCGATCATAAGAGCTGTTGCTTTAGGAGTTGCAACAGAATAAAAAATAAAAATATACTTCTACTCCCGCAATCCTACTTCAGAAATGAGTTCATAAAGTACCGAACTTTAGAACTTCGCTATTAAATATTAAATAAACATAAGTGGACACAACATCAGTGTATGGCAATACAAAGTTGAAGAACATAACGTCAATACGAAGCAAGCTTTCTTAAAATTACACACACACACACACACCACTAAGTCTTAACCTGCTTTCGTGTATATTTTTACAATTATTTTTTTTATTTTTTTTTGTAGAAAGAAAACTTCGACAAGCAAGCGCTTGCTGTAGTATCCGGCTATTCTAAAGCGTCCACAACAATTGGTTTGTTTTGAACTGATTTATCATGTGGGTTATGATGATACCACGTAAACTTCTTGTCTATTCTCAAATGAAAGCGCTTTTCGAATTTAAAATTCAGTTTCGATTCAAGCGCCATTACTGGAAGTGTACGAACTTAAGCGTTCAGACACTTATTTTTGTGTGTCTTTGCCATCCTAAGCAGCGAACAACGTTAGTTGCTAGTAAACAATAAAAAGGAAAGTTCTACGTCTTTGTACTATGGATGATTGGAGTTCATTAGTTATTCAATATTCTCATCTCCCTTGGTGGCGCGAAGAGCAAGAATTGGTTCATATTTCGAGTTCAATAAATATAAACAGGGGAAACAGAAGTTGATAACAATCACCGTTTAACGATGAGAATAAGCAGACTTGGATGGATTGGATGGGATGTATTCTTCCCGTCACTGTTCTTAAAATAACAGTGAGAATTATAGTAATTGCTACAGGCATACACTGCAATTTTACTCAAGGAAGTAAATTCTTTGCCTACTGACATCGAGGCAACAACACCCAACCCAAGCACGCACTGAGGCTGCAAAAGCTAGTTTTATTATTAATGTTTTCCTTCTCAAGATCTTAACACAAACATCTGAGAAAGTTAGCCTCGATATCCACAAAAATATTAACCTTTGGCTAATTAGATTTAAAGCATTTTCGTATTCAATTATTTTATAAGTTTAGAAGAAATTGTAATACAAACTAAAACAGAAAAATACAGTTTTACAATAACCGAATACCCGTTTCAACAGCTATAGGAAACAATTTTACAGTTCAAATTTTTTTTACGACAAATATACATCACTTTATAATTGTAATGTTGATAACACTTCAATAACTTATTCCGCCATTTTTATTTTCGTATATTATTTACATCACCATCCTTCTGATCAGCATAGCGAAGTGTATTTACAGCTTAATTTCTAGGCTATCTAACTTTCAATAGCAGAATTCTGTAGGTAAATAATATCGATGTCCCGTCGTGTTCTCTCTGAATGGTCCGTCGTAGATGGGGTAATTACAAATTGTCTTTCGTTAAAAAAGCTTTTTCCTTTTCCCATTATTAGGCACGAGGTAATTTAATTAAAAAAATACTTCCAGGCAAATAAATGCTCAAATCTGTAACAACATTTTGAAAGGGGAGGGAGAAAGTAATTAATAAATCCACTCGTTGTAACGAAGTAAACAATATTGAAGGAAAAAAAAAAATTCAAATGAGGTTGCGATGAGACTTAAAACATGAAAGGCATATAATGCTTTGTTAATTACTTGAACTACTAAATATTGAATAGCGTTTGTAATTAAGATCCTAACTCAGGCAAATGCAAACCTTTTATTTCTTTTATATATTTCTTTTACTAATTGCAACCCAAGATTCTGAAAATTTATATACGAACTTGTAAAGCATGTGGGATTTATATTTTCTGTTTTTAATTTTCAAAATATTCTGTAATTAATTGAAGTAAAATTCAAAAACAGTTAATTTTTGAGAGGTTTTCGAGGTTTGCTCTTACGGGTATTATGAAGAATATTACATAAACGACAACTAATTTACTTGGGTGTCCTTCGGGAATTGGTTTATTTTGCAGTTACCTCATGCAGTTCAGGCGACTGCAAACCTTTTATTTCTTTTATACATTTCTTTTACCAATGCACCTGAAATTCTGAAAATTTAAATAGGAACTTGTGAAGCATATGGGATTTATATTTTCTGTTTTTAATTTTCAAAATATTCTGTAATTAATTGAAGTAAAATTCAAAAACAGTTAATTTTTGAGAGGTTTTCGAGATATTACTCTTTTTTTTTTTTTTTAAGTTGAAAATACAAAAAAAACTTTACGAAAACCTGAAATTATTAAAAATTCGTAAAATAATGATTTGTATTTCAAATATTTATTATCAGTACAATAGTTTTTTTTAAATTGTTTGAGATTTTTTTTAGAAATAGATTTTGAAAACTGAAAACAAGGGAATGCACAAATTCGTTTTGCTTTCACGCATTGAGCCATCATCGACAGCAATCTGGGACAGCTGTTTCGTCCTTATTAGGACTCATCAGCCAGATTTAGCTTCGATGATTAAGCTCGGAATGCGTGAGTACCTATGGTTCCTTCTCCCGCTCTAGGAAAAATCGCTGTAACAAGTACAGAAAAATAGATTTTAGTAGAATTAACAAAAAAAAAAAATAAATAAATAAATAAATAAATAAATAAATAATAATGCTTTAATTTTAATTTAATTAATTACTTAATATTTTGAAAATTAAAACAAGAAAATATAAATCCCATATGCTTCACAAGTTCATATTTAAATTTTCAGAATTTCAGGTGCATTGGAAAAAGAAATATATAAAAGAAATAAAAAGGTTTGCAGTCGCCTGAACTGCACGAGTTAGAACCTTAAGATAACTGCAAAATAAACCAATTCCCGAAGAAGACCCAAGTAAATTAGTTGTCGTTTATGTAATATTCTTCATAATACCCGTAAGAGCAAAGGGGTAATAAATTTTAATATTATTAGATTTAATAAATAATTACAATTTTTTGATTAATGTTATCTATTAATTGTACGTTTTTGCAATTTTTATTTTCATTTTAAAACTATCTGAACAATCAAATCCTAAAATTACGATAAGACGAAACAATAATCGATCAAGTAAATTAAAACATTCAAACTTCTTAACGGAAATTGAAATTCAAGTACTGAAAAATCTGAAGCTTAAAACTTGAAAACTGATTTAAGTAACAATTTCAACACTTAATATTTTAACTTTCCCAAAAGGATTAATTTACAAAAACGGGCTCCAGTAGATATGAGCCCATCTTTTCTTTAACGATATTTTGAACATATTATAATGGTTCGATAGGAGTAAAGGATACTTAGCAGTTAATGTCAATTGATTCTTCTTCCCTGCCTTTTGAGGAGTCCGATTTCCCCAATCCTCTATTCTATCGATTCAACTTTTTTTGAGTGGTAGAATCAAAAATCCTTTAAAAATTCTGATAAACAATACAAACAGGAATTTTTATTTTTTAATTTTATTTTGTAATGCAGGTAAAAGAGGAAGTGCTAATAGAATTCTATAGCTAACAACAATTTTAACGTGCGGACAAATGGATAATACAATAAAATAATAAGCATACTCGCACATAAATAATGAAAAAGGAATCACTGATCTGTTTTATTGTTGTTAAATGTATTCCTTTTACAATTTAATCCATCCTAAGCTTAGCTACGTCTAGCGGGGATTAAATTTTTGCCCTTTTTTATTCTTATTTTATATATTGTTGTTTTTAGTTACGAAGGGCCATTTTCTTGTTCATCTTTGCTTTTTTTATATGTTTCTTGGAATCGCTGTCTGTCAGATACTGGGCGAATCCAGCTGATGAAGAGTAGGAACTCTGAAACAGCTGTTCTGGATTCCCGGTATGAAAAATACCAAAAACAGATCAGCGATTCCTTTTTCATTATTTATGTGCGAGTATACTTTTTATTTTATTGTAGAATTCTACAGCCTTTTCGAATTTAAATTAACAAGATACCAGAACAATTAAAATTTCAAAGGAAAAAAACAAAAATTTATTCAAAACAAAACAAAAAAAAAATAGTTTCATAAAGTAAAAAATTAACATTAATTTATTATCTACTTTTCCTCCTAGACAAATCATTTAGATTGAGAGGGGATTTGACTAATTTAATCCTTTCCATTCCACCCCCACTAGAACAGGAAGTCGTATGGAAGCCCCTCCCTTCACTATCAACCCATAAAATTATTATAGATTTAACTTTGGAATTTAGGCTTTACAATTTTATTTATTTACTTCAAATTAAGTGCGCCAAAATTAAATGGCTCCAATGATGATTTAACTGTAGTCTTCAGGAAAATAATAACAATAAAAGTCCAACGCCATTTAAGAAGAACGTATTACCTACTTCCTTATAAGGTCATTGAATTCATAAGGAATTGAACTAAGAAACAACGGGATTCTCGTAACCAACTCAGAATTCCTTCTAATTCTTTCTTTACTTAAAAATATAAACAAAATAAATAAATAAATAAATAAATAAATAAATAAATAAATAATTTCATTTCAAATTAAAAGAAATATTTTACAGTACAAAAATCCGAATAGAAATTATGAATTATATAATTATTATAATTAATGACGCACTTTCAACATTAAGAATTTTAATTCACTTGTAATAAAAAAAAAATCTGAAACAAAATGAAAAGGGATAAATAATGTATGGAAATAAAAATTTACGAAATGCAGTGAAGATAAAAAAAAAAATAAAAAAAAAAAATCAGAATTTAAAAAATAAAATATAGCCACCAACATATGCCATACTTTTTACATACTTTTCTTAGGAAACTGTTTTTATTTTTGTTATTATTGTGAAATTAAGTTGATCTTTGATTGCTTTTAATTTCGGAAATACAATGCTGACATCTGTTTAATTTGATTTTAATCTTCGTTCATTCTAATTTATATAATAGCTTTTGAATTTTAACTTATTAAATTAAAGCCTCATGTAAAGCATGCTTTACATAACTTCCGTTATCCCTATAGTAATTTTATATTTCAGAATGTTTGCCTGTCTATGACACATTCCATTACGACAAAACATCATGACAATAAATCAGGTTTCAATTCCGTCAATTTTTAAATCTATAGACATATCTCAAAAGTAAATACAGTACGATTGTGAAATCAATACTAAATGTCTATTTACTTTTGAGATGTCTCCGTACATGGTAGCTAAGGTATTTAAGTCTGGTGTAGTGTTAATAGGGTTCCTTAATACAAGACCGAGAATCAAGATGGACAAGAACATTTTAAAGTTTTGAATTGTAATTTAAGTCTAAGCTGACAGCCGGTAGCATGGGTCCAGAGGCCCAGGGAGACCCGCGGGTTTCAGCATTTTATTTTTGCAGGCAGTTGGAAAAAGAAGAGAATTGAAAAATAATGAAGCCGTCAACAATTCTAGGTGGTTTTTTTTTTTTTAAATATACTGTAGAATAATCACAATAGAAACATCTATTTTTCTATATTAATCAGAAAAATGTATTTATTGATGAGAGGTTTATTATGCATATTATACAAAGATCTAGGACTTTTCCAGAAGGTAAAAATTAAAAACCGTACGTCACCAACTACGGAATTTTAATAAATTCTTAAAAATGGACGATCTCATGAATGTTGAGACACATTGGATCAGCAAGTAAAAGAAGCTGTGGGTCAAAAATTGGCAAACCACGAACATTTCGATATCGTGATATCCAAACATATTACAGAAACAAAGAAAGTTCGTCCATTTTCTTATGGACTTTTCTGCTTTTCTTGACTATATCTTTCTGTGTAGAGGGTTTTGCTGAAGGTAAAGCTGCCGATTCCAAATTTGACCAATCACGACAAGTTGAATAGGGATGGTTAGCACATAGCTCACCCGCCTTCAAGTCCCGTTCTCTAATATTACAGAGGGCTGAGTGAACCCTAGGATCCGTCTGAGAAGAAACAACCTTGGAAAGAAATCTCCGACCTCCTCAGGGGATTGAACCTGGTTCCTCGAACACATTGTCTAGTACGTATCATACTGATGGCCCTACCAGTCTTTCCTCTTTTTTTTACTTTTTCTTAATTTTAAGTAGCCTGCAAACTGCTTTTTATTTATAGTTTTTTTTCCTTTTTTTTTTTTTAGGGGAGGGGGGTAGGAAAGATAAATGAAAATTGTTTTTCCTTTTCTATCAATTTTTATTTGATTACTAACTGTACCCGGCATGCGTCGCAATGCCACTGAAAGAAAGAAAGTTTGTGTTTTAATTCTGTTTATTGAAGTGCTTTTGGAACCACAATATTCTGTTTTTCCGTCTGGTGCATACACGAATAAATCAGGTTTTCCGACGCGTGCGCAGGCCACTTACAGCTGTCCATGTGTTATCCCTGTGCTTTGTTGATGGTCATTGCAAATGCGAGTTGCACCGGAAACTGCAAACGTTGAAACCAGAAATACAATCATTTGTTGAAACGACTCGCGCACCAGATATTGTAAAATGGTTCTACTAATTCAGAAACCTTCGCGGGCGTGCGCACAACAACTCAAAAGTTTTATCGCATTCTGATGAATGGTATAGGAACGCATACGGGACAAAACATTCATTTTTATATATTAAGATTACCATTTGAATATTAAACCTGGCACGCCACTTTATAATTTGTTTAAAAATTGACACGGTTTAATGTTAATTTTGTTTCTTTTCTGGTTCAGGTGATGAACTTTACAAGAACCCAAGGATAAATCAAATGAAAACAACAAATATATATATATTTTTTTTATTTTGGTTAGGAAATAAAAAACCTATTAGCGAAGGCGAAAAATTAAAATCATAAAAACTACTATTTCTAATTATCTATTTCGCTTTCGAGCAAAAATAACACCGCTTCTGTTATTGAAAAATCAGCCTTTCATTTACAACACGATGTAAATTTAAAGTCTTCAGCGCAACAAAAGGAATTAAACCGAATAATTTATCAATTTCGTAACAAAGCAACGTTGTTGCAACAGCAAAAACAAATTTAACACTCTTCATTATTCATTAGGCTTAATAATTAATAAGCCGCTTCATTAACATTTTACGACTCAACTCGGAGAAATCGTTCCTGCACGAATCTGGGGCATTTCGCGGAAAACCTCAAGAAACTCAGTAATTTTGAATAATGTACGCTTAAGTTTATTTTAAGATTCGAATATTTAAAAGCACTTGGTATTAACTGTAAAAGGAAATTAATGTATTCTTGAAGACCCACTTCTAATAGACCCTCGGAATCTCCCGAGGATGAGTGTGTGTGTGGGGGGAAAGAGTTATGGTTACATTGCCATCAATCATAGACCGACCGCCGATTTTATTTTTTTTGTTATCCATAAATAACGTAACGCGGTTGCTAAAGGAGGGGGTGGGAATTGGGATTTCCGTTTCGGAGAGATAATTTTTTTTTGAGGGGAGGGAGAGGTTGAATTTCAAATATTACCGTAAATACGCTTCAAAATAAGAAAATGCTGTAAGGAAATACCAATACATTTCCATAATACAGAAGGTTATGAGGCTTATTAACTGATATAAAAACCATAAAACTTCAGTTATCTTCATTTATGACAGTTTTCCTTATTATAATGGTGCCAAACCAAGCGCATTCTTTACATTTTTTGTCTTGAATTATAGCAGATATTTTGTTTGGATCAGGACACAGGTTTTTACGATATTTCCGTCAAGAAAAATTTTCCTGTTATAAATAAGCTTAACTTTATTTATTATTATTATTATTATTATTATTATTTTGCGGAGGAGAGGTTGGTTTTGTCAATTTTTTTTTTTTTTTTTTTTTTTTTATTAGGGAGGGAAGGGGAAGATAAGGATAAAAAAAAAAAAATTACAGATTTTTTTAGGTAAATTATCCATTACATCTCAGCTGATGTACTAGCAATGCTTAGAAATTAAAGTTAGAAAATTAAAATAATTAGTAGAATTGCTTCATTATTAGCTGCGGAGAGTAGAAGTTTTGCACAAGTGCACCTGAAGCGACATACAGTATCTGGATGAAGAGTTTTCAGATATAAAAAATATTTCAATTAATTAATATTTTTTTTTTTTTTTACATTAATTCCCAAAATATCTAATTTCTAAGTATTTTCAATCAATTTCTATGTAGATGTTCGTATACGCGTAATTTAATTCTTAATTCAAGTGCAGTATAGTGATTCGACGACTTATTGCACATCCTGTACAAGTTCCGAAACGTTGGGCCGTAAAAACTTATTTAGTTCAAATAATAAATCAAAGCGTTGGCGCAATTTAATCGCTACCTTCATTTTTACTATAAAATATATAAAACAAATTCGAATATCATTTTCGATTGGTCACAGTGTTAGTCTTATAAATTCATATGAGCTACGTTTTGCAGTGATGATTGATATATCGTTTGCAACAGAATTGGGGCTTATTTTATAAAAATACTTGCTACTAAAATACAGCCGGACAGAATTATGGAATTTATAAAACCCTATAAAGTCATACTTCTGTTTCTGCAAGGAAAATGCCAATTCATCTTTGCTACATCAGCAGCATCTGGAGTTAGTTTCAAAAATCTTAATATTTTACTAAAATGCAATATTTAGGGACTTTTGTTGTCTTTAATTTTCGTCTTATATATAAAACTACATTAAGGTTAAAAGTTTGCCTTATAAAATATAAGTGTTCCTATTTATTTTACAATATTAATATAATCAATATTACTGTAAGTAGGAAAAAGTTAATTAATTCATAATGTCAAAAATATACTAAATACGACGAAAATGTGTTTAAAATTCAAAAAGATCAAAATATGCAATAGTATGTACGATAAAACTCCAATTATTTGAATCCCACTGAGCGGAGACTTGTTTATATCTTAAATCAGTATCTCAGATTTACGTTGAACATTGATAGAATTATGTTCTTGTCAGCAATCTAACAATCTTTCAATTAGACCAACTATCACAGGTTTCCTTAAGAATGGAAAGTGTTAATAGAAGGAGAGCGTTCAGCTTTTGTTTCAAAAGAAATATGACAGACATGAAGGGAATACGATCTTTTTAGCAAGCAAACGCTCCTATAAGAATATCGCAGACGTTGAAGGAGGGTCAAATGCGACAACACAGATTCTTAAAAGCCTATTCAAGTACCATTACACGTAGTTCAAAACATATGGTTGTACATCAAAACCATTTCTCCGTTCTCCGCTGGCATTTCCTGCGATGTATCAAATATGCCCCCCGCTAGATTACCTTCCCCCTACTTCTTCACTGCCAATTAGCAGCTGCTAAAACGATATTTCATTGTGATAAGGGTTGATGTTCGTGATACTCCCCACCTAGTTTTAAACTGGGTGGGGGAGTTGGGCAACAAGTTACCCCCATGAGAACTGTCCAGTTTGCTGGTATATGGGAAGAGGTACTGTTTCACATGTTCAACATTTGAATGAAATGAACACAGATTTCAAGTTGCATCACACGTTTTAGACCTAATTACAAAGTACTGCTGTTGTATTTTGAAATATAAAGGATTATAAGAAATATAATAGTATACTTATAAGAAATACATAGGAAATTGTTTTTTTTTAAATTCTGTTATGACAAATTAAAACTATTCCTTTGCCATATTGTTTATATCTTCGTAGCTATTGAAGACGAATGCATTAAGTGGCGGGATTAATATTTCGAACGAAGCAAACAGTGAACTATAAATAGATACTGTACTTTTTTTTTAGAGGGGGCAGCGATGGTTCCGATTATCGCGTTCTACTGTGCAATCCTACCCGACAACTGTTAGCTTTTCCACGATAATTAGATCTACTTTTTTTTTTATGATAATAACGCTTAAGGAAAAATATAAGATAAATTTGAGATGTAAGCTTTCATATACGGGTCAGAATTGTTCGATAGTCAACAAGATAATCGTTGTAAATAATAAACTGTAGCTTTCTAAAAAGAAAAACAAGTTACCGTGATTATAAAAAGGTAATATTAGGATTCAATTCATGACATACAATGAAAATCTCCTTATAAATTCCACATTTATTCACGATATTTCTTTTCTTTCAGCAAGAAACTTCTTCGGGTTAATTGAGGACCAGAAAATTTCTTTTCTTTGTCATCTAAAATTCGTTATTATACATTTTAGAAATAATAATACTTTTCTTATAACAATAAGTGGACAAATTAATACTTATAATAACTTTTACAAGAGTACAGTAGAACCTCATTATAACGGACCCTATTATAACGGACAGTTTTAAAGAAAATTGTAATAATAATAAAGGATGCTAATTTTTATCTGACGAGTTTTACATTTCCAAGCAAGCGATTAAACATCGATCAAACAAACCCAGCAGAAAATAAATTATTTTTTCAAACCAATGAATGTAATTTAATCAACATGAACCAGGACCTTCTTGTTCTAAAGATTAATGCAGTGTATACGTACACATCTTTTTCAATTCAACCTATTATGTTGAAGGCTGTTTTTTATTTGATATA
The DNA here is from genome assembly GCA_023159025.1 of Thereuonema tuberculata. Taxonomy (NCBI): domain Eukaryota; kingdom Metazoa; phylum Arthropoda; class Chilopoda; order Scutigeromorpha; family Scutigeridae; genus Thereuonema; species Thereuonema tuberculata. The sequence continues at coordinate 38,842,487 of JAFIDM010000002.1, forward strand.
TAATAAGCACTTTTTATAGCATACTATTGTACTTTCATTGATGTACATTACACCCTGCTGCATTACACTCCGAAAATAATTATTTGTTATAAACCGGACTTTCATTAAAACGGACAACCTTCAGTCCCTATTAGTCCGTTATAATGAGGTTTACTGTATATGGATTACACTTTCCTATGGATTACACTTTTATATTTTAGGAATCTTTTATATTGTTAAGAACTTTTCTTATTTTTGAGATAATTTTTGAGGTAATATTAGGAGATTATCGTTAAATTAAGCATTTTCAGCTTCTTATCCAATATGAATCAAGTGATCTCGTTTCTTAATATACTTCAAGTTTCAGCTCCCTAGTATAAAAGGTTTCTCGAATATTGCGCATTAATAATTACTTGTATCGATTTTTTTTTAATCCCTACATACTAGCCTATACGTCCCCTACGAATCAAAATCAATGAGTATGTTTCAGCTTCCTAAGATAGTTAGTACCTTGATCACAGATGGACAGATAAGTGTATTTCAACTCAGAAGTGCATTCTAAAGCTTAAATATATACTATATCTAATACTTTCACTAGGGTGCATCTGAAAGGCTAATACACAGTATATTAGACCCAACAAAGCATTTTATGGCTATACTTAAGTACAGAGTATAAAAATTTGATCGATATTCCTACTTTTTTTTTTTTTTTAAATATTAATTCAATATTAGAATAATCTTAAAATTCTTCCTGTACTGTGAAGCTTATTCCGGAATGTTCGATTCCTTTGTTTGACTGCATTTTATATTAAACTTCTGTATGAAAATCAGGTACAAGGTTAAAAATTTCAATGATCAATTTGTAGGCATCACCGCGAGTGACCTCATTGCCAAGGTACGACCACCCCCACTTTGAATGAGGGTTAACTTGAAGATGAAGGGGAAAAAAAAAAAAAAGTAATGAATGGAGTGTTATTGACGATTAAAATAAATAAATCTTTTATAGAAACATCATATTTTTCCTCATTTACACAAATATTCCAATCATCTTCACAGAATGAAAAATTATGAAATGATCAATGAACTAAATGTTTAATTAAATTTATAAAATATTTACACCAATCATAAACCACTACTCCCCTCTCCAGAAAAAAAAATTACAATAATGTCTAACAGATGGATGTTGACGATCCCGTATTTTCGTGATTTCACGTAATTTACGCGAGAATAGTCTATCCATGTCTTCTCACAAAATATTTAAATATTTAAATGAATTATAATACGGGGAAATGCACGAGACTTTTACTACATTTTAATATAGTTTTAATAAATTGAAAACAGTCAATAAACAAACAATAAATTCATTATGTAGTATTTTCCTAGTGACAGACATTAAAAATACTAAATTCTTTGAGACCTGCTGAAGAGGCTAATGGCGAGATCTCGTGTTTTTCGTAATTCTCGCACAAACGTGATCGTCAACATCCATCTGTTAGACATTATCTACATATATGTTTTGGTCGAAATTGATTGTGCTGAAATATTACTTTGCTTATTAATATATTAGTTTCCGATTACATTATTTATTCGAAGATATATGCAATACAGCATAGATTTAGTCTATTGTTATTACAGGAGTTAAAAATTATTATTATTTTTTTTTTAATGCTTCATAAAAGTGGTACCTCTGGTTACGAACTTAATTCGTTCCAAACTCGGTTCGTAACCTGAAGCGTTCGTAACCCGAAAAATTGAAATCAATGAAATAGAGACGATCCGTTTCAAGAATAGTTCCTTTTTATTAACATCCGGTCGTTTACCTGACAAAACGCAAAGAATACGTGTACTTTACGTATTAAATAAAGAGAAAGAAAACAACCAAATAAATGTAAAATAATTCCATTTAATAAATGCATTATACGAATAAATACATTACGATTTCTTGTTTACATCGGAAATAGAATCATGTGGGTGCGGAGAGATACTTTCAGATGCTAGGCGAGACGCCTTTGGTGTGATTTGGCCCCGTAACTTGTAACTTCGTACTGTATGCGATCGTTTGTCTCCAACGTTAAACCTTGCTCTAACCTTCGTTCGTAACCCGAGGCACTGTTCGTTACCCGAGACAAAAATTTTCGAAGTTCTTGTTCGTAACCCGAAATGTTCGTGACCCGAGTCGTTCGTTTCACTGTACTAATACAATAGTACAATGAGTAAAATAATTTAACTGTAGGATTAACTTTGTTTTCTATAAACTGGGTACTGGCACGTATGTCTGATTATGACAATGATTTGTACATGTTGATGAATTAAGTATTTTTTTTAATGAAATTTTATTCTCGGTTTTTAATTATTCATTGAACTTTTGTTACACAGCCATTTGGATTTAATATTAAAGGAGATAAGATTTAAACAATTCATTAAGACGCTGTTTTGTAACGATCAGATAATCTATCAAAAATAAACAGTTAATACATTTACTATTTCTCTGAAAGCTGTTAAATAAAAACACACAAGGAATCAATGGTGGTTTTGTGTTGATATTATTACAAAACCTAATATAAAAGTTTACATTAATGATTGATTTCAAGAAATAGAAATCAGTTTTACCTTACGTAGAATCTTTATATTTAGTTTATTTAAATTTCCTTGACGAAATAATGATGAGATGTTGGGGGCAGCTTACAAGCAGAAATTGAAACGTAACTCGATTCTCCTAAGATAATGGATCTGTTACTCTCTCGCAGATGTACTGAGCATTCCGTGAAACGACCTAAACGCGTAAGATCATTCATAGTAAAGCCAGGAAAATCTTTTTAAATCTGTTTAAAAGATACACCCCTTCCTTGCATAACAAAACCGAAAATAACAAAATAAAAAGACTAGAATATCAAATTCATAAAATGAATACGAATTAATTCTAGTATTGATTAGTGTAATTGTGGAATATTTGCTTATCACGAGTCAATAATTATAGTTTCCCCGTATCTCCCTCCCGCCTCCCTTACTTTAGACGCAACTTGAGGATCCAGGAATTTTGAATAACTCCAGAGTTAGTGGTTTTCTTTCTAATTATCTGCAAAAACTCTTTCAAAATCAAAGTTAATTCGTAGATCAGAAAAAATTAAAATAAATTCTGAGACCAACGGATCGTACTCGAGAGGGTGGGGTGAGGAGACATAAAATGCCATCGGTAGCCAATGAAAGCGAATGATTGCGCTGTTGCCAGGTAAGCCTGTCTGACAGTGAGTCACTGACCTTCGGCAGAAGAGAGCAGCAGGTACCACGATCGTCCCACGCACTCAATGAACGAGGCAGTGTTCGGCCTTCATCAGAGGACGCACTGAACAACAACACTCCTCTACGGAAGAAACCCTTGCAACAAAGCGCATTCCATTACAACTGAGGGGAGACACATAGTGAAATGTGAAGGGGACCTATGAATCAAGGGAACACAGTTTGTTTATTTCTAAAAAAAAAAAATCTGTAAAGATATTAATTAAAATAAACTATTAATCAGAAATAAAAAGATCGCTCCAATTTTACATCATTTGAAAACAAGAACTTCCGAAAAGAATCTTAAAATATTATTTATTATTATTATTATTATTATTAATAATAATAATAAAGTAGTGAAAACGATAAGAACGAAAAGCCTATGTTAGTTTTTGTTTACTTGAACCTTCAACGCTTTTGCGCATGCGTCAGGTTCGATTTCTTCAAAATAGGGGTGAGGAGAAATAAAGAGGGGATGTTTACTTTTTATCAGTGTTAGTTTACTAGTAGCTGCGTTCTATTTGCGCTTTTCGGGAAAGAATTATGGAAAGAATAAATACTATTGCAAAAATGCTCTTCCGTTATTTTTTTCTTAAAAGCGAAAATGTCCAAAAGAATTTCTTAGGAAAGTGCCCATCTCAGCATATCACCCCTCTGCGGAGTAAAATCGTCCGCCAATAGTCAGCCTCCCTTTTGAAAACGAACAGTACATTTATATTCAAAGACTAAATAAATAAATAAATAAATAAATAAATAAATAAGTCATTATTTATGTTGTCTAAATTTCATTAATTTTAATCCTACACCAGGCGAAAATTAATGAATGACCTAAAAGGATTAATGTCCATTACTTAAGACTATTACACTGTTCAGATTTCAATGATTTTTTTTTTTTTAATGCGAATTTTTATCGCTTTCTGGCGTTAATTTCTCGACGAGAATCCACTCGGAAAAGATTTCAAATACGAAATTTAGATTTTTAGTCCTTAAATAAGCATACCAAGTTACAAGAAGACTCCTCCTCGTAACAAACATTATGAGGGACCGGGGGAAGATAGATTTTGAACCTTTTACTTTCTAGGAAACATTAAAATTTAATAAAAAGTGTTAAAACACTAACTTTGCACATTCTGTAATTTTGTTTGAAATTAGTCCTATTTTTCTAACTATTATAGTTTCTAGAATGGCTAAAAATATTCAAAGATCAATGTTTAGAAGCTATTTTTTAGTTGACTTTCATATTTTTTTTTTTTAACTATGTGACCAAAAATCTGTCTTAAAAACAACATTAAGCCATTTTAAATTCTAAACGTACGTTTCCCCTAAAAATATAGTTGGCGAACCAGCTTTCAAATATCTGCAAATATGTAGATACACACACATATATATATATATATATATATATAGTTGTAAATTATTTTCCTAGACTTTACCCGAGTCTCCAAATATAGCTCTAAATTGTGCCAAATGAGTTAAAAATTCTTATTGGAGATTCTAAAATTCCAATTAAAATTTCAGCATCCTAGATAAATAGAGGTTTAATATCATAGGTTCTCTCCCTCTCCCCCTTTAATGTCACATTTCTTAAGATTGGTGCTTACATTGAATAAACGAAATCTATTTATTCTAGCAAACTGAAAATTTAATATTTATGTTATCGTGATTATGCTTTTTAACGTCATCGTGTATCGATGTCCTGGTTCTTTATCTACGGGTTAAAATCTTTACCAAAAATCAATCGAGATCTCTCCTTCGATGCCCATAGGAGGAAAAAAGTTAATCTCCGAATAAATGGTTTCAATGATTTTGTTAATAGATAGATGATTGAACGACTTTTTTCATTACAGAGAAGTTTTATCCTCCTCACCATTTAAATGTAATCAAAGGGGGAAAAAAAAAAAATACAAAAAACTTCATGTCTAATTAAGGTGTGATTTCAACTCCAAATTTAATTTTAAAAAGGAACTGTTATTTTCAATGATTAAAAATGAGTAACGACTTAACGGCCTTTGGTTCCTAACGAGATTTTTCAAGGATAACAGTTTGTCAATTCCCAGAAGAATGTAAACGACTCAAGAAGAAGAAAAAAAAGAAAGGCTCTTTCTGCCCTAGATTCAGTGTTCAGAGAAGCAGGTGAATGGAATAAATGAATCGACACTAGAATTCTAATTCCCGTCAACGTACAATACTTAGGTTTACATACTGTAATGAAAACAGTTACTGCATCAATTTATCTCTTTTTGTAGCAATGAGAAAGCCTCAATGCTTCTCTATTTCTGACAGATCATCACTTATTAGGCTAAACTCAATAATGAATATGTCTGTCTTCATTTCATTAAACTCAACCGATTTAAATATAATTAGTGAACATGCGAAATATAAGTATTCCACCTAAACAGTTTTGTTTTTGTTTCGTTTTTCTACCCCTCTGTTGTCCATATATACACACACACACCACGTTAAAACAGCTGGGCTGATTTCCATCAAGTTTGGTTACACTTAAAAACACAGGTCCATTTATCTACATTTCCATCCCTCCCCTGCTTCAAAACTGAGTCCCGAAATCCTTCGTTTAAATTTTATAATATAATCATATAATTTCTTTTATGGAAATAGATTATCCAAGTCTCATTGAAGAAGTAGTTTTCTTTTATATCATATTGCAAATTATCTTCAAAATGCTCAACTATATCAAATTGTCTTATCTACTTGATAAGAGCATTTCCGTTGAGAACCGAAATCGAATCTTCAAGTAATTTTATTAAAAAAAAAAATGACATCAACTGAAATGATTCGCGCTACTTAAACTTCTCCACGCTCAGTCAGTATCCTACTAATATTTTTCTTCTTTGTTTGTCTCTTATCTGTAAGCGAAACAAAGCTAAAGCTACTGAACAAATTTAAAAAAAAAAAAAATACGTATATTTATTTAAAAAAATATATTTATGATCCAACGTAAAGCAGGAACACGAATAGTAGTCGCTGTATCCAGCTGAGAGTATACCTAGCATAATTACGTGCAATAATCACACGTTTCCAGCTTTTGAGGACTGGGGTTCGATTCTTACATGTTTCGTGGTGGGAGTGGACGATCCGCGCTGGGCAGGTTTTCTCGGGGTTCTTCCGTTTCCCCTACTATTCTTTCCGTCTGTCCTTCTTTCCATAGGATAGCACGGTATCAGCGCTCGGCTTCTCTGCCACCCACATTCACTACGCAAATCTGTTCATATACACGGCAAACATTTGTAGTGGTCGGTGTATATGCAATAACTCCGCTACCAACTGATGAATTTTTATAGCAATTCGACTTTTGTGATACTCAATAGATTAAAATTTTCATGAAATTGACGAGATCAAATTGTTCAATTCCAAAATAATAATTGTAGTATTTTTCGGTTATCTGAAGTACACCCATATTGCTCATGCGCAGAATCGATAACATGTTATGAGGTGAAATTCAGTATTACGTGAGAGGATACCTTCCAGTTTTGTTAGACTGTTGTCGTTTAAAAAAAAAAAAACATTAATTACATTTACTACCCTTATTACGACCCATAATGCCTGCTAAGACTGTTATGGGCTTCAGATAATCGAAAGTACATAACTGTATATAACCTCCAACTTTAGTAGTCATATGCCGGATTCACGGCTATGTGAGGTTCCGGAGCGTGTTCGTAAGCAAGTTATAAAATGTCCATCAGTCATTTTTTTCACCTATCAATATAAGTATTGACTACGGTCGTCGATTGCAATGTGCGTAACAACTTTGTAACCGTGGCCTTAAATTCTATGTACTATTATTAACTTAATGACTATTTTAATCACAAGAAGTTTATAACTATTGAAGAACCGAACTGTCTTTTCGAAAATTGATAAAACGTACCTAAGTAATACTACTGTGCTGCGTGGGCGGCGTACGGGAGAGTCTTAACCCGGAAGCAAACACGGTATCTTCGAGGTATGGTCCCAATGCAAAGTGTAAGTAAATCGCGAGTACGCCAAGACCGGGGTTTGACTTTACATATCAGACTAGTACAAGGGCTTATCAAGCTTACATTGACATCGAATATATTCAAGATGACGTTCAGTGTATAGTTTTCTAAACACTTCAAAAAGTTGTTACAATTACTTTCACTTAAGGAAGTTTATCATAGAAAGAAATTACCGTAATTCTTAAATCATGCTTCGAAATCCAGCCGACAGAAGTTAAAAATCTATTAGTAAATAAAAACTCATAATTTAAAAAAAAATAAAAGGCTTACATTTGAACTTACAATCATATACGCACAACCAAGATACAAGGAATTAAATATATAAAAATGCATTTTTTATTATTATTATTTATTTAGATTGATTCACAAACTGCTTACAACTGTTCAATTTTTCAATAACAGATGTCGCCGACATACATGGCGTGATTAATCCATTAATAATTGTCACACCCCATCTATATTGTTTTGTGATTATACGAGGATAAGGGCAGTGTGGAACTCGCTTGAAGGCTTGCACATTCGTCGCTGTGGCGTTATGGGAAGGAAGTTTATTTACTTGTTTTTTTAACTGAAACATCCTGAAGAGAGTAAACCAAAGTTGGTCTATATAATTAACATTAGGTTAGACTATCAAAAGAAAACAAAGCATCAAGAAAATTACTGCCGATATGAATAAACAGACTCTTTGTCGTACGAAGTTTCATATGCTGCTGGTGGGATGCCGACAACAGCACATCGACGAGCGTTAATTACTGTCTCCCCCGCTGACTTTAGCTTTGTATATATGACTAACTGTACTATCCCACATTCAACGTATAATTCCCTTAAAGCAACCACTGTACTGTACACAGGTCAGAGACATTTCATTATCACAAAAAAACAGTTATAGCAATACTCTATCATCTTCAACTGAATTGGATTTTTTTTCCATAGTTTAAAAACGTCAATTTTTATAATTAGTTATTTCAGTTCACGAAAACAAGGGCCTAAAAGTGTGCCTTCAAATTTTCATTAAATCCTATTGTACCGTTGCTAAATTAATTTCAGATAATCTGCAAATATTAATAAAAAAAAAAAAAAAAAAAAAAGGGCGTCTTTTTTGCCAACTTTAGGCGGCAATTTGAAGCTACGTGCACTCATCCATATAATAATTACCACAGTTAACAATTCTCTTAACAATCACCCAGTATCTACAAATACCTGGTGCCAACGCATTTTTAAAGAATATTTTATTTTTATTTTTTTTTTAACATGAAACCTTGTCTTCTGTAATTACAGTTTAATTACTATCTCGAACCAAGAAGAGACTAACACTATAGAACACAGCCTTGGTAAATTATAATCCTATCTCGTCATCAAAGCCTAATTATTATTTTTTTTTTCAAATAAATTACAGTAATTAAATTACAATATTAGTGCCCAATTTTCTAACAAATAAATCCCTGTAAGCACTTCATTATAAGTTATTATTGAAAGCACTTCATTATAAGAAATGCGAAATTTAAGAACTATGTATATTGCACTAAAGTTAACTGTAGAAGTATGCATCACAAACCAACGTATTCAACGTCCTATCGCTAAAAAAGAATTCCGTAAGCAAAGAATGACCGGTTTTAGGCTTCTATATAGAGCGCAGCTCTTAGCAGGAGAAGCCTTATATACGTCCATCGCGAGAATTTCATTGGATCCATTTTTATTATAATGGGTCTCCTAAATCTATGGAGAGCTCCTATTGTCTGTGGGGTTTTGAAGTTGTAAGTTTGAGATTTTAACATTCGCGCTCTATAGAAGCCGTGGGGCATTATGCGATCGCTGCTTCTACCTTGCTTCTCTTTCGAAGACAATATTTTTTTTTCGAATGATGCATAACCAAATGTGGACATCGGACGTTTCGGTAGCTAATACTGTAATGTTGTAGGATGGCAAGTTCTCTATGGCGTAAAAATAAAACACAAAACACCTTGTGAGATGTTCATTGAGTATTTACGTAGAATTTGTTTGTATTCTCGTAACGTTTCAAATCCTACAATCCAATTTTACTTAGATGCACTAAAAAAAAGAATCTTCTGTAGAGCACGTCGTGAAGCTTCCCTTAGGGAAACATTTGTTCTGCTGACAATGTCATCTAGTTTCTATTAGAGGACATTGAATTCCTGAAAGTCCTTTACACAATAACCAGTGATAAAAATGAGATTTGAGAAACTTACATCAGTTTATTAAAAATTTGTTCTTTCATGTATTAAAATATTGAGAAGAAAGTTCATAAATGATTTCAGAGATTCCTGCTTTTTCAACAATTCAGTCTCTCGATTTGTTATGAGAAGCCACGCCCCCCCCCCTTTTTTTTAATTGAAAGAAAAATTAATCTTTTAAGTAAAAAAGACTCCATGAGGTTTTTATGAAGTGAAACAATTACGTAATGCCGTTGAGGCATCGCAGAATCAAAGCGAGAATGGCGGTTCGTTATTTAAAAAATTCCTTTTCATCTCAGTCAATATAACAATTTGTACGACGAGGGAAAAAATATGTCAATTCACAAGTTCTGTAGTAAACACAAAACCAAGTGGCTCCACACAATTTGCATTCCAGCAAACGCTTGATTTGCTAAAAGTGACACTACTTCTGATTGACGCGCAAAAATCATTTATTCAAGTCATTGTAATTGAAGGGTCAATCTAATAGATCTAGATCCTCATTCGGGCGATCTCATTTAACACCAATTGAATTGATGGCATCGTACTTGTTTTCAGCATTGTCATTCATTATAGGCAGATCCCACTTCTGTCCAATTACTCCCCTTTCCTTGACGCCGTCAACCTAAAACCCGGAAGAGTTGGCTTATGTGGCGCGCGCGATTTCCCTACCCTCTCAAGCTTCTAGGCTATGAGAGGAGTCCAACGAGATTTGACTCATGGGGTTCCGGCTTCCGGTTTGAGCTGTGGAGGGCTTTTTTTTTTACACTTACACACACTTTATTTCATGAAGATATTCTCTTCGTGTATTGTCAATGTCTAAGAAACTTAATATCCTCTCCCTCTTAGAACATGAAAAAAAAGCACGCCAAAAAATTAAGGGGGCCTTACTTAAAATTCAAAAATAACTGGAACTTTCGAGAAATTAAACCTTAATCAGTGGCGCCAATCTTATGAACAGAAGACGATCTGAAAGTAACGATAAACAAGTTTTAGGCCTTATTTTTAAGAGCGGCCACTTCAGTTTTGAGACAGCCGCTGTCACAATTCGTCTCAGAACATGACATGTGCCACATAAAGCGATAAAAATAAAGCACAACTGTCAGACTAACCAAATTTCGTGACCTTGTAAGCACTTTTGAGAAGGTTTACAAAACTTTCATTTTAAGAGCTCGCTTAAATATCTGACCTTACGTTACAAGTTTGTAATTTGAGATTTTCCGCAAACGCAGAAAAATCAGTTACTGAAGGAATTTAAAAACTATTTCCATAACATTTATTTTTATGTTTTATTTTTCCCTTTTGTATTATCTTCAGAACTGTATATTTACTTTTAAAATAACAACTATTAATTTTATAAATTAGTTCAAATTCTTTTAATTATTTTTTTCGAATGTTGTAAATATATGCGAGCGCCCAGATAAGTAATAAAATGAAAATCCGTAAGTTCGCCTGTGAAATATTGTCATTAAAGCGCCTTAAACACAATAACTCAAAACTTCTAGGAATGATGGAACAAAAATAATAGACTCGCTGTTAACTCCCTAGTAATTCTGTTATAATTTGGACCCACAGTCAAGAAGCTGACGAAGAAACATAATACGATTTTCGTTAAACGATTTTATATTACTGTTAGTTTGGGAGAAGCTAATGGAGCAACAGCTCAGGCGGTCCTGCTAAAAGGAAGCATTCCGTATTTATAACAGTTGTTTTGGTTGGAAGATAGGACACATTTCAATTCGCAGGGGGTGGGGACGTCACGCTTTTGAAGGGCATTTTGATCTCCTACGACAGTGAATTCATGCTTATTTATAGTAATAACATTGAAAAGGTTAAAGTTCACTGGCAAGTTTTGACTATACGTTCTGTTCAACCAACCAATATATTTATTTTTAGGAAGGGGGTGAGGGTATTGTCCCATGTGGGTCAATAAATTCGTCCGCAACTGTAATAAAATAAATCTCAAGGAATAAAAGACAACTCGACATCAGTCAAACCGACAAACGTAAAGTCCGTATTAATGTAAGAAATTTCTGACATGCCTAAAGTTTGCGAACAGGGGAAACTCAAAACATTCGAAATAAACACGTAGCTCATTAATATAGAAAAAAAAAAAAAAAAAGTACTAGATTTCAAGGTGAAGTATAGTACTTTATATGTTGTATTGTGCCATCATTTTTTTAAAACTAAATTTATGCTTAAAATAAATGAAAGATAAACTTACGCCTCTAATATATCAATTATTCCGTTCATACAGTCTTCAAAATGTCGGATTTTAAATAATTCTATGCTAAGAACAGACACGTGAAGGTTGTGTATTATTTACGTAAATCACGAACAGTCTATAATAATACAAACAACTCTAGTACATCCTGTATTTAAAAAGAAAAAGAAAAAGATACGAATTTATTATGTTTCGAGTTTTTCATTGTTTCAGGGCGTAAATTTCTAAGACAAAAAAAAATGTGGGCTACCACGTGTTGAGAAGCACGAGGCCTTAACTTAATTGAAATAAATAGAGTAAAAAACCAGGAGACAGAATATACAGTATTCAATTACATACAAAATGCAGCTAAGCTGAAATAATAGCTCTCGGAATGAAAGCAGGAAAAAGTAAACAAAAAGAAAATCTATTTCAGTTTAAGTGCAGCGACCTCAAAAACTGATCTGAAGTACAAATCTTCCGAGCGAATTACGAAGGAAAAAGAACAATCGGAAGAAGAAGAAGAAGAAAGGCAAATGCCCACTTTTCTACCTCCTTTTCACGACTGGATGAAACAATTTAGAAAGGAAGGCGGAATTGACGGAATCCTTAGCAATTTATTAGTTGAAGAACTTAGTTTTGTTCAGAAGTAAATGGAGGAAATATTCTTATTGTGTTCATTATAATCGATGTCATCGTTAGTAAATAGAGCTACGAAGTAATTAGACGATGTTCTATTTGTAAAAATATTGAAATTTTTCAAATGGGGGGGGGGGGGAATAAGAAATAAAATAAAATTAAGTAGATCGGGAAAAGTTCAAACTTTATAATATTTTATATAAGTTTTTAAAAAGGAAATACATTATTCCTTTTAAGACAGTTTCCTATAATACTACGATATTCTTGAAGATGTTCTGCTATATCCAACGGTTTTATCTTACTTAGGATTTCCGTTTAGTGCCGAAGCAACCTTCAAATATTATTAAAAAATATAAATAAACCATTCTGCATCAACTGAAACGATTTCGGTAACATTTTGACTGGACATTATTTATTCTTCCATTTCAATATTTTCTTTCTTTGTATGCGATCACATAGAAATGTTACATGGATTTCCATAACATGTTACCTATTTTCGTTCCATCTCAAAATCGTAAGCGGATTTATTTTAAACTATCCGTAGAATCCTTCATAATAACAGAGCGATTTCTTTAAAATTTGACACAACGGCGTAAATATTTCTATACCTCTTTCCCATTATGCGATGGATAGCCTAGTACTGTTAGTTTTCGTAAGCCAGAACCAGCGCTGCCGGACGATTCTACTCCGCAGAGGGGTGATACGCTGACAAGGGAACCACTCGAACTGGATAAACGAAGTTTGTAATGAAACTTTGCAGAATGAATCATTAGATTGTGTTAAGTAAATAACATGAATCTTAGGTGCCCAATCAATCGCTAAGGGGGCTAATTTTTGTCGAAAAGTTGGGTCGTTTTACCGTCTCTCGCCAGAGGGCGACAGTGGTCTTAAAGTCACGCATATTGAGTCGAGTAACCAGATGTACATGACGCCATCTGGTATCAAGTTCTGATATAACCTTATTCTTTGATGAAATTTGAATGTTTATTCGGAAAGATTATTCAACTTATTCTAACTGGAATAGAAGCAGATTAAAGGGAAACCTTCTACATGAGTTCTACATTTTATATATAATATAAAGACACCAATGATATTTATTTATTTATCGATTAGGCGTCGTAAAATCATAAAAAAAAAACCCACACTGCTTGTGAATTTTAAAGCATTTTTATTGTTTTAAAAGTACGGATGGATTACTTAATAAAATATTTTATATATTTGGTCCATTATTAAAAAATGTTCTCGTTATTTATTTTGGCATTATTTTTTATTTCTTTAATAGCTTAAAAATGAGAATTTGACAGCTTATAACTTACCTTCGAAATCACGAATCAAATCCGTGGAAAGGATTTTATTTTTATAATAATTATTATTTTCTCGTATTTTCTTTTTTCTAATAGTAAGTCCCCTTTTTTTTGGTCATATTTCTTTTCTTTGATTATCTTTATGTTAAGATCTTTCATTGTCTTATAAGATTAACTTAGTGATAGAAGAAATTAATATTCACCCTAAAACATATAATTTTGATAGTTTATATAAGTGGAAAGAATACAATAATTTGGTTAATTGTCAAACTAATTTGAATTGTGTGTCTTTAAATATAAGAAGACTTCAGAAAAATTTTGATTATTTAAAGGCTAATATAGTGCAATTTATTGATTATATTGATGTAATTATTTTAGCAGAGGTTAATGTTAACTTGGAAGAAATCAAAATCTTTAAGCTAGATTTATTTAATACTATATTTAAATTACGTGAAACTAAAAAAGGTGGTGGTTTGTTAATATTTTATAAAAAAATTTATAAATATAGATAGTTGGAATATTGATTCTAAATCTTTTGAAAATGTAATCTGCACTGTAAAGAAAAAAGTAATAAATTTATATCAACGTAAAGAAATAGAAGCAACTATAATAGCAGTTTACAGACCACCGAATAGTAATAAAAATGACTTTATTATAGAATTAAATGAAGTTATACAAGAACTTAAGAAGAAAGTTAATGACAAACATCCACTTTTATCAATTGGTGATATAAATATTAATTTATTAGATAATAAAAATAATCCATTAATACAAAATTATATAGAAATATATCATAATCTTGGTCTTAGGAACTATATCTATGCTGTTACCAGAGATGTTAAAACAAATATCTCTCACTCCAAAACTTGTATTGATCACTGCTTTGCAAAAGCAAATAAGTTTAAAATTATTGGAAACATTATTAAAAATGATATATCAGATCACTATTTGGTTTTATTGCAATTTAAGTATTTTCACTTGAATTCTCAAAATATAAATGAAATTCTTGAATACAATAAATCAAATTATATAAAAAATGAATCATTTTTCTTAAGCAAAATACAGTCATGAACTAATAAGTTAATGTTATATAAAATTAATGATCCAAATAAAATTATGAATTTATTAATGAAATGTATTCATGAATCAAAAAAAAAATATTTGAGTGAGGTACAAGAAAAAGATAAATTCATAGCAATGAATTCACTTCCTTCAAATGTAAATAAAAATGCATATAAAAAAATATGGATGACTGATAATTTATTTAGACATATTGAAGAAAAAGATAAATTATTTCAAAAGTATAAAAATAACAAAACTAATAAACAATACCATAAAGAATATAAAATGAAAAGGAATTGGATTAACAGTTACATAAAAAAAAAATTATAATAAATGAAATAAAAATATTAAAAATGGAAAAAGTTATTGGAAAATAATACATTCTGTAATAAATAATAAAGATGATTTAACTGCAAACAAAAGCTTGGAGAAACTTATTCAGCGAAAAGGATTGCATATCACACTTTTAGAAATGGGAAAATGTTTTGTAAATATTGGAAATGTTGAAACTTGCAATTGTAATAAGAATTTGACTGGAATTATACTATTCAGTCTTCAAACTCATTGATTATATTACCTCCTACTGAAAGTGATATATTAGAAATAATTAAAAATATGAAAAATAAGAACTCTGTAGGTCTTGTTAACTTTATGATAAAGGATATTAAAAAATTTACTTATGACATTCCACAAATTTTAACTATTCTATTTGATAATATTGTTACTAAAGGTGTTTATCCTGATAAGTGGAAAATGTCCAAATTAATTCCTATTTACAAAAATGAAGTTATATTGACATAACTAATTACAGGCCAATATCAATCCTCTCAAATCTCTCAAAAATTGCAGAAACCTATTTTACAAATTCAATATATAAATTCTTAGAAAAATATCAGTTAATAAATAAAAACCAGTATGCATATCAGAAAAATAAGAGTGCTACATTATTATTAGACAATCTAAATGAAATCATAAATAAAAATCTAAACAATAGTAGCTATATTTTAATAATCTATATAGACCTTAAAAAAGCTTTTGATAGTCTTGACCACAATATTTTATTACAAGAATTACATGCTATTGGTATAAGGGATCCCATGTATTTTGTACTAAAGAACTACTTCAAAAAAAGGAAATTTAGGATTAAACTAGAAAACAAACTAAGCAAAATATATAATATAAAAAAAGGTGTGCCTCAAGGTTCTACTTTGGATCCATTATTATTCTTGATATATTTTAATACAATTTTCAACAATTTAAAACATTCAAATATCTTTGCATATGATGATGATCTGTTATTAATAAACTCAAATAAAAATCTTTCCATAGCTCAAGAACAAATGCAAACTGATTTCATAAGCATTATTAAGTGGACACATGATTATAAATTGGCTATTAACAAAGACAAAACTAAATATCATAATCATAAATTAAAAAAAAAAAAAAAATATTTTACCTCAAATAAAATATCATGATTTTCAGTGTTTACACAAAAGCCATGAAGATATTACAGTAGAACCTCATTATAACGGACCCTATTATAACGGACGTCGCTTATAATGGACAGTTAAAAAAAAAAATTGTAATAATAATAAAGGATGCTTATGTTTATCTTACGAGTATTACATTTCCAAGCATTTGTGTTTGAAAATGTGTTGCATATTACGAACACTTATTTCAGTTATTAACTGAAGAAATAAGCAACAGATAAACCCAGCAGAACATAAATAATTTTTTGAAACCAATTATGTAAGCAATCAACATGAACCTGGACCTTCTTAGAAGTAATATATAACTATAAATACCTTGGTCTATACTTAAATAATAAATACCCATGGCATACCCACTGTCTTCATATATTAAAAAGACTTAACTATTTAATTTACATTTTTTTATCACATAACAGATACTTTTCCAATTAAAACAAAAATAATCATATATAAAGCTTACATGGATTCTATAATTAATTATGGCGTTGATAATTGGATTTATTTAAATAAAAATGAAATAAAAATATTTATAGAATTTTAAAAAAAAATATTAAATTTAATTTCTACAACTTTAATAAGCTTCCAATAATTTTAAACTTATTTGCTTTTGCAAAGCAGTGATCAATACAAGTTTTGGAGTGAGAGATATTTGTTTTAACATCTCTGGTAACAGCATAGATATAGTTCCTAAGACCAAGATTATGATATATTTCTATATAATTTTGTATTAATGGATTATTTTTATTATCTAATAAATTAATATTTATATCACCAATTGATAAAAGTGGATGTTTGTCATTAACTTTCTTCTTAAGTTCTTGTATAACTTCATTTAATTCTATAATAAAGTCATTTTTATTACTATTCGGTGGTCTGTAAACTGCTATTATAGTTGCTTCTATTTCTTTACGTTGATATAAATTTATTACTTTTTTCTTTACAGTGCAGATTACATTTTCAAAAGATTTAGAATCAATATTCCAACTATCTATATTTATAAATTTTTTTATAAAATATTAACAAACCACCACCTTTTTTAGTTTCACGTAATTTAAATATAGTATTAAATAAATCTAGCTTAAAGATTTTGATTTCTTCCAAGTTAACATTAACCTCTGCTAAAATAATTACATCAATATAATCAATAAATTGCACTATATTAGCCTTTAAATAATCAAAATTTTTCTGAAGTCTTCTTATATTTAAAGACACACAATTCAAATTAGTTTGACAATTAACCAAATTATTGTATTCTTTCCACTTATATAAACTATCAAAATTATATGTTTTAGGGTGAATATTAATTTCTTCTATCACTAAGTTAATCTTATAAGACAATGAAAGATCTTAACATAAAGATAATCAAAGAAAAGAAATATGACCAAAAAAAAGGGGACTTACTATTAGAAAAAAGAAAATACGAGAAAATAATAATTATTATAAAAATAAAATCCTTTCCACGGATTTGATTCGTGATTTCGAAGGTAAGTTATAAGCTGTCAAATTCTCATTTTTAAGCTATTAAAGAAATAAAAAATAATGCCAAAATAAATAACGAGAACATTTTTTAATAATGGACCAAATATATAAAATATTTTATTAAGTAATCCATCCGTACTTTTAAAACAATAAAAATGCATTAAAATTCACAAGCAGTGTGGGTTTTTTTTTATGATTTTACGACGCCTAATCGATAAATAAATAAATATCATTGGTGTCTTTATATTATATATAAAATGTAGAACTCATGTAGAAGGTTTCCCTTTAATCTGCTTCTATTCCAGTTAGAATAAGTTGAATAATCTTTCCGAATAAACATTCAAATTTCATCAAAGAATAAGGTTATATCAGAACTTGATACCAGATGGCGTCATGTACATCTGGTTACTCGACTCAATATGCGTGACTTTAAGACCACTGTCGCCCTCTGGCGAGAGACGGTAAAACGACCCAACTTTTCGACAAAAATTAGCCCCCTTAGCGATTGATTGGGCACCTAAGATTCATGTTATTTACTTAACACAATCTAATGATTCATTCTGCAAAGTTTCATTACAAACTTCGTTTATCCAGTTCGAGTGGTTCCCTTGTGAGAGGGGCACTTTTCTAAGAAATTCTTTTGAACATTTTCACTTTTAAGGAAAAAAATAAAGGAGGAGCATTTTTGCAGTAGTATTTATTCTTTCCATAATTCTTTCCCGAAAAGCGCAAAAAGAACGCAGCTACTAGTAAACTAACACTATAAAAAGTAAACATCCCATCTTTGTTTCTCCTCAGCCCTATTTTGCTGAAATCGAAGGAGACCTGACGCATGCGCAAAAGCATTGAAGGCTCTCGTAAACAAAACCGAACAGTACATGGTGTACTTAGTCTTATACAGTTAAATCTCAATAAAACAAGTACATATAAACTATGTCTCAAATCAAGATTATACATAATCCAGGTGTAATCTCAGTTATCGATCGTGTAGCGAGGACTCGGAATGAAGCGCTGAAATAGAAAATGGAGATCAAAATAATAATCTTCCAAGTTCATTGTCCAAATTTGAAGGAAATCGGTTTAGTTTTTTTTTTTTTTTTTTCGTGATGATCATACAGAGAAAGAGGTAAATGAGAAAAATGTCAATCGGAATAATCAGACTATGCGTACTCTTATCAATGAATGAAATTGTAATATTTACGATTACTCAAAACGTACGTACTAAGCATTCTGGAGGTCACTACAAGTCAGAAAACCCAAACCAACATAGGTTCAAATCATTCGAAGAAGGGAGCGGTGGGAGTTTACAGGAAAACGTACTTAATATACAAATTTAGCAGCTTTATTACAATAAATAGAAGGAAAATCCTTATTGATTTTGTTAAAAGTCCGACCACTAGTTAATAAGCTACGGACCAAATAAGTTTTATGCCCTATTCCCATGCAGGGATTCAAAAGTTAGCACGTTAACTTTCTTTCAAATAAACTTCTTCAATACTCGATGTATAAGCCTAACAAAATGTTTAATAACTTCATTTACAAGGCAAAATATTTTGCCTGTATCTCTGTACTATTATATTTTGATAAACGTAAACCTTACCAATACATTCAAAACAGAAAAATCTTTTTCTTCGATGTCCATTACCACTGAAAAATTTGTGAGAAACTGCGGAAATTTTGAGTGCATTATTTTTACTTTTGAGATTAGAGCGAGATCGCTTGTGTTAATATCCTTATCCCGGTGTCATCAAACCATTGCAACTCTTGCCGTTGAGGAGTTTGAAGGTTAACGAACAATACAGGGATTCACCAACACAAGAAGAAACTTCCCCCGCACTAAACTGGGTCAAACCACAGACCTCGGGAATCACTGCTCGTAGCGATCTGTAACAGGCGGGCACGTGGCCAACAAAAGAGCATCAAACCATGAATGAACGTGAAATCTTTCAGAAGTCCATGCAGATTGCTTTGAAGAATTCACGATTGCTTTGCAGACGTTGATTCAACGAAGAAGGAAATGACTGGCGATTGATGAAAATATAATTTTAAAAGTACACTCAAAACTAGATTACTTAAAAACACTTCGTAATTCCAATTTCAACAAAACGATATTAAGTCTTGCCAACTGTTAATCAAGAATTTTTTTTCCCCTGTATTAAATTTGTTGATAAAGTTTTAACTCTTCAATAACAGCATGCTTTATATGTCCAGCTATACATCGTAAAACGCAGGAATATAAACAGCGGCTCGCGAGCCACTTGCGGCTCTGACATCAAATGTGCGGCTCGCGGAAATATCGATCGTGCATCTCTTCTTGCATCACAATTAATATAAAAGATAAATACTGGTAAATAATTATAAAACTTGTAATCCACTGGATTAAAACGTAAGTTTTAACGATCATGATGAGGAAACATATTTAAGAATTTAAATCTAATTTTAATGCTCGATTTGAGTGTGGGATTAAAAAAGTTTAGGATCAGAAGGATTATAAAGCAATTGTTAATAAAACGTGTTTAATATTTGTGCGTGTCTTGCGCTTCTCAAACAACTTAAGTTTATTGTATCTCAAAGCAAGTTTGGCCACCTCTGGTATAATGGGGAGACTAGCATGCAGCGTTGAAAGAAAGCTTGGGGGGGGGGGGGGAAGTGAAATGATCGTATTTACATTTTAAGTTGAACCATAAATAAATGTTATACCAATTTTTATGAAAATCCGTTTCAGAGTGATGAGCTTACAAATAGGTAAAGGAGAAAATGTTCTTATGGAATAGTAAAATGTAAAAAAAAAATGTAAACTTAGTGAAAATAAGTAAACGTGTAAGATAATTACGAAACAAATACAGAAGGTTATACTAAAACATTCTCTACTTATTATAAGATTAAAAAATTACTATAATTTAAGCTTAATTACTGAAGGATGTAAATATTAGAGCAAACATCTAATAACACTAACGTTTTCGTGCGATCGTCTGAAATCTCTTAGGAAGCTGAAAGTCTCGAAAACATTTCCGAATTTGATATTAATAGCAAGAATCTTTGACTATATTAATGCACAATTTGACATTGGAAATCAAATCATATGAAGTATGATATTTAATATTTATTAATATTTTAGAATTCAGAATCCCTATTCATTTTGACAAATTGAACCCTTAAACAAGAAACTTAAAAATAAATACATTATATGAATGCGATTCATGCAGATACTGCAAAGATGATGTACGTGTAGTCTTAACTATAACAGCTCTTCAATACATTTTCTAGTTTTTAATATAGCAGGATTTTGCGTGTTTTGAATACACTTTTGCAAGCAATTTATATCCATTTCTCCCTACCTACAGAAGTAGTATTGAATGTGTTACAAAATTAAAAAAGAACAAAACAGCAAATAATGCATAAATAAAAAGAAAAATAAATGCACTTTAATCCACATACTGGCATTAATTAATTTCATATTTAATTCTTTTGGTATTGATCCATCGGTAATGACCGTTTTACGAAGCAAGTCTTATCAGGAGAAAAAAAAAAATTGCATCTTGCTACATTTACAAAAATAAATTTAAAAAAACTTGCCGAAATCTGAAAATAGCCAAGAAAATGTGTAGAACGTAATACGAATAATCTAATTTTAATTTTTTAAAACAGCTTTTCTGTTTCGAGATTTGTTGTCCTCCAGCAATTAACTGTCTGGGTGTTTTTTTCCCAAAGCAGCTAAGAATGAGAAGACAGCTGATTTGTAGTTGGTGCCTGGTTTCTCGTTGCCATGGAAACCAAAGCAAAGAACGCCCGGTATCGCTCGACAGAAGGAGGAAAAATAAAAATAGCAACATCCGACAAAATTTAATGAAATATCATTTATGTCTTTCATCATTAAATTTTAATGGTGTTTACTAAATGAATGAGATTTGAATGTTAAGTAGACGTACACTATTTACAAGTACAATTATCACGACAGTACTATAAATGTAAAAAGGAAAAAAAAAAAAAAAAAAAAAAGTTATATCACAAGAAATAAAATGAAGTAAAAATATTGCTTTTTGATTAAATTTACGAAATATCTGACTCAAATTTATATCACGCCTATAACATTTACTTTGGGCGAAACTCAATATATTTGGACGAAGGTTTGAGAAGTTTAAAGCATCATTGCTTATCTTCAAACGGAAGTGGAGGTCTCCGAGATCGGCTGCCCAATGTTGTGAAGTTTGAGATTAGGGTATCAAACAGATGCTTCTGAAACCTTTTTGCAGAGGGTCGAGTGAACCCTTTAGGATCTGTCTGAAAAGACAAGGTCGACGCCTACATCGAATCGTGATATGTAGCTCGCAAACAAGCCTTTCTACAACGAGTTTATTGTAGAAAAATATATAGTAGATACGATAGGAAAATTCACCGAGATGGTTTGAGCATGTAGAACGAAGGAATGAAGATTACGTAGGAAAGCGAGTGAAGACATTGGAGGTACCAGGAAAGAGAAACGCGGGAGACCCAAGTTCAGATGGAGAGAAGGTGGCTGAAGATTTGAGGGGAAAAGGAAGGACGAAAGATGAAGCCCTAAAGAGAGAGAAATGGAGAAAAAGAATAAAAGAAGGGAACACTGACCCCACATGGAAGTGGGAAAAGGTTGAGAAAAGATACATAAAATAACGTTCCGATTTAGATTCATTTGGAAAAAACTTAGACAATATAATTTAAAGTCACAACCGAAATAGTGATTTCTCTGTCAATTTTCAAGATGAGGCACATCTTAAACTAAAGGAGAAATAAATTTAAGGAGGATTATCTTTACAATAAAATGCAAGTCATACAGGACACGCCGCTGAGTAGCACGAGGCAGAGCCCTGAGTAAAACAATCTAATTGCAACAATAAAACCGAAATATCAGATTTGCCGATTTAACATTTTACGATTTAAAGTAATAATCCAATTATGTTGATTTGAATCAGGTAATCATTGCATTATAAACAATAAAAACAAGTCATTAACATCCGTAGTTGTGCGTAGGTTTTTTTACTCATCGGAAATATAAAAATTTCAAAGAGGAATTGAACTAATGGTTATTTAGTAGAGCGCAACGGCAGCAACCACCTACGCATTCCCCACAGGAACAACTAGACTTACATCCCACGAATTTATTTCATAACAATGAATTGCAGAACAACCAATCCCAAACAATAACATCAAAAAGCGTGAATGACAGCTTTGTCTTCATACATACAGTATATACAAACATATATAAAATCAATTATTGTTTGAAAATCTAAGATATCACTAATTTAACTTATGCAACTCGATTCGGACCATTTAAAATACTCTACAAGAGCATTATTTATGCATCCAACATTAGTACAGACTTCTTGTTTTCTAATTCTTCTTTAAACCATGATCTTTACCCAAGGGTCCGATTTTCTCAAAATCAATAAGGCCTATTATAAAAATCTCAACTTCCTATGAATAATAACTATATGTCTGAACCATAATTTGAGTTCAACTTTTTAACAAATACAAGATTCAAAGCCCATTCGTGTATTCATCTACACCTTCATCCCTCGTCTGTAGGGTCGTTAATAACATCCATTTTGCAGTGCTAGCCTCTATAGTTGCTTATTCGTACAGATGCTAAAACATGTGCACGACTATATTATTAATAAATACGTTTCTGCCATTTGAGGCGAAAGTAGCCATGCCATGATACTACGATGTTTACTTCACCCCCCCCCCCCCCCACACACACACTTATTGATGCATATACTGCAGTGGTCATATACACATTATACAAGTGTGTAATTCTGTCTTTTATCCGCCATTATGTCATTTATGATTTACTCCCCCCCCCCCCATGATTAAAATAAAGGAGTTTGTGATTAAATACTAATTGTTTAAGAGTGTAACACAAAGACATTCAAATACATTACGCTTTGCAAGCAAAATGATACCATGTGGATGCTAAAAGTGTCAAAGGCACGTAGCCAAGATTTTAGTTAAGGGGGGGGGGGGGTCCCATTACATTAAATTTTTATAAAAGACTGCTTTCTTTAAATGTAAAATGATCTTAACACTAAAAATCTATGACGAGAAGATCTTAGAATTTTATCATTTACACATACACACATTCTTTTCTTTTTTCTTCCCTGAAAGGTGGGGGGAGGGGTCTGGATCCCCCGGACCCCCTAACGAAGATTCGGGACGCGAATATATTACCGCAAAAACGGGATTTAACTGCATTACCTTAATGTTATAAGGAGAATTTATACAAGGGAAGAACGTTACAGGAAATAAAGAAAAAAAAAAAAAAAAAAAAAGAAATTGCAGCTCTTGATCTAAATGATACAATCACTGTACACAAGGTATATAAAGCCATCGCGCCATTTTCAGACAATCTGTAGCCACAATCAATCGATATCAGAATCGATATCCTTAAACCTTCACACGTAAGACAGGAGCGTATGTTGCATATGGAGAAGTGATGGTTAGCATCACGCCAAGACCGCCTTAAAATTCCGAAAAGAATCATATTCCACATAAAGGGCAGGGTAAACCCATGATCTTACTTGAAGAATCAATAGATAAATAACATTCCACCTTCGCAATCCAGAACAGAAAAAAAAAAAAAATTGAAAACAAAACGTTCCGAATGCCGTAAACCCAAGGATAACAGATCTATTGCAAGTTATGAATTGGGACTAGTTTGTTTGTGGATTTACACAAAGTAGTAAACAAGTCATTCGGGAAAAGCAATGTAGTTATAAACATTTACATTAAGCCAATTACTGTTGAAAAGTTTAAAATTTATTAAAGTTCTTTAGGAGTTCTAATAATAATTACACAATTTTATTTTAATTAAAAAATTAAAAAAATAAAAGAATTCAAAAAGGAAACAAAAACTGTTCCTTATTTTCAAGGTCAATTAGAATAAAATATTCTCTTTACCTCCGAATATTAATATAAGCAAAACTTGGCTTCAGGTTACAACACAAAGAGATAATTTCCTTTTTTTTTTCCTGTGTACAGTGTCATTGTCATATGTAAGACTTCTTTTATCTTCGTTAATGTATTTGGTGGAGTTCACTGGACTTGGAAATGAGCCGAATCGAACGTACGTAATGCGTTACACATCATTCGTCGATGGTTTTTTTTTTTTGTCTTTCTTTCTTTCTTTCCTCCTTAAGAAACTCTTCACCAGTTCCTGTAACGTTTCGTGCACATCTGAAAAATGACAAATTGCCCTGGAAATTTATCGACGGCGACATCATGATTCACTGAATGAATTCAAGGAAATTATAATCATCGAAGCATTCTACGTATATTCTAAGCTTATCTCAGCTCTGAAAGATTGTAATTAAAGAGGAAAAAAAGAAAATATAGTTGGCAATATAACTTTCGAATTAAAAAAAAAATAGCAATTTCTACGTAATTTGTTCTTATTTGCTGTGATAATGAAGTTTCTCAGAAGCACTTTTATTAGCAATTTTCGGCTCCTATGGGCCCAATTTGTATCAAAATCAACAGGGAGATCACATTTTGGTAGCATTGATCAACTATTTAAATTTCAGGTTTATTATAAAATAATTTTCGAGTAATCGCGATTATCCCTTTTTTGTCGTAAGCTCCTTACCCGATTGGTCGGATACGAATCAAATCGAACCAAATGTTGAACAGGGAACTTCTTTACAACCTCATACATGAACCCCTACAATTTCAGCTTCTAAGATGTCAAGTTTTCGAGTTCTCTTACAAACGGAAGAACAAGCGTTTTCGACATAAACCAGCAATTTTACGTTTTTATTTATTTATTCTAGCCCCCCCCCCCTTTTTTTTCCCCTCCACATAAATGTATAAGAAACGTTAGACCAAAGAAGTTTACCAATACACGATTAAACCCAATATGAATCATTTTTTATTTTATATCAATAATCCACTTCACAATTCAATGCGATTTCCTTTCAATTTCAAAGAAAAAAAAATGATTCAATTTCTTCTAAAACCATATTTCCTTTCCACATGAAAAAAGACATAAGTAGGTTTCATTTCAAAATATTAAAAAGTATTCACAAACACAATTACTATGGAGTAATTGCAGCAAATAAACAGTTACTGCCATTGTTACGTACTGGAGCAAGTCACGTGAATAAATGTAAACATATGACGTCACCGCTTCGTCTGACGACAAAGGAGAATGCCACTACTTGGCGTAGGTCAGCTTTTAACGTATCTTCCAGCGAATTAATGAAAAGTTTGACCGCTTAAATACATTCGGGTCACCGAATTTTCACAATAGTCTGCTTTTCATCCGATTAAAAAGAAAAGCAAGTTGAATAACTGGAATTTTGTGTTTCGAATAAAACAAAACAAAAGAACAGCTGTTAAAATGGATTTTTTTTGTTTTTGTTTTGGTTTGCAATTTCTTTTAATGGAATGACCGATATCTTTCGGATTCATTTAATTAACAACGAACTAATTAAAACCAGAAATTCGGAAACCGATTAATTCAAATACTTCGGATAAATAAAATATAACAAATGTGCAGTAGACATTTAGGTTTAATAGAATACGATGCATTTGAATTTGTAAAATAAAATAAACAGAATAAAGAAATAAATTTTACTTAAAAATAGTATTCTAACCCCGAAAACGGCTTCTTTATGAAACATAAAATAAAAATCCCTTTGGATTGCAGCAACATGCTGCACATTTATACTTCATTTCCATCCAGTACACTACAGGCATACTGTGTTTCTAAATATTAAAATCTTAGGACATAATGGAATCTTCAACAAATTTTAAAGTTGAAATGCACTGCGTTGACATCTTATGAAACCCTCCAGTGACACAGACGCTGCGCTGCTTACATGCTACTAAGTATAAAACCTAAAACTGAGGTCTTGTAACGACAGAGACCCTATCCCCGCGCATTGCGGGGGTTGTCGGGCCTATCAGTACGCCACTGTGCAACCGTATTCCCCTCCTTGCAAATCTAACTTATTTTTTGCCACTTTGGTGTTTACGTTTTCTAATAGTCTAATTCGATGAATGTATCATTCCACAAGTTTTATAGGTTAATTATCAAAATTTTTACCAATTTAAAGGATTTGAAGATTTTATTTTTTTTTAATTAATTTTAAAAGTGTGTAGACAAAATTATTTGGTTCTTTTCAGGCCACCAATTTGATTTCAAAAGCATTTTGTAAAATACTTTTTTTTTAACTATCGTCAAAGAACTTTAAATAACAATTCAACACGCTTTCAAAAAGTATGTTAATCATAAACCCCAGACAAGAATACCCTCGCAAACAAAACAGCATGAGAGAGAGAGAGAGAGAGAGAGAGAGAGAGAGGTGCTTTCTACTTTTTTTTGTATCCGGGTTATTAAGATCATCCTTCAGAAACACACGAGGAAAGACCCTGTAGGAGAAGTCGCTTCGTCACACCGGCGCCGATTTCGTAGCCACCATCTGGTGTTTCTGTTTTAAATTTGGAAGTTACTTTCCAATAGATCGCCTTCAAAATATGATCTTATGAAAAAACGAAGTATAAATAATCCTTCGCCATTAATAAACAGTGTCAAATGCAACGCCAATATTAAAACTTTTTGGAAATAAACATTCAACAACAGTCCACCAATAAAACGAAAAAAATATATTACAATAAACAACTACGTAGGGTTTAAGTTTTTTTTTTTTTAATTTTTTGAAAGATAAAGGGCGCGAGATAAATATCAACAACACAAGCCTGTTTGACTTCTGAGAACTATCGTATATCTATCTACCTATACATCGAAACGATATCATCCGTTCCAAATAGTTAGTTACTCCCGAAATTAACAGACAAAGATAAATCACATGAAACGTGATATTTGTTTGCATAAACGGGAAAAAATAATAAAATCAAATTAATTTATTATTTTTTTAATGGATTCTCTTTGCTATCAAACTTATAAGTTAAATTATAAACTCTTTTAATAAAATAAAAATCTGAAATATACCTAACAACATTCGATAAGTTACTTCAGAGAAATATTAACATTCTGTAATGTTAACATCAAATAACATTCTAAGTTACTCAAATGAAAAAGAAAATATTATCATTATGTCGAATAAACTTTGAAAGGCCCCTTGAGAAGTACCGTTGATTATCTGTTAACCGATAAGTCAACAATATTCTATAACCCAATCAATTTTCATATAAAAACAATCGTTAAGAAAATGTTAAACTAAAACAAAGTCGAGGAAAGTGTGATCAAATAATCAACTGCCAAATTAAGCTTTTGTTCTATTTTTACGTTCTTAGAGTATTCCTTGAATTTTAATTTTGTTTTATTTACTTTCCTTCGTCAACGAAAAGAACAACGTATCGCATTATAAACTCAGCAAATTAAAAAAAAAAAAAAAAGTAAACTAACTTGAAAGCTTTTAAGAGTCTTCAAGGGCCCAGCAGACCTTGGGATGAAATATACATGTGTTTCTGTTTAACCAAGGCCGTTTATATGTCACGAAGACGATAATACATCACTTTTGTTCATTCAAGGCGATAAAAAAAATTAACCCTTATTTTTTTAGTTTTGATAACTTTGACATCTAGACTTCTACGGCTGAGATGAAACTTGATAAATCTCAGCGGCATAGAGATTACAAACATAAGCATACAAACATATTTGCTGTGAATATTACACCTCAGATAATTATATATAATTAAAAACATTTACTAATCAATACATTTTATGTAGACTTCCATGTTGCTTATAACTGCAACTCATAAAAACATTTAAAAACATAGATATACGTTTTGTATTTCGAAAATAAAGCAAGCGCGAAATACATGGAGTAAGCAAAATCCTCTAGTCCTCTTGAATGTAGACCGAGACCGCAGTTTTGTTCTATTAAAATGTTTATCCAGATTCCGTTATTTGAAGAGGGAGTCAAGGAAAAACTTAATAAACATATAAACAAATATTAAAAAAAAATAAAATTGAGAGCTCATATAATCATGTCTCCCCAGATTTTTATAGCAAAAGAGGGGGGGGGGGAGGGTAAAGGCAAAATATCAAATATTCCTGGGGTAACACTTGAGTTTCGTTATATCCAGTTTATTTTAAGTATTGCGTGGGAGTCTCTTTTTAAACGAACTACGTCAACTGAAATTTTCCTAATTGCATTGATCGCTGCTGTGTTTACGTTCGGTGGCGAGGCTTCGGTTTCCCAACGGCTACGATAAAGTCTGGGCAAATTGGGCAGACGAAATTACACTTAACGGTAGCTTAGATATCCCTTAAGACAGCGAGATATGGGTTGAGCTGGAATTCCGACGGGAAACCGAGATATTCGCAGTGGAATCGTTATGTTTACGGCAGAGCCAAGCGAAAGCGAAGGAGACATGACGGACGGGGGCTTACCTTTCGCGTACGCTTCGATTGAGGCATTCCAGAAGCTTCTTTTTCTCCCAGCCTTCGTCTGTTTTCACCCACTCCTCACCTGGGGACCGCCAGTCTTGTCCCATGAACGGCATTTCGATAACTACCTCCTCCAATGGAGTACAGGAAAATTACGCACCAGTTTGAAGGTCAACAATGGCTCCCTTGCTTTTATACAACAGCATGCATGCTTTTGTTGACGGAAGTGACGTCACGGAACAGCTGATTGAAAAATTAATAAAAAAACTAAGTCAATTGAAACCTAGAAACGCCCTCCATAAAACAACTATAAAATATTATAAATTTATTGATAAGTTTTACTTACATCGGCTGTTTGAATTTCATCAAGGGGACATTTTAATTTTCTGAATTTCTTCCAATCACAGCGCGGATCGCATGATGGCGGACGTTGAATGATGATGGATTCAATGCAAGGGAAGCCAGCATTTCTTCATCGTGTCAGTTAGTGCAACCGGGATAGATGACTTGATCCCGATTCACTGACTAAGCACAGTAAATAAAGCATCAGTTTTGCGAAATCGTTAAAGGGGACGAAAAACAGAACAGCTTTGAAAGCAAACGCACAAAGAATTCGAAAGAAAAATTAAAACTTACCACGGACGGAAGAATGAATAGCAAAAGTATTTAGCCCAACAAATGAACTTCACGTTTTCATTCACTCCTATTTTACTTAATAAATAAAAGTGAATTAGAATAGTTGTTGTGTGAGCGCGCAAGTTTTCTCAATTGTAGAAAACAAATAATAAAACTTTAATTCAACTTATTTAGGTTTTCAGCTCGAAAATTCTGGAGAAAAAAATAACAAATTGATAAGATACATACATAAAATATTAATTTAAAAGTTTACAATTCTGCTAAAACTGTTTATATTTTTTTATTCGTAATCCAACCAATACTAAAGTGAATTAGAATTTCCAATAAAGCATCTGTCATATATAATGCTGTTTAAGTAGCTTTACACTGGTCTCCTAATATCAATTCGTAAGAGATAATATTAAATTTAGTAGGTAACTGCTTGTAACATTAATTAAACATATTTTTTAAAGGATATATAAAAAGTTTAAATCATTCTCGTTAAAACAAATACTGAAATTGATTTTGTAAATATGAAAAGAGGAAAAACAGTTTATTCCCGCTACACAGTGATGTAGCAAGAGAGGGTGATGGGGAGGGGTTAGAGACACCCCTCCTTTTAGTTCTAATATAATAGATATTTTAATGAAATCATTAAGTGAAAGTTAATGAATTATTCCTGTCGCACTGTATAAAATTGCTTCTTATTGATATTTTTCAGAACGTTATTTTTTAATAAAAATATAGAAATATTTTTATTCTATTTGAGGTGCTTATTTATACGTTAACTCTATTATAAAATTTTAAATCACTCCACTGGTCCTGTAGGTATTGATATTTTTTCGGTTTGTTTGTTTAGGCAATTTCTACTAGCGTACAAATGTAAATAACGATGAGAATGTTATAGTTATGATACCAGTTTTCGTCAATAGTTACAGTAAGATCGAAAGAAGTAGTTAATTAGGTATTTAGAAAACATTTATCTACTTTTCAGTTCTTTCTAATAAACTGTATTGATTTTTTTTTTCCGTGGTTACAACCAGAATAATGGAATCAAAAAAAGAATTTTATCATCTGCAACGCTGATTCTAATAATTTAATCAAAACTAACTTCATTACGCTTGATCATATCGTAAATCTGTTTACAATCTGTTTTGTCTTGCGAACCCCTTCTAACAATTTATCGTGAATTCAAATGTAAATTGCAAGAAATTGAAAAAAAAAAAAAAAAAAATGGGCAACACAATTGTATGAATATTATTGTGAATTGTACGCTAAAGAAAATTGCATAACTCTTAGTTTTAACTATGTTAAAATATAAATATATATTACAAATAAAAAGAAACGCTAACATTTACTTAATATTTAGTAAATATTATATTTGATTAATCTCCTGTGGTATCTGATATATGTTGTTCCCTGAATACATAAATAACGATGTGGAGATAAGATTCCTCGGTCTTCATTTCTTAACAAATTATCGAGTTTTATAAATTACAGAAAATGTAAACAGCAGCGAACTTATTCGTTTAATTTATACTTTTTATCGTATTTATATTTTCGTTTAGGCGATAAAGGCTTTTTTCTTTCTCCTCGACTACATCGTCCTTCTACAATTTTTCAAATTATTTTAAAAATTTCGGAAAGGGAAACCATTTCCTAAGCATTATTTAATACAATATTTATTTTTAGTTTTTATTCTTTTATTTAAATACATATGGCAGTAGATATGCTTGTTTCTTTGACTGTTTCATTTTTTTTTATTTCATTTATATTTATTACGAAAGAACAATGGGTTTTCTTCTATTCTACTGCTATTACTTGACTATTTTTATAAATAATTGCTAATTTGTAATTTCATTTAAATTTAATATGAATAAAATTTGAAAATTTTATAAATTCAAATTAATATTTATTTTAACTGAACTGTTATTATCCACATGTCGCATAATTTTATTTCAATTCTTTACAATTCGTTTTATAAAATATTGAAGGCGATTATTTATTTATTTTTTTTAATTAATGATTATTTTATATATTTGTGGGGCCGGTGACCAAGTGGTAAGGCGATTGACTGTGGCCTGGAGGAGCTGGGTTCGATCCCAAACCCTGCAGAGGTCCGGGATTTCTCCACGTTGAATTCTCTTCCGGACGGGTCCTAGGGGTTCACTAAGCCCTCTATTAAATAGGTACCTGGTTTCTTTCCCGGGGTCAAAGGCGGGCGGGTGTCGGCTTGAACATCCGTCTTCAACTTTGTATCATTGGTCACGCAGCGCCGGGAGCCTTACCTGCCGCTACCCCAAGGGCCAGATAGACCTAAGTAGGACACACTGACTTTTTTTATATATTTATATTTTGGTTTATGTTGATAGAGAAACTCGTGTGTGAGACAAAATAAACTTATAAATGCAATCAAACTTTATTAACAAATAAACTTTAGTTATGCATTACGAAAGTATGGGTAATTTTGACAGAAATGGTAATCATGTATACCGCAAATTTTATTTATTTATTTATTTTTTATTAGTTCTGTGCGAAAGATCAGAAATCAGAAAAACATCGACTATTGTCTCATTTCCGTAGCGCCATTGCTATTAATAAATGAAAATGAAACTAAACCAAATACGCTTCAGAATTCATCGTTAAAAACAAAAAAATCTTTATTGTTATCAGGATGAATTTTACAATTGACTCTTAGGTATTCACTGAATCATTGAATTTATTTTGCATTTATAATTTAAGGATTTTTAATCGGCTTGTAAATCATCATCAAGTTTTAGACATTTTTTTTTTAATCTTCAAAGGTCGAGAATTAGCTTACAACACATTCTTTAAAATTTCATTCAGATCGAGAGCAAAACTTCAAATTTCACAAGAAGTATCTGTAACATTTTGCAGTTAACTTGCTTTAGGTTATTTATTCGTTGAAGATATATTATTTCCCACGATTTCCTTTTCTAAAACAATATATGCAATTTTGAAATACTTACTAATTGTAAGGAAGATATTGAGCAGCACAAAACTTTACTAACATTAAATTTAAGAATGGAAAGTAACCTTTATTAGTAAAACCTTTACTACCAATAGTAGTTTTTATAGTAACGATCGTTGTAACACGGTTACTTTGTCATAAAGTAAAGTGAAACCGGAGATTACGGTACCAGGATGTTTTAACAAGATGGCCGCCTTGGCACTACTTTTAAGATATGAATTTTAGTTTTTCAATTAACTAGTGAAAAGTAGAATGAGATTTGCAGGTAAGCTTATTTAAAAATGGTTTTGCACGATCTTTTACTAGGGAACTAATTCTCATCTGGTCGACTGCGATCTTGAGATTACTGCGATCATGTATCCCTGCGCGGATGTATCCTTACGAAGACTGTGATTGGCAGTACCTTATTCTCCGGTTTAGCCTAAAGTAATTATAACTGAGTAAGAGAGTAGCGAAAACTCGCAAACTTTTAGGATTAGTGTTTTTTGGTTAGATATAAAATAACATTTCATTTTTAACGTTCGTAATTATCTTAAATCACAAATTTGGGCCACCGCACTTGATAAAAATTACATTTAAATAATTAAAACATGAATTTAAAAGATTAAAACAAGCACTTTCGATTCATAGATCGAATCGAAACTGGGTTTTTTAATCTTTTAAATTCTTGTTTTAATTTTTAATAAATAAATGTAAATGTAATTTTTATCAAGTACTTTGGCCCAAATTTGTGATTTGATATAAAATAACGCTATAAGTAAATTTTGGGCGACATCTTTTTTTAAAACAAAGGTTACTTTTTTTACCCCAAGGCTAACGGTATTATATGTTCGATTTAACATTTGTATTCAAAAGATGGCCCGTCAACTATGTCTTCTAGCAACTATAAGTAAAAGAAAAAATAATTTTCACATCTCAAATTTAATTAAATATATTTAATTTAATCTCAAATATATTGAAAATAATGACGAAAAATATAATAAAAAATTTAGAATTTAGAATTTAAGTTGGAAAACTTAAGAAACTATCAGTCGGAATAAATTTCGAATTAGCTATTAAAAATAAATAAATAAATAAATAAATAAATAAATAAATAAATAAATAAA
>JAFIDM010000002.1:38884575-38901352 GCA_023159025.1 Thereuonema tuberculata
CGAACCTCCATATATCGAAGTAGCAAATTGCCGGAAAAAAATTCGATATATAGAAAGTTCGATATATAGAATTTTATCCTAATTACTCCTAAAACATTAAAATTAAAGCTAATTTTCGAATACGAAACTCAATTTCTAATTTATATGCGAATCACATTAAATCACATAATAATCACATTAAATGAAAACTAATATAGGTAATTAAAAAATGAATTAATATGAAAGATTTATTGAGTACTATTATATACCTTTTAAAAAACCAATAATCCAGACAGTGGTTACAATGATCACAGTTACATTTTTTTTAAAAAACCTCGAATATCTTGCTGAACAGCCAGTTTTGCGGAAAGTTCATCAAAGAAATGTTCGCTTTTATTCAGTCCACTAAAAACTTCATAGGAACATTTTCCGCGAATTGAAGTCCACGACGTATTGTTTCAAACACTTCTCGCATTTCTTTTTTCGATGGCTTGGAAATGCTTTCAGAATCATTTATTTCCTCTGGTTCTTCGATTTCTTTTTCAGTTTCATGAAATGAACTCAGTATGTCTTCGTCTGTAGGATAATCAGCAACGGCATTCCAATTTTTTATAATAGTCGACACTGTGCTTGTGGGAATACCAAATTTAGCTGAAATGTCTTTTTTGCGCATTCCACTATCTACATTCTTCAGCAATTCAATTTTATCCACACTTTTATCCCAATAAGTCTTGAAAAAAAATTTCGATATATATAGATTTTTTCGATATATAGAAACAGTTTTTCTATGTAATGAGCATGGAGATTTGCTAAGAGTTCGATATACAGAAAATTTCGATATGGGGAAGTTCGATATATGGAGATTCGACTGTACTTACACAGAAACAGCTTTTTGAAATTAATTTGGTTTTTAAATTTCAGAAAGCTGTCCGGCAAATTTTATATGTTTAGTAATGTAAGTTAATTTAATTCTTATATTCTTTACATTCTGAATTTTAAATTGCAAATCATTGAATGAAATATTTGCATCACGAAACTTGAAAAGATGGCGATTCAAGTTTTGTCTTTTGGATTTATATATATATATATATATATATATATATATATATATATATATAGATAAGAGAACATTGTTTGCTAGTCATATTTTTAATGACATGGTGGAAATTTTGTGAGCCTGGTGTCCAAGTGGTAGCTTGATGCAGGCTGGAGGAGCCAGGTTCAATTCCTGGCAGAGGTCGGGGATTTTTTTTTCACTCTGACAATTCTCCTCCAGACTGGTCTTAGGGTCCACCCAGCCTTCTGTAGAAGAGGTACCGGGTTTCCTTCCTGAGGGCTAAAAGTGGGCGGTGTTGGATTGATCAACCGACCCTAACTCAGTCCCAATGTCATCAACGTATCTCCCACAATTACAAAGACCACACAGGCCTTTGTAGGATACTTTAATTTTAATCGTATGGTATTTATATATTTTCTATAGGGATATAGGTTAACAATTTTAAATCCTATTCTGTATTAGATAATATCTTGATGTATGAACTCTTACAAAATGTATTCTTTGTTGGTTATTTGTAGAACTGCTTCTGATTCCTTTTGATCACTTTTACATTTTAAGTTACTTGATAATGAATATGAAACAAACACAACCTTTAGTGAAAAATTTTATTCATATTTAAATCTATTACTGATAATGTTTATCCTTAGTTACACTTAGTTTATTTCCTCGGAAGCTAAACAAGGAACATAAGATAGTCATTCCTGATTTATTCAGTAACTGCAAGAGATCTTTAGATTGTAAATAAAAATAAATGATAATACTATGTTTTTTGCTTGGAACTGACTGTTGTTTGTTTCTGCGTCTTCTTTTAAATTTTGGATTCGAATAAGTCTATCGTGTATCTTAATGAATATATTGTTGAAAATACTTTGAAATCAAAAAGTCTAACAGCTGCAGACTTGAAATTCACTTAAAAGTTCTTGCAATGCTCTCTGAGCAAAGAATACTTCATACTAGTTGCCTCTTGTTGAGTCCAAAGGTGCAAATGTCAATTGAGGACATTGGAAGAAAAAAACTAAGTGCAGAGGTTAATTCCTACATGATGACTTTGGTAGCTAAAGCTTAACTTCCTTTTATGATAATGCTTGGACTAAACAACCTCATCTTTTTCATTTACCTTTGCTAAAAAGCCTCAAAATAAATTACTTTTAAGTAACTGTGCCTATCAATGAAGTGAATGAAGTGCCTATCAATGAAGCTGCAACCAATATCAAATACTTGTTATTAGAAATTAATTTTTTCATTCAATGGTTCTCTGTTAGCACTGATGTATTCTAATTTAGTCTTCATAGCCTTCGTGGAGATGA
The DNA here is from genome assembly GCA_023159025.1 of Thereuonema tuberculata. Classification (NCBI taxonomy): domain Eukaryota; kingdom Metazoa; phylum Arthropoda; class Chilopoda; order Scutigeromorpha; family Scutigeridae; genus Thereuonema; species Thereuonema tuberculata. The sequence goes on from JAFIDM010000002.1 coordinate 38,886,919, forward strand.
TTCAAAGCGTACAACTTGGGTTAAGACCATCACTGCATTGTTCTTACTCAAATAGAAAGCTGTGCAGAAATTTTTCCCAAGTCTATTCCATGTCTTCTCCACCTTTCCTTAATTCCCCTTCATCAGTATGTTGAAGGACTGTACAAGGGCTTAGGCCCAAACAGCAGCTGCTTCATTTCTGAATAGAAATAGTGATGCAAAATCGAAAAGCCTTCCCAATTGGTCAGTTAAACTGCCCTGTGATTGGTTGAACTGGGAGGCCAATCAGCTTCGTACGAGATCTCTCTCTCCAAGTAGTGGACCGCACAGAAATCTTTGAGCAAGTAAGTCAGTGACGGACTGGAAAGCCCTATTAGATTCTCTGAATGCAGTCCAATATATATACAAAACCTGTATATAATTGTAAATAAAGTGTGTGTGCCTTAGACTAAACCCCGACGTTAGTCTATGTCATTTTTCGACCATACATCAATAGTAACAAGACATTATATAAGGTAAGTTGTTCAATGAACAGAAAAAACATGCTCTTTTTATTATTTTAAATTGCTAAACTTTATAAATTTTACCAAAGGATCATGTCGTAATAGAACATATTTAACATATGTTACTTTTAGATTGGAGATTGGAGCCCCAAAGCCATTGCACCCTTAGGCACCTGCCACTTGTGCCTAAGCCGGCCCTGAGGTTTCCTAAAACAGCCTCTGACATCATTTCTTTTATTGTTTGACCTTGCAGTCTATAGACTGCAAGGATACTTAACATTGAGAAAATTCTGACAAATGCTCATAAATTATTAAAATTTCTAAATATCAATTCCCAAACCTATTTTAAAAAGGAATAGTTTCTGGGAAGTTGGAAAAGGAAATGCTTTGTCACTTTCATGACTAGTAGGTCTGGTTACCAAAGAACAAAGAAGTACAAGGCAGATGAAGATAACAGTGATATCCTTACTATTCCATTAAGTTCTTGTTGTTTGGAAAAAAAAATAGAAAGAAGGCTATATTAGGGTCCCCAATTAAACTGTGTATATTTATACCCTAAAAAAACTGGATAGTTAATGCAGAATTTTTGAGTCAAAGTTTTAAGCCATCATGGTTTAAATTTTGATTGAAAACTTCCTCTTATCTCATATATGACATATTATTGCTCTAACTGCAAAACCTCGTAACTTCATTTTTGTCAGTTTTCATTTTATGTGATAAAACAATAGCCTGAGCCGTCCTCCATGTACTTGCAAAACCTTGTAACATTCAACCGATTGGAAGACCCCTAAATAGTCATGTGGCAAAACCTCACATCCAATCAGGCAAACCTTTCTGGTGTCGTTTTTTCCTTCTCCTGAAAAATTTGCCAAAAGTCACTTACGAGGTTTTGCAGTTAGGGCGATGATATGTCTCTTTGATGAAGGCAGTTTTTGAAAAGCCTTCTTACTAGACAAGATACACACTAATTTAAACAATAACAAATGTCTAGCCCACAATGAAAAGTCATGTACTTAGGGTCTTGGGAAAAGATTTTCCTTTATAATGTGTAAGTCTAAGAGAAAAATAACCCACATTTCATATTTGAGTGATGTAATTCTATTGTAGTTATAAGATTACATTTATTAGTAATTTTCAAGATATTTATAATGTATCAGTGTTTCATTAATTGGCAATGTAACCTCAGAACTTCTAAGATCCTCCTGCTTTCAGAAATGATACCAAATCAATATGAAGATGAGAATTCCTGTTGTTACACTCATGCAAATTTAAAAAAAAAAAGAACCTCACTCCATTTCAGTTATTTACCTACAAATCTCCTCAAACCAAATATCACAATGTGTTCTCAGAAAGGTAAGTATTCTTGTTGATAACAAATGAAAATAAACATTAGTCATTCATTAATGAAAGGATCCTCTATTAGGGAACTGTCAAGCTCTCAAGATTTGATTTGCAATATCGCTGATTTGGCTGTTGTCTCTTAGAAAAAACAAGGATGATTTAATTGCTGGTGATTCCAATTCATATGGGATTTCACTTGATACAAAACTTGCAGTTTAGATGTTTCTTATATCAATGCTTCTCTGCTGCCACAGCACTTTTCACATCTTTTTTTGCTGCATTCATTTTTTTAAACTCAAGTATTGAAGAAACAATATTTATTTTAAAATTAAGCTTAAGACTAAATTGAATTTTTTAAATTTTTTAAAACTTTTTATAAAGCCAAGTAAGATCCATAGCAGGATTTTCATCAAATAAAAAAGTCAGCGATTTCATTAATCTCACTGTGTACCAAATTTCTTGAATTTCAATTCACTGATTATACACCTTAACAGTCACACCAACAATAAGAAAACCACAGTATTTAAAAAAATTTTTAAATGCAAATATACATAAAAATAATATAAATTCTTCTTTAAAAATAACACTTGGACCTGGCATCCATCATTTTTTGCAGAACAATTTCAGCTGTTTTGGAGCACATATCTGGGCTGTGACAGCCATTTGCAAAGCATCAGTGCTTGTGCTTATTATTGTTATTGAAAATCATTTATTTACATTCAGCTCACAAATCTAAAAGCTTTGAACCTGTTTTCCAAAAACCTTATAAGCAAGGCAACAAAAGGTGTATTTGAACTGTAAAACTATAAACTATCTAATCTTTTTTATTCATTATATGCTATATTTCCCCCAGAGAATTTCTGGACTTACTCAGGCTTCCTTTTGAAAATTAATAATACATAAGAAGCCTGAGGAAGTCCAGAAATAAAGCATATAATGAATAAAAAAGATAAGATAGTTTAAATAAATTCCACAATTATCATGTCTATAGTGTGAAAAATGACTTTATTTCACAATTGAATTAAATCATACAATGACAAGTCATCCCATACACCAAACATATGAATGAATACTTTTGTACACAATTTTACAGAAAAACAAAGTTTTTAAAAAAAGAATCACTCAAAAAAAAGTTACAAAACAAAAGTATATTTAAAGCAATTTTTTTATGTAAAAAATAATTCCCTATTGCTTCTGTACAAAACAAACAAACTATCCATTTATAAATCACATATTTTAATAGAATTTTTTTTTTTTTAAATTGAAAGAAATTATGATAATTTCAGCCGATGCCAAATTAACAAAAAAATTTCCCTTTGAGCACATTATTATCATTTTTGCAATTGACACTCATGTAAAAATGACTAGTAAACAGTTATTGTATAATAGGAATTGAATAAAAAACATTTAGGGATGAAACATTACTCTCAATAAACGAGTAAAACCTGCTTGAAATCACATTAGCAACTCCTATTTACATAATACAGCTAAGATAACTTAGCCTATTAATTTGGAAGCTTCAAATTTGGAAATAATTAAGAAATAATATACATAACAAAGGAAAAAAAATAACCACATACACTATGCAATAAATTTTGAAGTGTGTGATAAAAATCATAAGTAAAAAGATTTGAAATTTTCTGAAAGATACATTTTCAGTTGAAGATGTATTCAAGGAGAATTTATATACAGTTTCAAAGCTGTTACCTTATGCGAGACTGGTTTTAGCTATATTAGCATTAGAAATTTTAACTTTAGGTTATTATTAGGTTTGCTGCTTCAGGATTGCTTCCCTTCTTCAGACTAGTTTAGGAAACTAACAATAATCTATGGACCGTTATTTGCTAGGTGCAATTTTTTTTTTTTTAACCCACGCTAGAGATCTTAGCTCAAGGGGTGAAAACTGAGTTGAAGAATCGTTGCCCAGAGTAAACTGTAAGAGGCAGATCAAATTAAATCTGCAGAAACAACAAAATGCAAAAGAAAGTCACATCCATGCTGCCACGTAGACCATAAGATGTTCTTAGATGGAACTATGTGCAAATGAGTATCAAGCATAAAAGTGATTTCCCCATATCAAAGTCAGAAGCAAAAATTCTGTAAAATCATCCGAAGTCATTTGGCTGAAGATGGTTAACATTCTTGAATCAGCGGTTCTAAGTACAGTCAAAAATTTGCAATTTCTACATAGAATGACATTCTCATTATTTCAAATTATCTTTCAGTTTTATTGAAACCTCAGATGTATTTGTACTTTGGAAACATAATGTTACTTAAGATAATCTCAGTAGATTATAAAAACATTTTCATACATTCGTTCCTTGGGTTTATCTAATAAATATGTCTTTAATTGAAAAATGGTCTTTGAGAATATTTCAAATCTTTTGCTTCATAAATTACAGAAAGAAAAAAAAATGTATTTTTACTTAAATTTTGTTTACTTTCATGCCTAAAAGGCAATTTATATATTTTTCTTTTTACCGAAATGTCATTATTTAACAAATATACATTTTCTTTTCCATATTTCAGATGTACAAAAATAAATTATCACATATTAATAGCAATCTTAGGCCCTCCACAGCTGATCGTTGCGTTGATATCTCAGTTCAAAACAGTTGAAAGCTGACTTGAGGAATGCAAACCACAAGAACGATTGTAAAAACACTTGCTTTAAAATGCCAAATTATATGTATTTTGTTTTAAGCAATACATGTTTGCAACTGCAACTTGTCAATACTTGATAATGTGTAAAATTAATTGATTAATCTTTATTGTTTAACTTGTTTAAAGGTAAAAAATTCGAAGGGGAGATTAGTTTAAATATTATCATTGAAATGATTTGAGTTTTTTTTTTGCTCTTTTGAACTGTGATATCAATATTCCTTTCCTGTTTTTTCATTAAATTACATAAGTTTTCGTAGATGTGCAAACTAGTCAATTTTTGAACTTGAAGGCGTAAACTTTAGAAAAAAAAGCTATTTTTGAACTGAATACCAAATTTTTGCTACTTAAATTTTACTTTATCCCTACCATAAAAATATCATTTTTCAGAACCTCAATCCATCCAAAATTTTGTACAGCTTGCACATCTGCAAAAGTTACATTGATAGATATTTAGTTATATATAGAATATAGAAAGCCAATTTATTCCTTTCAATTGTTTATTGAATATTAATAAAACATTGCAATTCAAATAAGTTACATAATTAAGAGATTCAGATTAATTAAAAAATTTAAAAACAAAATGATAACAAAAGACACTACAAAGCTGTTCTACTATTTTCATTATCACCAAATACATCCTTTGAATAAAAAAATCCAGCAGTGTGTCAAGAAACAGAGTATGAATCCTATCAACATGTTACAATCCACAGACTGATATAACAAATGAATAACAAGCAAAAGCTGCTTCACAAACAATCATCTGTCTATAAATTTATATTAAGCTCAATAAGATTCCATGTATTTTTTTGGCCCCATTCTTCTGTGGATTTGCTCATTTATAGAGTTAGGCTTAGTTCAAATTCCCTTAAACTTCAACTTACATCGCATCTTTACATTTTTTTTATATTAAGGGAATTGTATTTCTATAAATGTTTCATTGTTTTAACAATTCATACCAAATTATTGATATAATTGGAGAATATACTTAAGGTAATCTGGGAAGTTTTAGTCATATTTGATAAAACAATAAAACAAACTACGACTAATACTTTGAGTCAAATTTTGGAATGTGTACAACAGAATGCTATGCTGCTGTTGAATAATTACAGAGTGTATTGCAAATGAAACTGAAATATATAACAAAAAGAAAATTAGGACAGATTCTTCCTGGGGTGGAAGATTGCCTAGTGTCAAGATGGGCTTTCCAATTTCAACTTTGTCCCACTGTCCAAGAATGAGTGGGAGTGTACATCTCCCTCGCTCCCTTGTCCGATTAAAGAGGGCTTGCACTAAAAAATTGAAATATGTATATAATTTTGCATAAGCGTTCAAGCAAGGAAGTTAAATAGAAAATGCCATATAGATGGTTTCTGACTTACGTAATCTCAACCTACATAAATGCAGTTATGTTAAGAAAGTCTGTAGGCATCAAGAATTGCTTTGTGCTGGTATCTGTGCAATTTATTAACAATGGCTGGTGGAAAGCATGCATCAGATGGAAAAATGAAAGGTGAGGCCATTTCTTAATTAATGTTTATTCTTTAATATAACTATTTTTATTGTCACATCTTTGTGGAATTATCCACCTATTTGGAAGTTGAGGAGTGTCGTTACTTTAAAGACTATGAGAATACTTGTGGTTAACAACAGTATAGTTTATAGAGAAATAAGGGATGTCTAAGCTTTTCATTCTGGAATAAAAGATTTTAATGTATTATCAGAATTTTTTTCCTTAATAATAGTTTTTGCAGGTTCATGATAAGATTGTTGTCTTAATTACGATGTCAAAATCTAAGTTTTCACAAAAAAAAAACTTAATAACTGCAAACATATCCAAAGCCACATTAATTACACTAGTGCTGCATTACAAAACTTCAGAAAAATGAATATAACGAGTTTTATATAAATTTATAGAATTTAGTATCTTTTGAATAAAATTTTAAGTTTTTAAAGTATATTTATAATGAGAATATTGTGAAAAAGAAAAAAGTAATATTAATTTTTAAGCAAACTCAAAGTTATATATTCATGCACTAAATCTAAGGAAATGCCGAAATGTTCTGCTCTGTTATCTCAAAATTTTGTGAAAACTGATTGCAAATAGGAGTTGAATAAAGACTGCAATTCATTTGTCAAAGAATATCTACTTTTAAATGGAAAAGGAATATTCATAAATGCTTTTTTATGACTGAAACTTATAATGCTTGGCATTTACTTAAATTATATTAATGTTAGCACAAAAATAATCAGAAATTTGATTATTTTTGTATTTTAATAAAATTCAAATATTAAAAAAAAAAAAAAACTTTTTTTCTAATAACTCAATAATTAACTTAAGCCTCTTTACTAGAAAAATACATTCAGTACTCCCACAATAAAAGGAAAGCACAGGTTATTTTAATGAAGGAGAAATCCAATAAATCATGAAAATAATAAACTAGAATGACGATGTACATGTGTGCGTTCTTTTTCTGAGCATTGTGCAAAATTACTCATTGGTATTTGTGTAAGTACACACATATATTATTAAACTTCTCAAGGATACTGAATAAACAAAGTTCAATCCTTCTGTTTTAATAATTTGTCCGTTATGGTTGAATACTGTCTGTGTAAAGAAAGCTTTTCAGCAAATATATTTTTATGTAATGTTTGTGTAGACAATGGATCTGTGAGTTTTGCTACTAGGAATAAAATTCTAATTTCAATGAAGTAGCACCAAATGAGTATCATATATTATGAATAATCAACGATAAACTAAGGATTAAGCACTGAAAGGGACTGTTGACTATAAGTCAATTTTGTTTTCTTGTTTGTTTTGTATTGGGCATTTCTGAACTGTTCTAGATATATCTAAGATATTTCCTTATGGAAAGGGTTAAGGAACCTGTCTAATTTTCAAAGTGAATTATACAAATCAGAAAAACAGCAAGATTTAATTCGCAGTGATTCTTGTTTCAGGTATCTTTTACTGCAGAAATACTGTGCATTGTATTGTTATAAATTAATAACAATGAATTAATTATTGTAATTTTTGTTTTCAATGTAATAGAATAAAAATAAAATCAATTTTTTGTATCCTGTAAATAATAATAACATAATTAATTTTATTTTTTTATTCTATAATTTACCTAAAATTGTAAAGAACATTTGCAGTTCTGTATATAAACAACGACTCTTAAAACAAAATCCATGTAATAAATATAACAATTTAATCAGGTTGGACTGCAGTGGAATGAAATATACTCAAGATATGAAGCGACAACAGCCACGAAAATGTGTAAGTATCTGCAAAATTACAACTCATAGAATACTTTTAAGGTTTGAATCATCTTGAAAATCACAGTTTAAATAAGTTTACTTTTTAAATAATAAGTCTAACTCTTTTATAAAGCAGGAAAAAAAAAATCATCTCAATTATCGTATTTCAATCGATTACTGTCAGTAATTAAGAATTTAAAAGATTTCCATAACAAAAAAAATCATGGTTTATATCAATCATTCTGTTTAAACATTAAAAACTTTCTAAATTTGTGTTAAGTTTTTCTTTTTCACTCCAGAAGTTCCTGCTATAGCTTTAAATGTCACTACAAAACAATGCTTTCGTTTCGCTATTAAATCAGTGGATATTTGTTCCAGTTCAATATTAATTCATTTTGATAAAAAAAAATGAATTTAGCAATTTCTGCATTTAAAGTTATTTTCAAAAACCTTATGTATTTTTACTGACTTTTTTTTATCAGTTTCGAGTTTTTATGCTTTTATATATTCTAAAACGAGAAACTGTTTAATAAATGGATAATTAAGGTATAAATACATGTCGTAGAACCAATGCAAAAAAAATCATATGTATACAAAAGAAGGGTCGATAGCGCTAAGCCAATTAGTGGACATTTGCATTGAATAGAAGAAAGAAACGAACAAAACAAATAGTTGAATTTTAAATGGCTGAAGACATAGGTTAAATAAAGGTCAGGGTATGTTTAAAGTTCGTGAAAGGGAAGAACTCCCATCTTATGTGGGAAAATCAATCCCTGGTATTTTGGACCTTTTTTTGGTTGAAACGTTAATGCTTTGTTTGCAACCCCCCCCCCCCCATATTTTTTGTTTGTTTATTGAATGGGTCTGACCAGCAAACCCCTCCACATTTCAAAACCCTGAACACACCTATGAATCAGATGTACAATTGCTAATACCAACATAGAAAGCAGATAGTTAATGACTGATCTTCTATATATCACGATAAAAGATACGATGGTGACAACTTTAGTATTTGACTACATAAAAGATTACTTAAAACAGTTCTAATAACTATGAAATTTTGGAAATAAACTACTGGAAAAAAAGATGCAACTGACCACTAAAAAAAATGCCTTTGAAATTTTTAACAGTAACTTCCATACGAGAATGTTCTATGAATATCAATTGGAAGTCTTTAATTATCTGAAATTCCTGGAATCTGAAGTGAGTTTGCCCTCATTGCTCAGATAATAGAGATTCTGTATAAGTTCATCTCTGTGAACATGTTACTAAAAATATGTAAGATGAATTTTAACTGCCATTTCAATAACCTATGATTTAACACTGTCTATTATAACACAAACACAATTTCCGTAAGTACGTAATTTATTAGATTCTTAAGCCATAAAGAATTATTATTTGTTATATTATTTTTATTTAGATTTCTAAACCATTAAGATTATAAATTGGCTCTTACAATATATCTAAACTGCAATTTTCATAAAGATTCAAATGTAATATCCTAAGTTGTATGAAATTATAGTACACCGATTTTATTTTGCAGCTTAAAATGCTGTCTAGGTTTCAATTGAAACAGCTTTAAATTAATTTGCTATTTTGTCTTTTATAAAACAACAAGTCTGATTCTAAAACTCAGTGAATTCAGATAGATCTCATGGATCTAACAAAATCTAAAACAAGTGACTATACTTTTGTGCTGAAGCGTAAATTTAAGGGCAACCCATAATATAAAAAAATTAAAATATAATAATAACAAAAGGAAGTACATTAAAATAACGAAAAATATAAAAAAAAGTTAGGAAAATAAGAAAAAAAAAAAACACGCTGACATTAAGAAAAAAAAATTAAGACGAAAAAAAAAAAAGTATATATACGGATTCGAACCGACAACCTTCAGTATATGAGTCAGAGACATTATGCAGTCAAGCTTTAGCTGACAACTGAAATGAGATGGTTGAATTTCTTACATTTAAGCCAAATGGGGGGGAGGGGCTTTGGCCCCTAAAAATACCCCATTCCTACAATGTTGGGCCTCTCAACATGATGGTGAAATCTGTTTGTCGATCCGACCTTCCGTTTGGGAGTTGTTAGGGGTGGACAGGACAAACGCAAAAGCTACCAATTTTGGTAACTATCATAATAGCTCCCAAATGGGTCACTAACAAACTTTTCTCTTTAAAAATTTTCTGGAAATACTTTTATTTACACTACAAAGCCAACTACTGATGTAGTCAAACAACAGTATTTGAATGAGAACCCCTACTTAAATTTTAAACTTCCTCTTATTTCAGGCAATTTCAACACTTTTTTCAAACATTTTTTTAATCATTTAGTCAATTAATATTGCATTTATCATTACTCAAAGCTTCAGTAATTCTAAGTCTTGAAAGTACTTGATTCTTAATTTGTATACATGAAAATGCTTAAATTTTGAAAAAAAAAAAAAAAAAAAAAAAAAAAAAAAAAACCTTTAATATTTGAGAAAAAAAAGCAGCCTTAGTAATTGAGTAAATATTTCTAGAATTATAAATAACAAGTAATGGGTTTCTTAAAAGCCAAAGTTCTTATTTTTTGTTGTCATTATGAATCATCATTAAGCTAAGCAATACTAATAATGAACAAGTTCAGAAATGAAATCAACTACAAAAATCTTTAAAGTGTATGATGTTCAGTGCTTGAAAAATCCTTGAAACTTAATGTAATCTTAACTATTAATAGAGAATTACATTTTCAAAAACAAACACATCAGTACTGTGCTTGTTAAAAAGATAAAGTGGATCACACAAAGCATTGTGCTAAATATTATTTCTACATTTATATTCATTTTGCTGTTAGCTATTGTTTGCGGCTCAAAAGGATGACTCAACTTTACTGCTGTCTTTGAATCAGTTTCTTTCTTAAATAACAAACCATCAAAACAAGCTTTTGAGATGTTCCGTCTACTCTCAATTAAACCAGTTACGAATGATTGATTTCTTTAATGTCACTTATGTGATCTTTTGGACAAAGCTTTGGTGCTACTGGAATTTAGAACATTACCACAGATTGAAGCAAATCTCATTTAAGATACATTCTAAGGAAGAAATGGGGCCAAACAGTAATGGAATGTTTCAAAAACTCTATAACAACAACCATTAATCCAACATTAGATCAATATTTAATCTCTGTATCATTCTTAAGACTAGAAATTGTTAAAAATTTTCTCAAAAATGCTAAGATGTGCAAAATAGACTCAGTCAAGAGATTTACTCTCCTAAATACCTAGAGTATTTTTAAATCCTATAGTATTAGATGATGTTTAAGCTGCCAAACTAGATGTAAATGGAAATACTCCAACATGAGTACAGATCTCAAAAAGTAGATTTCTTACAATTCATTTCTATATCATTTCTATCACAATTACATTTGGTCCTGACCCAAAACACCTAGAAATTGAATGAACTACACATAAGAGGAACAAACTAGTTGATAGAAAATTTTTAAAAAACTGGAATGCAAATAGATATTTACAAAATTGCCAATAATGGGTTTGTAAATTTAAGGCAATTAGAGATGAAACATACAATTTTTAGGTGTTATTTTAAGAAAATGTTGCAATTACCATAGGATCCATTTCTGTGTAATCAACTGTAGATCATGTGCTTGACATTAGACTTTACTGTTTTCATTTGATTGAAGATTTTAATTTATTCTTTGATTTGACATGATGCAAATTATAGTGTTTTGGAGGTCTTTCTATTTCATTTATTTTTAATAATTTATTTCTTCAAATCTCAAATGGAAAATAAAAATTGTTAATTTGAAGTCATTAACTGTTACAGCTAGCACTTTTTTGCTGTGAAATTTTATTTCCTCCAATTGAAGTTTTCAGTGATATCCAGCAGGAAAAGTAAATGTAAATACCAAAATACTTACAAATAAAAAAAGAAAACAACTGTATTGGAACGAAAAACTTACAACTAGCCATTGGGCAATTTAGATTACACATGATGTAAAAGTAAAAAAAAAGGAAAATAAAGAAGATATAACTCGTGTTATTTCATGTTTTAATATTAGAAACAAATACAATTTAGGAAATGTGTAGGCTACTCTTTGGATAATCTGGTCTTAATCTGAGATTAATCAAAAAGTCACAGCTCTCTTCACTTATCAAGATCGGAATAACTGTTAGATTCCCCCCCCCCCCAAAAAAAATTACAATGTAAATAATTAAATTTTTTAAATTAAAATATATATATAAAAAAAAGTAAATACGAAGCAGAAAACATTTAAAACAATGAGTTTTTGTCCTTACTTTAGATTAGGAATATTTAGAAGAGAAGTCAGTTGGTTTTTTTTTAATATATTACACGATGAAATATTTGAGCATTTCATAAATGAGGCTTTTTGAAAAACTTATTTTTTTTAATTGAATTTTTATATTAACGAGGATTTTGATCATCAGTGAATTTTTATCCCCAGTTTATACAACGTAAACAAGACCCTTTTTTTTACGTTACTACCTGGTCCAATGGTAATTGCCATTTCAAAAAAAGAACACCCTAATTATGAACCATTCTGAAACTTCAAACTAATTAGCAATAGCTTTGCAATAATATTAAATGGTATACAAATAGTGAAAACCTTTTCATTAATTATAAATTATATCTACAATTTTTGAATCTTACTTTCGTATAAAGCAATTTCTACACTGGCTTCTTTGCTTTCAACTAATTCCATTTTCAATTTTCAAATAGGAAAGATGTTTTTTTTGAATTCTCTTATGTAAATACTTGTAATTCCATTGCATCTCGCTGATCTATCTGGTGTAATTTCATTTCGTAATGGATTCATTGACTGAAATCTGTAACTTTTCTCTTTTTTGGTCAGAACAGTCTATTCTTGAACTTTAACTCTTGAATTTCTTAATTCACAAACTGAAGACGTACTCGGGAATCTGACGTTCCACAGCCGACAGTTAATTCCTGCTCACAATAGTTGGAGAAGTAATTGTGTAAATGTAGTGATAGAAATATTAAGATTATCAAAGCCCAAAACTTCAGTGTTTAAGGAAAACAAAACATGGTGGCAACTGAAATATTGGAAGAAATACTCGTTTTTAATACTCTCAATGTGAATTTTAATTTTTCAATGTACAGCCTTAGGTCATTCAATAATCACTAATTTGTTGTTGTTTTTGTTATTAAACCAAAGAACAGCTTCAAGTGTAGATGAGGATATTTTATTTGCAAAATAAATTCATAGTAATAATAATAAATTAAAAAAATCACAAGATTTCTGCCACATTTGGCTCAATTTTCTTTATAGATCTTCTTTTATTTTCCTTTTTGCTTTCTTAATAGAAGAGCCAAGCAATACCTCAATTTGTTACCTCAATTTGATTCTGCTGTATTCTGACGACACTAAAACTCACTTAACGACAAAACTTGGTGAATTCCTTTCTCGTCTTCCCAAAGCCTTCTTAAATTCTCTTGGATTTGTTGGCGTTGATGGATTTACATCACTATATTTTTAGCGGAATGTTGAATTACTGTAGGTAACATTCACACTATCAAATGAAGATTATTTGTTACGGCAGATAGTGAGGTATATGATGGGAATGAAAGAAAAACACTATTAAAACAAAAGTGATTTCACTTTAACTTGAAAGGGACTTACATTTAGTTAACACTAATTACTGAGGACTGTGAGTTTTTATTCAATTAAGAGTCTGTCTCTTTTGTTCCTGTGCAAACACTTCATCTTGTTAAATTAATTGGCACTGAGCGAGTCATTGTCACCTCATGACAGCGATGCAATCTCACACATAAATAACTGTTATTAAGCACAGAATAATGGCCTAGAGTTCTCTTTTGGAGACCATAGTTCGAAATCCTTGGAAGATAAAGAAACCCAAAAGGGCTTTCGAATAAATGCAATACAAAATAGAAAAATGCAAAAATCACTGTTTCTCAAATAATACTTGAAAAGAATGTAACAAAACTGAAGACGAGATCAGCAGAAACGACACTTTGGTCGAGTAGCAAAAAACTTGAGTTCGAAGATCACGTCATGACTTGGATTGTACGACAGACAATAAAAACTGCAATTATTCCCTGGATGTCCTTATAATCCGCTGAAGACTTAAAAGAAAATTCTTCTAGACTTCTAGACTGCCTGGCACAGCTGTAGTATTTAGAAGAATATGACAACAATTTACTACATCAGAGATCCTGAAATAAAAAGAAAAGAACAAATAATTACTACAATGTTGTAATTACAAATCAAGACCTTAACATTACTCAAGTCTTATTTTACAAGTGAAGAATTATTGTGAAATACGAAATAATAATATTTAATTAATGCTTAAACCTATGAAAGAAGAATATATTATCAGACATAAAGATTAACAAACTTCTAAGTTCATACATTTATTCCAAAAAAGTAAACTTATAAAAAAGATTCAGAAGTCTGTAGTTATCCATGCACTAGGTTTTGATCTAAAAACGAAATTTTCACAAAAATATCTTGAGATTTTATTTGTTTTAAGTTAATAACTTCAAAGACCTCAATGCTAATTTGGACTTTATTTTTTATTTTACATGAATTGAAATATACAAAAACATCTTAAATATACTAATTACGTCAGATTATTAGAAGTTATGCTTCTAAATAATTCTCCAACATTCTTCACCGCAGAACCTCATAAT
>JAFIDM010000002.1:38901752-38921085 GCA_023159025.1 Thereuonema tuberculata
CAATGCAAACAATTACCTTTAAGTAAATTCTGAAGATATGTTTGCAAGATTTGAAATTACAGAACTTTTGATTATTATAAAAAAGTGATGAGATGCTTAAAGACATGTCAGAAGATGGTTTGTTTTCAAAACAGAAGGACTGGAACATCAATGGACAACCAAAATTTTATTGATTCCAATGAGGAATGGTATAAGTGCTTTTTTTTCCCACTTTTTTGTCTACTAATTAATGTTTACCTTAATATCTTATATTCTCAGTGGTGTTGGGTCTAACTATCCTATTAAGAAAACATCTATTGCATTCAATACTGTAGTAGGATTTTAGAGATGACTGACAGGTCTACGGAGGTGGGATATAATACTAAAAATGACTAAATTGCAAAAACAGCGGCTTTTCTCATAAAGAAATTTTAAGAATTATTCCTGATATTTGGAGAGAGATACGCCAACCGGACAATAAATGTGCTTTCGCCCATTGAGCCAACATCAATGAGAATTCTGTACAATTGTACAAATTGTCAAAATTTCTTTTGATATTCCTGATATTCTTAATTTATTTCTGAAATTCTTAGTTTAATCCTAATATCAAGTTGATGAGACATCTTTGTATGCTTTAGTACTTTGTTACTACGATAACAAGGTGTTGCTGAAAGAAAACTACAAACGAATCTGATTTTGATTAAAAGTGACGACAAGTTTATATATTGCCGATTGAAAAAGGATTGAAATTAATGATCACCAAAGAGCATGAAACAGCTGTTCAGGATGTCACTTGGTAAACACTTTGGTCTCACCCATTGTTGTTTATTGGTAATTCAAATGTTCAGATGGAATTTTTTATGCTTTAAAAAAATTTATTGAGGCACTGCTGGCACAAGAATTTTCTCGCTAATTTTTCATTAGTGAGTTTATTATTGTTTATTTTTTCTTTTGAGGCACCATTGCGCTTTCGATGATAACCGTGCAATTGTCGATAATAAAACATCATCATATGGACTGCTCAGAACCAATCAGTATAAGTCATTTTGTTTGAAATTGAAATTTTTTATATAAGTCATACTCTAATGTTTATACTTACGGTTGACAAAGTGCCCAAATCACTCCTCCATGCGTATAGTTATGTTATCTTTCAATAAAAAATTCATTCTTCTAATTTACAAACGTTGTTATTTTTTGGTACATAATTTAAAAAAAAACCTATTTCATTTTTTGGTTTATTGACTTACACTGATTGACTTCTGAGCAGTCCATATAATGACACAGTTGTCAATTAATAGATACTATTTTTTAGTATTTTTTTTTTACTTTTTTAAGAATTTATAAGATAAATGTTCCCAAAACAAGTCTATGATCGATACCTAAAATAATAACAACAATAATAAAAAATAATACGTCCCATTCTATTTTTATACTGTCTTTTCTTACACGGGAAAAAAAAAAGCCGACTTTTTAAAAAATCTTCTAGGAAATTAAAGTGATTTTGCAACAATTCAGAATGCTGTTCGGAATAAAAAATTATTATTAAATCCTATTTTCATGTTGTTGGATTGTGATTTATTTTTTAATTTTGAAATTCAATTTATATTTTTGCTTTTTTTTTTTTTTTATATTTAAAAGATTGAGTTTTTTGTTAAAACACAATTAAAAATTGGTTTACGTTTTTTAAATAATCAAGACTAGCAAACGATATATGCTTTATTTATAATCTGCACAATTTTTTGGCGGAGTATTAACAAATCTCGGAATCCAAGATCACGTGCCCGTCGTCTGTGTATGTGTGGCAGGGAAGCAAAAATGAACGGTTTAGCCTTTGACCTTACTTCACGTGACTTACGATTGACCCACGTCGATAAAAAATGAAATGTAGACATCCTCCTATTTCACACATTATTTGTATTCTGTCTTATGGTTTCGGATGGTAGTGGGCAGAAAACCCAATGTTTTCTTTTATAAATATGGATTGGGTTTTTTTTTGTTAAAATACTGTAATAAAATTGGAGTTATGTTTTTTTAAGTAAAATATGATGGACGAAAAATGTGTTCTTTAAATAGGACATGAATGGGCTTGCTCCAATAAACCTAATTTTTTTCTATATAAATATTGTATGTCTTTTTTTTTTTTTTACATGATATTCTATGGAATATATATACCGTGGAAAAATAGGATTGGGTGTACTCCATTTTGACTTGAAAATAATTTTACTTTCATTGACTGCTCATAGATGGCGTTGAGTGCTAATACTTCCTGAGTCCACATTCCTTTTGAATTGAATGCAAAGGGTACGTGAAGTACCTCTTAAAAAAATGTACTTTTATCTAACCCCCCCCCCCCCCCCACCCGGAAACTCGAATTCCGATGTCCCAATATCCACTTCTCCCCCTTGAGCATTATTATGTCGACAGGAATTCGAATTAAATCTAGACGGGAATTTTGATGCGGGCGGATGCGGAAGGGACAGACGCAACAGCTGGAGGTTAATTAAATTGGAGAAAATGGAAACAATTAGCTTAAGAATACCCGACACACACACACAAAAAAAAAGGAAGGCAATGAAGAAACTTTTCTTCATTTAAGCTAATAACTGACGTAAAGAAATGTAACTGAAATCATGCCTAGAATGGCTTTAAAGTAATGAATCGTCATTTTTAACCAATTCCACTGTACAATTATACTTATAAAATCACTTTGGCTCACTAGCGTACGGGCCGGGAGAGGCTGAAAGGGATAGAAGACCCCCCCAAATGCATCAGAAAATGGAAGAAATGTTAGATTTTTGTACTTTTTTTTTTTGTTATGTCTGTATATTCTCCCTACTTCCGTTAGAGCTAAAGACTAGGTCTTCATGAACCTTTACAAGCATATTTACGGATGATCTTGAGTTGCCTTTGAAAATTCTTAATATACTGAGCCGAAACGTTGAAAAATCGTTAAGATGAAGGAATTTTCCTTAAGAAAACCTTCAAAGTGACATATAAGTAACTCTGACTGATGGCAAACCATCAATTCTTTTTTGAAATCCAATAATAAATGGAAATAAAAATAATTCGCGGCAGCGGGAACGATCCCAATAGTCTTTACGTCAATATGGTTCAATCTGACTGATGAGTCCTAATCAGGAAGAAACGGCGTTCCAAATTCCCGTTGATGATAGCTCAAGGCGTGAATGGAAAAACTGTGCAATCTTTATTTCTCATATAAGTTTTTTTCCTTCAACACTCGATGTTTGCCTTCTTCAACGTTCCCTTCTTATAACTTGTACGTCTTACAAGTTAGACTGATAAACACATACACAATGTTTTTCCTTGATGCACTGGATACCGGCTCTCAAAAAAAAAAATATTGCGCTATAAACTATGTTCTTACTTTCTGACGTCTTACTTTCACTTAATTCTGAGAACTACATTATGTGCAAGTAATTTCAGGAATGCTCGTTTCTATTAATCAGTGGACTGGCGCCGCAAAAATTAATCCGTTAATTGGGCGCCAGATTAGTTGCACTGATCATACAATTTAATTGTGACTTCTATTTACTAATCTAATTCGCAAATCGTTAGTCAAAGTCGAATATAAACTGTGCTGGTTTTCCGAGAGACAATTCTCAGTTGCTGATTTGAATTGAGATTTTCTTTTAAAGAAAAAAAAAAAAAAAAGAAGCCTTTATGTTTTTTACATACGACAAGGTAGGAGAATCAACTGGAAAAAAAATTAATTCTCCCACTGCAGAAAGAGAATTTCTCGTGCTCATTTCTATTTTAAGGCAGTCCTTAGCCTCCCCATACCTAAACGGTTTCCCCAATCATTAACGGAGAAAAAAATTGAGGGGAATTGCAAGTATTTTATTTCCTATCTACCAAAACACTCAACTCTATATTAGCACAATTCCGGAGTTTTGTCACAATTAGGTTCTAGATTGTACCATGACTGGAAAACGTCCGTAAGTCGAAGCACTTCAATCGTCATATGACTGATAGAAATGAAGCATTTTATAACACAAAGACTACAAAGGAAATCGTCTTTATTGTTTTTAACGAAAAAAAGTCTCAAACGATCGACTTTGTGGTTTCGTATTTTTATTATCATTCTTATCATTGGTGGAATCGCTGTTAATACTAATGGAAAAAACAAAAACCTTTTATTTCCTTTGAAACCGAAACGGACACAGCTCTTACATTACAACAGTGCTTTTCAATCTTTTTTTGCTTCACAGCGCACTTCTATATTCGCAGAAATCCCACCAAACTTTTTCACTGCTTTTATTATCTGTAGAAGCCTTCGGAAAAAACCCACTTAAAATTTACAAATGAATACAACATTTGTCTTATTTTGAAACACTTAAAGATATCGTGAAATATAGCCTATTTAAGCCTATTTGGATGTAATTTAATATTTTATTAACCTTAATTGTTAAAACGAAACAGAATGTAGTTTAAATTGTTTGCCAACGTTAGTTGAAGCTCTGACTTAGAGGCCTAGAATTAGATTCTGACCGAATTTATTCCAGGCTTCTTATCAAAGATGCACTCAATCTACTTAATAATTAATTCTTTTTTTATTATTAATTTGAGAAAAAAAATTAAAAAAAAAAAATGTGGGATTTGACATTACTGTAAATATAGACGCTGAACCCCCAGTCGGGAATATTAATTTCATAGACCAGACCTCACTAAAACTATTCAGTTCAAATAGTTCAAGTCACAAAAGAGGGATAGCTTGTACTAATGGATTAATCATTCCAGGTTTGTCAGCGACATCTTTTCTTGAACAACGGAACTTCTGTACAGATATAATAACTGAATGTAGATATAATTATTGTAATTTTGCCTACCCATATTATTAATATTGGAAATTCAAATATTAAGTTAATATTTTAATTATCAGTTTTTCCTACTAGTTGAATCGTGTTAGCCATGTTTTGAAATAACTTATCACGTGGACTTCCAGACATAAGTAAGAGTTACGACCATTTCCTTAAATGGTAAACGTACTGAAAGCAACTAGACACAATTATTCGTTAGTAAAATTGCTTTTTGGAAATAAAAAAACCAAAAACCAAAACAAAACGTGGTATAAGTTTATTTTTAAATATTTTTCGAAAGAATCTGTCTTAACCTTCTGTATGCTAATGCCAAAACCCATTCGATTCTTAATGTAACACCCCCACAAGCCCCAAATCCTTGTTTCACCTGCTAACAAATTTCGACGGAAACTGAACGGTGAGATTTAGTCACGTTCCAATGCGATCAAATCAGCGCTTGCTTATGTTCCCCCACTGTCACCTGCATTCATTCGCCGCCCCACGTTATTTCTCAACAGAATAGTCGCGGTGCCATTGGCTCTCAGGAGCTACCGTAATTTTTCTTTTTTCTCCTTCCCCAGGAATAGGCAATGAAGAAAAATCGCTGACATAGCTCGTTCTTCTCGTGATAAACTTATCGCGCGGCGAAGAAAATGAGCGCGAGATGCCAACCGAGTTGCCGCCGAGCGTGATTTATATCGGACGGGAATCGAACTCCATCCATTTACCGACGACGCTGCAAAACGCGCATGAATGCCAAACCCATTAAAAAGAATTCCCACAAGGCAATTTATGAATGAAATGACTGTGAATGGCCAAACGCAGTTTCCAAAGCACCAATTAAAGGTCGATTTTAAGAGAAGCAACGGTTTCGAAGCCCAGAAGTCATTTAAGAACAAATACCTTGGCCTCTCTACGAGAAAGGCACTAAATGGAAAAACTGTTGAAGACTGTACACGTCCGATTGTACTAGAAATCGCATCCAAACATTTAGTTAACCCTAGCAAGAAACAAATTTCAACTTTCCCAGATAATGTGGTTCAAAGGGTCGAGGCACTGGGCTGGAATAGCTAGGATCAATCGCTGGCAGAGGTCGGAGATTTTTATTTGTCCTCCGGAGGAGCCCTAGAGTGCACCCAGCCCTCTGTCAAATGGGAACCGAGCTTCTTTCCCGGGTGGGCGAGCACTGACTGTAAATTTCAACTAGTTCCCCTGGTCATTGAAACAGGGCTTCTCTCCGCCGGGAAGGGGCTTTCTCGGCAAGACAATGCACCACCGCACAGGTCCGCAGTCAGGCAAATTATAAATGAAGGAGCTTAACTCTGATTGTGACCCATTTGTTCGCCGGATTTGAACACAGCAGAACACGTCGATTGCAGTTCAACATGGCATCAGTGCCAACCTTCCGCCACCAGCAATTATTCGAGAATTGTGGGCCTCTATTGAAGAGGCTCGGTATAAACAGTATTTCAACAGAGCTCGCGTTGCTATAATCAGATCTACGCATTATTAAACAGGTGTCTCAGCTTTTCTGGTACATAAGTGTATATCTATCAATAATTTTACAACTCTTACATTCGAATAGTTATATCTGCGGAAAGGTTCGAAATAGGATACGTGTTCATAGAAAACTTTATTCTTACAATGACCGACACTCCCAGAATATTGATCTATCCTTCTGGGACACCCTGTACATTTCCCTCCTTTCCATTATTCTTGTGACAATGGAAAACAATCGGACTTTCCTAACGAATACCTGAATCTGTGTTTACTCTAAGAGAATTAACAATTCATTTTACTATATTTACTTTATTTTTATACCCACAACATCTGCTTAATATAAATATAGTTAACATTTCCATTTCTAAAAAAACAAAAAAATAAATAAATAATCGTTATGTCACTTAGTAAACACTTGGTCTCACCCATTGACTTTTATTAAAATAAACAAACTTAAATTATTAACTAAATTGATTTAAATCCGAGTCATTTTAATTATATCAAATTGCGCGCAAATCCTTTTATGAAGTAAACGATTAACATGTGGATATTTAACGTATATTTCTTATTAATTTTAACATAAATTAAGGCCATCACTTATATGTCTTCACTTGACAACGTGACGTGGACCGCCTCGAAAGTACTAGTATGTTATGTTGTTTTTTATTATACAGAAATATTCTAAACTGTGAAGTGTGGTGGCCTCAATTTATACATTAAAAATAAACGATTAATACTCATCAATTTGTTCTATTTCTTTTCTGTATGACTTAGTTTAAGACACCCCAGAAGGATTTTTTTCCAAAATTTAATCCGACCACTACCGTAGGATAGCAGCGCATACGTCCTTTTGTATCGTCTCCATAAAGGTTGCTAGGCAACGCAGCCTCCAGTACCACAGCGTGCATTCGGTTGCCACAGACACTTACAGTGTCGTTCTGTGATTGCTATCTCGGCCATTGGTGACAAGCGATAACAATGTGACTCAGAACAACACGGAAATCAAATTAATGGCGCCCGTTCCATTGAAAAAAATTCAGACTCTTATCAGCAGTAATCGACCTCGGCCATAATTGAAATCGTACAATGGCAAGCTTCCGCCGAATATCGGAGTTTTCGGCGAAAAACAGTACACGGGAAATTAGGAATCGTTCCACCTCATTACTGGGTTTCCCAATCAATGGCAGCTAATTTCAGATTCAACTGTTGTGGAACAAATCAGCTTAAAATGAGGGAACAGGATTCTTAAAAGAATAGATTGATGAATATTGATTTGTTTCAACATGCAAAAGGTAGGTGTCGCTTCAGTCGTTAAAATAAATTCCTATTACTCGACTTTACAATTAAAGGAACACGTTAATTAAAAAGCTGTGTTCCAAAACGATAAGCGTAACGTTATGTAACAATTTTTGATTAATGTAACCAAAACGAAAACTTTTTTCGTTTAAGATGTTACATTCTTTCTATTTTCTTTCAGAAACATACTTAACCCTTCTCTCTTCGGAAAGTTTTATCAACTTTCGCGAAAATTCGCTGTCGGTTTCCTCCCATTTTTGAAATGGGGAGGGGTAGATAGAAAAAGATATCAAAAAAATATTAGTTGTAAAAAATAATTTCAATAAATTATATATAAATAATTTAACATTAGTGGAATTAAAATAATATTTTTGCAAAAAAAAATTAATACTAATTATTTAATGCATTTATTTATATAATATCTTAAACATAATTATTCCCACCCCTTCCAATAATGACAATGTTCCGAAGTACCTCTAAACAACAAATACTTTAAGCAGATGTAATCTCTGAACATGAATGAATAAAACAATAACATCATTTAATTATAAATAATGAAGAAGTTATTTTTAATTTATAAATATAAATTAGACCATTACAAATATTAGATAATTGTAAATTGCATAAATATATGTAATGCATATTTACATATTAAATAAACATACATATTTTTTGTAATAAGTAAATAAAGGAATAACGTCTATCTTATTTCATTATAACGTTAAAAGTAACGGAAAACGAGATTTGGATTTTTAGCTCGAAACGGAAAAACGTAACGAATCGTTTTTTTTTATTTCGTTTGCCAGTTCTGATTAAAACACGTTTTTTTAGCCTATTTTTCTGGGAAATTAAGATTCCATTAAATCAGTCTGTGTGTTTCCCCTAATAACACTGAATGAATCTTCTTGGAACTTGACGTGCATATTTAAGGACAACCAACGATCTAACTTTCGAACTAAAGCCAGTTTCAGAAAAAGATCAGGAGTGACGTCACCGAACCCAGTTACACAATATCCGTCAGCCCGAAACATAGTTCCACCTTTCGATAAATATCGTTCTGCAAGCAAAAGGTTTTGTATGATGTCAAATTACTTTAATTTTGTAAAGATATGTAATGAAATGTTTAAAATTATTTTTTGTGGAAATTAATAAAAATCAATCATGCTGTTGGTTATTAAGTTGTCGAACTACTTGACATCATGGCTGCCTCCACTAGCTCACACAAATGTACTTGAAAGTTAATCGTAAAGGTCAGTCTTTGCGTCATCCTGTGATTTGACTGGCGAGAATAAAATTAAAATATGTGTAATTTAAACAGGATTAATTAAAAAAACTGGAAAGGGAGAAAGAAAACAAAGAAAAGAAAAGACTGGTATGAGAATCGATGCAGCAAACCTTAGCATGAAAGACGGATGCTTAGACCATGTCGTCACCTCATTCCTACGCCTGACGCCACTCCCGGTCTTTTTCTGAAACTGGCTTTAGTTTTAAGCGCGGGTTCCTGCCGAGAAATCAACTTTTGAAGGAGACAAAACTTCCCCAAATGAAGCGAGCAATAGATTTCTCTCAATGTCATAGGCGTAATATTTCTTTTCTTAACCCACTATTGTGCACGCGCTTTGATATGATTAAAATCAAATGGCTTTAGGAAGATCAAGTAAATAGTACGGATTATTCGTAAAATGGAAGATTCGTATTGTTTGTGTTCAGCAGATGTCGTAATTTACTTTAAGCTCAGAGCAACAGGACTCTGAAATAGGGATGGACAACGTAAAGAGTTAAAAGATTCTGCTACTTTAATGGGACGAAATGGAGGCTAGTCCGACACTCTCCCGCCTTCACACTAGAAAAGAAACTTAGTGCTATCTGCAGATTAGGTAACGAGGGGAAAAATAGAAAATTAAAATTCCTCGACCACCTTCTGGGAATCGAACCCACAGATAACCGCCTTACTGCGAAATCTCGATTCGACTCCAAATATTTGTTTCGAATATTTGTGATCCGGAAGTTGTTTTTAGAGCAATTTTAGTTTCACTTGTAAGTAATCTTTTATTTTCAGCAATCAATATCTCAATTTTTGCATCTATAAATCTACATTATCAACGCTTTTTCGTTCTTTTCCAAAATGACTCCGGAAGAGCGTCCATTTTGTTTCTTTACAGCGGAAGTGAATTAGGTTTCGATTCATCTATTGGAGAATACCGTAACTTTATACAGGCTATACATATAAACTACCTAAACCGACAACCTATTAAATTAAAAATAAATAAAGAATTAAATGAGGAAAAATTCACGCATTTTTAATGTTGCTTTTACAATTTTTTCGACGGAAAATGCAGGGTTTAGTGACGTCCACGATTTCGACTCAAAGAGGCGATAAAATTAACTTGGAATCCGACTGATAGGCATTCTAGAAGAGTTCATTCGAGCTGACAAAACCCAGGGAAAGAAGGATGGGTCGATAATTTTTGAAAGATTCTTTCCAACCCTCGCGACCCTCCTCCAAACGGTGGCGTTTCAAAGTAGCTTCAATTATTCACCCGGAATGTCATCGGAATAGTTTCCCGATCCATTCCTTTCCCCTCTGTGTTTATGCGTCAATAGGTTTTCAACTAAGCGGGAATGACAAGGACGCCATTTTGTAACCATCTTCCTAAAAGGTGATACGACACACTTCCGTTAAACTTTCAAAATGAAATTTCCTGATTACAATAGCCACTATAGATTTAGGTTTTTCAAAAATTTAAATCATTTATTAAATACATAAACCGAATCTTAAGGCCTCTTTAGACTGATATTTGAGTAGGCTACATCAATGGCAATTTTTTTTTTTTTATCTTTTTTGTATTTCTTTGTTTTTAGTTTCGATATTTCTCGTTAAATCTCAACCATCGATATGTTTTCGAGATTCCAGTTGCTCGTCGATTCAAAATTTTAGGCCGAAATTCTGTAATGATTTTGGTTAGTAATGTAGCACTTTCTGGAAGCATCCATGAAAACATAAGGAAAAGATGACCTCCGTACGTGCATATCATTTTTGTAATCGGTAATTTCGAATAGATACAAATCGATTGGACTTCAAGTTCTACAATTCGTCACCAGGATCGCTAGTGTCAGATGGCTCCTTAGAGATGGGTGCCATCTCTTTGAAATTAGTTTCACCCATTTTGCGCGCATAACTATGTTGGCGAACGCATTCCAAGACACCAATCTATTTTTATTTTATTATTCTTAAATTACTATATACCAATCTTCGCTATTTTTTTGCATACATATAGCAAAATGATGTGGGTGATGATTTTTAGTCAAATAAGATCGAAGGTAAGTTGTAATACCGTAGAGAATCAACAAAAACGGCTTGATGATTTCCTGTTACCTCCTAAACTACTCAACGCATTTCGGTGTTCTTTCAACTTACAGATATTCTATCCTATTTATGTCTCTATACCTTGAGATCGACATGTTGCTGATGGTCATAATGTCGATATTTTGCGAGAAACTGTATTTTTACATTTTTATAAATGAAATGAATCGTTGGACGTAATTATGTCTGTTATTTTTAATTACTGACTTTAGAAGACATAGAAAACAATGTAGATTTCCAAATATAAAATTCACTGTGAAAGTTACGTAAATAATATTCACTTCCATTATTCAGAAATCTACTCCCTACTCGTCCCTTTGTGTGTGTGTATGTGTGTGTGTGTTCATTTTGATGGAATATATTTATTATGAGTATTTAAGGTTTTATTACATTCTATAATAAAACTTCATTAACTTTCTATTCCGCAGTTCATATTTTTGTACATCGGTCGACAACTCCCATCTCCTTCCTTTCTTTACGAAAAATATCTTTCTCTTGACTATTGAGACCATTCTCAGCTTTCCAGCAATTTCTTACATAAAACAACGTTAATCTACTTACTTTTTACTAAAGAAAATTAATTACATATAGAAAAATGATATTATTTAAAAAGCTACTAAGGCATTCACGAATACGGCGCATATGTTGAATGCCACAATATGATAGATGCCATCAACTTAAGGAAAATTGAATACAAAATGGCTGCTCGCAATTCGTATAAACTGGGAAAGCGATAAGCCATTTTAGAAGAATTCTGGGTCCAATAGGCACAGCTGAATTGCTGGAAGCGTTGGGAATTTTATATAAATGCCAGAACTTCTAGCGACCACCACACAAATCTACCCACATGTAAAAAATGGCCTTCGCATTCAATTTTTTCTCATTTCCTTTGGTTGCAAACGACATCTGGTGACCATTTCACTCAATTCCGTCGGTGCCTTATGGAAGTCGACAACTTCCAATAGCGAGGGAGGGCGGACAACACATCCCTTCGGTCATGGCACGTCATCAATCGTCCGATGCTCTGATCTGACAGCTCCGTCCGCAGATAACAAGAGGGGGAGAAAAGATGGAACGTTGTGTCTCCACCCTCCCTTCGCTTTCTCTCTCTTCCCTCCCTACAATCAACTATCCTTCCCCGCGAAATAAAACTCCCGTAACGACCACCGCCTGACATATTCTGGACATTTCACCTTCTTTACCAGCGATTACTACAGAGATATCCCATCGTTAGCCTGAGATTAAGTGTTAATCCGCCAATTACGCGAATCGAGATCTGCTGCGGAAAGTTATTAATGACTGGGGATTATTTTTATCTTTTTCGTTAATGAATGCGTTGGAGTTCAAAGGGCAAGAAAACCTTTAGGGTAAAAATCCTCAAGTATCCTGAAATATCTGTTTCTAAATCTCAACAGTGATCTAGTATCGAAAAATCAAGTAATTTATTTGTCAGAAGTGAGAAATCCAGTGTTTTTTTTTGTTTTTTCTTCACTTTTTAAGGATACTGAAAACATGAGTGTTAGGAAAACACGACTCTGTGATAAACTTTTCAACCAGTGACGGTATCCTCTTGAAATTTGGTATGCATATCTGAGGATCTTAATTTTGGAATCTAAAAAGTTCTCCCCTTCCAGAAATCAGCGCATAATTCCTGTAGAAAAGAAACTGAAGTCATGAATACCCATCAGTGTCTCCCTAATTTCTAAACCATTTCTATCGAAGACTGACAGTGCTTGATAAGTGAAGTATTTAGTGGAAAAAGGGGTACAGTATCCCTCAGTTTGGCTAAAAATGCGTTAGCTGTATTATTATGTAAGTTGCCAGTATCTAATGTCTAACAGATGGATGTTGACGATACCCTATTTTCGTGATTTCACGTAATTTACGCGAGAATAGTCTCTATCCATGTCTTCTCACAAAATATTGAAATATTTAAATGAATTCTAATACGGGGAAATGCATGAGACTTTTACTATATTTTAATTTAGTTTTAATAAATTGAAAACAGTCAATAAACAAACAATAAATTCATTATGTAGCATTTTCCTAGTGACAGACATTAAAAATACTAAATTCCTTGAGACCTGCTGAAGAGGCTAATGGCGAGATCTCGTGTTTTTCGTAATTCTCGCGCAAACATGATCGTCAACATCCATCTGTAAGACATTACTGTCAGTTTTTTAAAGTATCACGTGTGAGATATCCGCTTTTTAAATTTAAGATGAACATAGTAAAGGTCTTTTAAGAGATTTACTGTTGTATCGTGGAGAACATTTCTTTGACAAACTGATTTCTGATTGGCCAACTGACCAATAGGAGAACCCCTTTCTTTCCTAACTTTCAAGCAATGTCTGACGTTGAAGTAGAATAAATGTAGTGTCTATAAAGAACGAAACGGAAGAAATTCAATAAATAAATAAATAAAAAAAAAAAAAGAAAAGAAAAAGAAATTTCGAGAAATGGAAAGGCAACAACAGGAAGTGATGCTTGACAGATGATGTTGTTTAAAAGGACCTTATGGTTCTTGTGTTTAAAAGTTACTATTTTGCTTATGTCGTAAAATGTTACAGGTAATAAGATTAATGAAATAATCTAAAAATATGCCCAACATTTTGGGAAAGTTATTTCAATATCTAACCAATTTAATTATTAAATTATTAATGTTATTTAATTAATTATTTTAATGTTTAATATTTTATGTCTTGAGATTTAGGAAATCTAACAAAACACTAAATATCTCAGAAACAGGTTTATGAGAGATACCTCATTTTTCCACTAAGTCCTTCAATTCTCCTATAATTGGCGCGCGTTTCTATTTACTTAATTAATTGGATTTAGGCGACTTAACTAATTACTTCGAGGTTTCAAAAAATGAAGACCTGACAATAATGTTTTTGTGTGTGTGTGTGTGTGTGTCTTTAGCTGATATTGTAATTCCCAAACATTGGACGCTTTTCTCCTGTATTGTGTGTACTATTTAAAAACAAACTACAAACGTTTCGAAGAAAATAGGCTGTAATGTTCTTATAGGAACTTCTTGTTTTGAAATTACTCTGACAAAGATGGAATTATTATTTGGAGCAAAGATGGAAACGATGTCTCATTTCGAAAGATAAATTTCCCTTATATTCTATTTTCTATAGTAGACAGTACCCATGTACTTTAATAATAAGTTATATAAACTATTCTGTAATCACCTTTCTCTTCGCTGCAGCCTCACCTGGACTTGCAGTGAACTTTCGCTTTGGAAGGGTAAACAAAGACTCACAAAATAGAATAAAAAAGTTAAGACGAAATTGATGCTGTGCGTAAGCGACCGTATAAACAACGAGAGACTAACCACTAAGATAAAGAAACTGTACCAACGAACCGCTTACGCCAGGTGGGTTTGTTTACATGGCCGGAAGAAATATTAATTATATTTATAGGGGAGAAGGTGGTAATATGGAACAGGGTTGTAATATGAAACAGCAATTTTTGTGCAAGTAGCTGCTGCTATCATCCGGAAACCGCTCTAATTGCTATCGCTGGTTTTCCTTTTAGCCACCTAGAGGTAGGTAACTTCAGTATTTCGTTGTGTATGGTTATAAGAAGAAGTAGTGTGTTTTCGTAAGCCTGAAAGTTTTTACAGGGCAAGATTCAACACAATTTCTGGTACTGTTATTAACACGAATGAGGTTTTGCTTATATTGTATATCATTATTAATTAACTGAACTACAAAATGATGTATTCAGTACTTAAGAATTAATATTTTATTACTGAGAATGCATCAGTCAATTTTCATATGGCGACTGGTGGTAATATGAAACAGGTGTTTCATAATACAACCTCACGATGCCAAGAAGCAAATTAGGACCTGAAAAGAAGGGACTAAGGCAGAAATGGCGTCAAGAAGATATGGTAAATGCAAGAAAACACCAAATCAGCAGATTTTTGCTCATGAAAGACTTGCAATTTTTAATTGAGCGTTTTCTTTCAATTATAAAGTGTTCAGCATTAATTTTTACTTTTTCTCTGTAGTTTCTATATTTTCTATTGATGTGAAGCAAAACAATGCATTAAAGTATCAACAATAAATGATTTTTTTACTATAATAGCAATAATAAAGAAGTATTGTTGCATTTTAACATCTAATTCATATTACAACCCTAGTTCAACAATTCATTTTTTTGGAGAATGTTCTAAATAATTGTACCTATTCAAGAGTTTTAAATATTTATTTAAAAATGTGTGATATTTATCTCACACGATATGTATACTAATGCTACTGACGATTTTCATACATTAGAGCCACTTGAAATTCAAGATTTTGTCAAAAATAAAAAAGTGGTCCATATTACCACCACCTCCCCTACTAGTTCCCGAAATATTAATTTAATTATAATTCTCTTCATGGGAGCCCGTTCGTAAGTACGGAACGCCGTAAGTCGGGTCGTCCGTAACCCGGGGACGCCTGTATTTTTATATCCAAAGACTGAATATAGAATTAAAATCAAGGAACGTTTTTAAACTTTCTTTGGTTGGAAGAGTCGAATGTAAATGATGTCACAACCGATATAACACAATTCTTCACTAATTGGCTACATTAGTCGCAATTTTTGAAGTTCAACTTGCAACAGAAACAAGAAACACTGCCATAACACAAGAATCAATTTGCTGACTAAAAGTTGATCCAATTTCAGCGGCAAATGACGAAAACTGAAGATATACACACACACAGGGAAGACTGAATTAGTGTACCCCTACCTTTATATCGTTACTTCCCAAACTGGTTGAAGTTTAATCACTTCTCAGAATGTGTACGAGATACTTATCTGACGTTAACTTTTGCTTCGATTTTTCGTTTCCTCCAAATGAGATTAAGTCAGCTTCAGCCGAAGTTAATACGACAAGGATTTCATAAAATTTGATGGAATGCACCTGAGCCACGAATCGAAGGCAGTAAAAGATAGGAAGGGTTAAAAACATAAACCTTTACACTTCAAGATCAATCTAAAAATGGTAGAAGATTTTCTAAAACAATATTTAAAAATGTATAAAATAGAAACAAATAAAAGGGTCCCTTATGCGATTCATGGATACTTTTATCTGAATATATAAACATTCTCAGGAAAAATGTTATTGGTGTTATTTTATAAACTACCGAAAGGAATTAAAAATTTAGTCTACCGTTAACTTTTCATTGGAGATAAAGGAAAAGGCTTAAAACAAAACAATGAAATTTGAAAACGAAATGCTTAAGCCGATCCATCATGATAAAAATAAATAAAATCATTATATGACGAATCTGAAACTTTAAATTGTAGGTTAAAAAAAAAAGCCAATGACGGTTTGCTATTGTTGTTGTGGTAAATAAACAAACAAGTAAGGCAATTCTAGATGCTCTGATTACTTCTTCGCTTTTATTTAAATATCTTCAATTTAAGTTTTCGAAAAAAATAAAAATTAACACTTGTTCTCGAGTAAAATTCCATTCTGAGGATGTATATTTAATTGTCTTCGTTGTTCTAGAGTTTTTGTAGTATAGAGTAGAAATTGCGTTTCCAAATAACGCCATAATATTCAGCAATTGACAGAGTAATTAATTCGTAATATTTGTCGAATGGATTTCAATAAGAGTGAAGTTTGCAGATGTAGAGTGAATACATGAGACGAATTGCTTGCTCATATAATAATGCATGCTTTGCTCTCATAAAGGAACGCCACGATGAACTCAGACAAGCAACACGTCATGTTTTCACAAGAGTTGAGAAATGCATTGATGTTGACGGTGGAAGTTTTGAAACTTTATTATAAAGAAATGTATCACTTGACCAATAAATATTAGAAGTAGTACATAGTATATAAACAAATGCATTTATTTAGATTTTTTAACGGTTTTTTTTTTTTAATAATTTTTTTATTAAGAATCTTAAAATGTGGATTGGGTGTCTTGAACAACGACTCGACATTTTCCAGTGGCTCCCATCATTACATCAGCTTCAAACTCATTGGGAACGGTAGTTTCATGACTCGGAAAAATAGACTAAAATGAAATTCTTTACTAACGATTCGGAAATGGTGCCATTTATTTTAATTACGACGTATTTTGGAAGAGATAACTCTTCTTCTTCTTCAGAAAAAGTATTTTTGCCGTAATTAATGTTTACTTTTGTTTATTGTTTGGTGCAAATTGCCTGGACGAGAGAGAAATTACGATGTCATCTCCGCAGCAGCGCCATATATTACAAAATGGCTTCCAAGGAAGTGTTGAATGAAAACACGAATAGCGTTCCTTGGTAAGAACGTGCATGGAGTGTGCTCAAACCATTCAACTCTAGCAATTGAGTCACGTGACAAGATTTCAGCCAATAGAAACAATTGCTTTCATTGTCTTCGAATATTTTTATCAATATTGTTTCGGGATATTTTGAAAGTTAGTTGTTTCCAAGCTGTTTTTAAGCGGAAAAATTAAAAAAAGGGTTCTATAAATAATTTTTTTTTTTTTTATAATTGACTGAAGCTGTAATAATTTTAGTTTAAATAAATATTATTTTAATTTTTCATTCATTTATAATTATTTTTTTTCGACCCTGTAATTTAAAGTCTAAAATCTTATTGAAGACGGCCTTTTCATAATTCTACAATTTGTAGTTCATTCATCTCGGAAGTATTGATAAATAAGATTCAAAGCGTAAGTTTAGTTTTTAACAAATGAAAATTTATTAAAAAAAAGTTGACGAAGGAAGTTTGTTTACAAACCTCAAGATCAGAATATGTGTATGTATTATACAAAATGGCGACAAGTGTAGGCTACTACGTGGACACTGTCCGTAAGAGGCAGGGCGAACAGTCTCGGACCATAATTGAAGTAAAAGCAATTTCACATGTGGAAATATCTGAATGCCATCGGTTGATAGTCAGGAGAGTACTACTTTATTTCTAATGTAGAACCGGCCTTATTTTCAAAACACATTTTCGTTCATGTAGCAATCTGAAACCTGGCACCTGGTGTCCGATTGTTCCACTTATAGTACAATCTCTTTGAATCGAAATTATTGACTAAAAAAATTGATATGTAGGAATAAGAGTCATCTTTTCACAATGTTTTCTTGGATGATATTTTCTTGCTTTTTTCCAGAAAAAAACAACATTATTAAGCAAAATTTTAATAGAATTTCTACCTGAAGCAATAGACCGATTGAATTCTCGTAAACATATCATCGCATATTAAGATTTATCGAGAATTCGAGACAGAAAACGAAAATTTTTCAAAATAATAAAAAAATGAAATCTCTCTTATTCTGCAATGAATAAATGACGTTTATAAAAATTAATGTTTATCTTCGTAAGCAAAACGCAGCATTAATTTCTAACGATCCACAATTTCCTTCAGCAATTGGCAAAAGTAAATTTTCGATGCTAATGGAAGCAACTATGAAAACATGTAAGCTTGATTTTTAAATCTTTTAATTCATTGGCAATCTATCCTAACATTACCATTAGTAATAAATAGCAAGGCTAATACGATCTTAAGGGAAGTCATTTTTCCTATAGAACATCAATGTAAGAACCGCATCATTTTCGCTTCTTGAGTGTTGGAAGCACATATGATTCTAGGATGCCGTAAGTTTTTGAAGGAAAGACGTTAAATGAGAATTCAAAGTTAGAAAACTAATATTTCGCAACTGATTTTACTGAATTGTTTGTAGGGTTGGCTCAAAGGAATGTACGATTTTGACCATTTAGTTAGTTACACGCGGGTGAGATATTACGTGGAGATGTCACGTGCAACATTGACTCAGTTTCTTTTGGACAAGATTTAGTAGTCTACTACTGATACAATTGTCCGTGACTCAAATAACGGTCACCTTCCATTTCTTTCTTTTCTCTTTGAAATATTGTTTCAGAAAAATCCGTTACCATTTTTTAGATTGATATTGAACTGTATAGGGATTCTTTTACTGTCTTCAATTCGTGTTTCGTCGTTGACTCACCCAATCGAATTTTATGAAATCATTGCCTTATTAACTTCAGCTGAAGCAAAG
Source organism: Thereuonema tuberculata (assembly GCA_023159025.1). Classification (NCBI taxonomy): domain Eukaryota; kingdom Metazoa; phylum Arthropoda; class Chilopoda; order Scutigeromorpha; family Scutigeridae; genus Thereuonema; species Thereuonema tuberculata. The sequence goes on from JAFIDM010000002.1 coordinate 38,920,737, forward strand.
ACTTAAATCTCATTTGAACCAAACTAAAAATCGAAGGTTTGTCGAAACGGAAGATTTCATCAGATAAAGTTTGTCGCAAACCATTCTGACAAGCGATCACACTTCCATCCAATGTTAGATAAAACACAGATACTAGCACTGGGTTTACCAAAACAGTACAAAAACCACAAAGCTACTGAGATCGGTAGCTTTTGCTGAAGTTCTTAACGGGGATCTTTAGTTTATTTACTTAAGTAATTAAAAGTATTTTTATGTGATTGAATTTAAGTACTTCAGACTAAAATGACAATACACAAGATTACAAAAAGATACTTAAAAATTCCAGGAGTCTTTCGGGTTCCTTTGCGGA
>JAFIDM010000002.1:38921485-38969052 GCA_023159025.1 Thereuonema tuberculata
CTGGAATTTTTAAGTATCTTTTTATAATCTTTTTAAATATTCTTGACTTGTGTCATTTTAGTCTAAAATATTTCTTAAGTATTTATAAACCAAAACGCATTGTAACAAAGACTTAGCAAATCTTTAGATTTCAAACTATTCTAACTGGAAATAAAAATCAGAGGTGGTTTTAGATTGACAAAAGATTGGGACGGCCTTTTTAAGTGTAGAAGAACATCTCATTTACTTAGTTTAAATTTACTTAGCCTAATTTAGGCCTCGATGTCACACCATCCACCAAAATAAAACCTCGAACATACACTAATATTTTTGCAAGCGAGGCTTCTAAATACGAGGTTTCTATGGTCTAAACACCTCTGATCAAAGCCTTTCAAGTGTTATTCTACAAGGAACTTCGTACGTAATACTAAAATCCCACCTCTGAATCTTTGTATCAATAAATAAGTAAAGAAATCACAGGCATAACTTATATTTCAAATACCTACCAGAGAATGGAATGTTGCGCTAGGCTCAGCATTTGGCTTAAATCTCACTATCAAGAATTGCCACCCTCCATCTTATAGGTTGTCAATGTTAATGCTTTACGACAATTGTACAGCCATTTAATGACACGAGCGTTTCTTTCTACAATGGAGGTTTCTGTATGTCCATGCTGAGCCAGATCCTTATTAGTGAGCCCTACCCCACCCGCTGACTGACTGCGCTGGGTGGCAGCAGTGGTGGGCGGCGGAGGGGAGGCATCACTGTCCCCACTGTGGCTACGACCCCTGTGGCTCGAATCGAGGGAGCTAGTGCTCGCGAAGAACACCGGTGAACTGCCGGCGTCGGAGGGAGGCGACCGCAGCACCCGGAGCACGCTCAGCTCCAGACCCATGGAGTCGAAGAAGCGCTCCAGGTCGGCGGTGCACCGGGGCGGATGCCTCTCGCCCAGTTTGCCTCCGAAGCCTTCCGCGGCGAATTCCGAGCTTCGCGAGTACCGATAGCTGATGTCCGACTTTGACCGCAGGATGGGGCGTCGTCGTATTGGGTTGATGGTCGTAGCGGGTGTAATTCCGTCCTCGGTTGTGGTGGTGGTGATGGCGGTCACTGGGGCAGCTGGTTTCTCCGAGTTGCTGTCCGTTCTTGGAGGAGGTGTGGGTGGTGGCGGAGACACGGGAGGCCGAGCCAAGTATTCGGCCTTGCACGAGGGACTGCGACTCACGTAATCGGAGGTGGCGCGACTGTGTCCCCCCATTTCGATGCTCTTTGGTGCCGTCACGAACAGAGAGCCGTCGTCCTCTACGTCGCTGGTGCTGTCAGGGCTGCTGCCTCTGCTGCTTCGGTGTGGACGACGGGCCACCCGACCCCCCAAGCCGAGTTTCGTCGGAGACAGGTCCGGCATGCTTTTGTGAATCGAGTAGTTCACTTCCTGCTGGTGCCTGGGCTGCAGAACAGCTGACTCCCCGCCTTTGGTATTGTGGGGCACGATGAAGGGCCGCTCGGGCTTCTTGGGTGACTCGGGGGCAGATTTGGACCCACTGCGAGACACCTTCACGATGCCGTCACCGGGCCCAGGCGAGTGCAGATTCTCCTTCGAGTCGGTATTGAGAAGACGTCGCAGTTTCATCTGAATGTCCTCCGGTACCTCTCTCTCCGAGTGACTCCGACGATACTCGGCATGCTTAGACCCCGGCTGCGATTCGGCTTGTTGCGATGACGAAGACGACGAGGTTTTCGATCGCGGCCGGGGCAGACGGGGGGACTTGGGCGGCAGCAGCAGCGGCTGCACGATCGGGCGAGTGTGGTGGCCATTTTCTACCGTGACAGAAGCAGCGATCTGGCGGACCAGGGGCTTTGGCTCGATGGGAGGGGGCTTCGAGGACGAGCCGAATTCAGCCGATCGCCTTGGCGGTGGCACGGGCGGTGTCTTGTGGTTGGACTCATTCGAGGCAACTTTGAGAGCAGGCACCTTAAGTAGAAGGTCGATGTTGGGGTTAGCGCTCACTTGAAGATGCTCGCTGTGCTTGAATTCTTGTTTTGTGTCCAGAACCTTCTCGGATTTCACGTAAAATGCTTTCGATTCCTGTAGCAACTCCACTGCACTTTTGCGTTTGGCTAAAGAAAAGAAAAAGAGAAAAAAACAAACAATTAATTTCAGATTCACTTAGGACTTACATATTTTTTCATAATGAAATTAAAAACATAAATAGGCAGTATCTAAAATAATAATATATATATTGTTGCATGGTTAAAATAACGTTGAACAGGTTAACAAGTAACTACGAACTTTACTTAGAACAACAGAGGTATAAATACAAAAGTTTTGGATTCCCAGAGCAGACACAATCTCTCCTCGGTCCTCCTGTGCTGAGGACCAATCAGGTGAGACCTCCGACGTCTTAATCCCACAATGCTAGATAATCCCTTAATCTTGTGAACCACGCATCAATATATTCCTGTCCTGTTAGTTTATACCACCTTTACTCTACGCAATTTAATGTAAGAGTATGTAAATTTCGTAGAGTCTATTACTAACTACATTGAAATTAAATTATTTGAAGAGTTTGATAACATTAAATGCAGCTTCTGTTACTCAAATCTCAACTAACTAATATTAACTATGTGTACCAATGCTCCGTCAAAGCGGTTGTCAGTTGATGAGCCGCTGATCGAAGATCTACAGGTCTTCAAATAACAGTGCACATCAACACAATAAGACATTACTTCACTGATAAGTCACTGATAACATGTCGTGTTTCTGAAAATGTCAGAATACACCATTTCCGGATCACTTTTCGCAAGAATTTTTCAAAATGGCAATTTCTACGGAAAAAAAAAATGTGGGCCGAAGTTTTATCTTGAAGACAAGAATTTACAAGACAAGAATCTTCATATTAGCCCTGTCTAACATTATTCTCCTAACTTTTAGTAAAGATTAGATATATCTAATTCATAACAAGACAAATTGTTATTTTAACAATTCCTCGTTAAAATCAAAGGAATCAAGAGTCGATGTCAGCCATCTTGGAAAATGTGAAAAGCGCGGGGGCTGATGGGAGTTTCTGGTTGAGGAATGATTTAAATGGAAGAAAATTGGGCATCGAAATTTTGATTAATGTTGGTACGGAGCCAACGTAGTTAAAGTGAGATTTGAACAACTCTCAATTATAACAGAAGCTTAATGCGTTTTGTATTAAATGATGTTTAACATGTTTTTTCAAACAGATAATAATTATCATTGAAAGAAAATTGAATCAACCTATTATAACTTTAATTCTTTCATTTATTATAAAAAATGTTATCTGTTTATATTTAATTATTCGTTAATTGTTTAAATATATATTTTAAAATTTTATCATACATTCTGTAAACCTTTTTTACACAGACCACCAGTATTAAATAAATAAGCATACGTAACAACCAAACAAAGATAGATTACATATCTGTACGTATCCATGAATAAATACATATTAAGAGACGCATTCTTTCTCAACTGTTATTAAAGGGAGAGGCCCTGATGATGAAAAGTTTGAGAACCACTACTTTAAACCATGACACTCGAAAGTGCAATAGGTTTTCATTTGAGTATTTGATGCTTCAAATCAAATATCGAGACCGAAACGTTGCTGTAAATACATTGTGAAAATATACGACATATTTCTTTCAATGCTTTTATAGTCAAAATAATTTTACTTCTTTTTTCTCCCAATTAAATAAAATTACTGTAGTGACAATTGCAAATGAATATGAGGAAAATAATTGTAAATAAATACTTTATTAATGTTGAACAGTGGTTGTTCCTAAAATATTGCTGTGGGAAAAATATACTGAGTTTTTATCGCATCAACCATTCCATCTTAAGTTTTCATAGCTTTTGGGACGTTTCCAAAAATACTTTAACAGCAAAATAAATCACAAGATTTGACTGAGGTTGAAAGAAAAATCAACTTCATGGCATTCTTTTTTTTTATAATTTCTTAATATTATTTATCGGCTTTAATACATTCAGCTTACGTCAAATATTAAAGATATTTGGAAAATACAGAATTTCACAAAGATACATTATAATTTACAAAGTTAATTCCATGGTTACAAAAAAATAAATAAAATATCGTAATAAAGCGGATTTTTACTTTAAACTTCAGGAAAAATCATTCATGTGATTACGAAGAATCTGAAAACATCATACACAACACAACTGCTTAATGAACAATACTTTTATTGAAGCTTACACAGACTTTTACAAAACAAAAAACGCAATGAGCTACGAGCGCGATTCACAGTAACTCGCGTAATGTACGGCTCAGGGTACGTATATAAATCCTACAATGACCCTTAAAGTATTTGAAACTCATCCATTTCAGTTGCCGTAAAAGTTCTTCCAATGCATCTTAAAATAGTTAGTGTTACAAAAGAGTAGAAAAGGGCGCGGCTGTTACTAATGGATTACTCATTACAGGCATCTCATCGACATCTGTTGTGAAAAAACTGAATTGCTACAAACATGTTCGAGAATTAATACAGCAACGATGTTTGTAGTCCCTTATACGTTGACTGCACCTATATTATTATTGTAAAATCAAATAATGACTTTAAATATCACTTTCAGTTGTAATTGATTTGGTTGATAACTGCTGTCACGTGATTAAAGAGTTAACGCCATTTCCTTACATGGAAACGTTTCTTTGGTAAAAGCAAAACAGACGATCCCCGACTTACACAGGTGGATGTTTCAAACCCTAAGTAGGTCGAAACATACATAAGTCGGAGCGTAATAATAAAAATAGTTATAGTAAAGAATAAACATTAAATTACGAAATTTCTCGCCTTCTGCTTATCCATCAGATGCATGTTTTCCATCAGCTAGCCTAGAAACGCCACAAGAATGGGGGGAAAAGTTTATTAGAGAACCCTCTTTTTGCTGGAGGGTTTGAAAGCAACTCGGAAAAATAAAACAGGATTCATCCAGAGGAGTTGAGAACAGGGGGGTCCTCACAATAGGAGCAATCATTACTTAGCTTGAGGCAGTCAGTAAAAGGGAGAAAAAGGGAGATTTCCCCTCCCATTCCTGTGGTCAGCGTAGCTCATCTCAGCAAATTCGCGCTAAGGCCTACTGTTAATAATTAATTACACAAACGCTATCACAAACAATTTTTACTTTCTATTTAATTTCGGACTACAAAAATCGGGGATCCTATGCATAAGAATTTTTAGGGAAAAAAAAAATCATTGACTAACAATAGCTAAGTTTTACTTCTCAAGTGAGAAATGTTCTTAAATCGAAAACTCCGAATTTCTTTCCGAGAGCTTCTCTTTCTGCTCGGCCTCAAGTGCAATGACGTCACACGACCGACTGCCTTTGTTTGTAATATTTCAGAGAATTTAACGTCATACGCCATATTTAAACATTTGCTTCTTTAAAATAATGTTTTTAAGTAAAGTTTTTTTTTTTAAGACTTTAATTTAGCTTTGTTTGCCAAACCTGTCTGTCTAAAATGATAAACGTAAAAAAGAGAGCTTTAAGTCATGAATTTAAATCAGGTGCGTATTAAAACTGATTTACCGATGCAAAGGTATTTCATTTTTTTTCTTTTACCGAAAATTGACGGGAACTAGATAATGTAAAACTTGTAAACTTAGATAATTGGCTTTTTTAGGCATTAACGAAAGTTCTTTTCGACAGCGCCGTACTTCATCAACTTCGAAAAAAAAAACCCACGCTTCTTTTTACGGCGCCTATAATAAGCGAGCTGTCGCTAAAACCTGGGTGCCAGCAGACACACGAAATTCCGCAGCGTAATACCTTTCCGCTTAATCAGCCAAGCATTTATGACGGAAGATGTCATCTCTCTCTCTCTCTCTCCGTCGTCGTCTTCTTTTCTATACACCCCCCCCCTCCCCTCACTCCTTGCTTTAAGAAAAGATTCTACAAGGTCAGGAATTCCTTCTTCCGGAACGTGAACGCAGCTTCCTCGGGTTATTGCTTGGCCAGATGATGCCTTCCCTGGACGCGTGTCGCAAAGGGGTCAAGCGGTGCGTCAATGACAACCACTGCGGGGCCTCGACGGCTGTCTTCCATTCGACTCGAGTCAGACACACCTCTTTTCAAGTGCTTTCGACTAGAAAACACGTCGGCAGAAAAGTAAGCCGTTCTTCTGTTTTTATAATATATAAAGTTCACAAGAGGGCGCTCAAATGTGAACCAAGTACGATCGATTTAAATAAGAACAAGAAAAATAATATTTTTTATTTTTTTATTTTTCTGTCTTTATTTTTTCTTAAAGTCATGAAAAGACACACATATACACACAGAAAATAATAAAAAATAAACAAACAAACAAACAAAGAAAAAAAAAAACCATTTATTTTAAATTCTGCTGAATGTAAGCAGCAAAATTTTTCCATTTTATCTTAATGTATAATAATGAATGTTTCTTTGTTTGTTTGTCCCATATGCATTCCTATACCATTCATCAGATTGCGATGAAACTTTGGTGAGTTTTAGTGCGCACGCCCGCGAACGTTTCTCAATTAGTAGAACCATTTTACAATATCTGGCACGCGTGCGCACAGGGACAATCGCTACAAGTGGACTAAATTTGGAAACTCCATGCTTCACACATGGACAGCTGTATGTGGTTTGCTCACGCGTCAGAAAACCTTCTGATTTATTCGTGTATGCACCAGATGGAAAAACAAAAAATATTGTGTATCAAAAGCACTTCAGTAAGCAGAATTAAACGACAAACACTTTCTTTCTTTGAGGGGCACTGCAACGCACGCCGGGTACAGCTAGTAAACAATAAAAATCAAACCGTAGTTGCTCAATCCGATTAAATTTAACTACACCGAAGTAAGTGGAGTTTGTGGATTAATTAAAAAGAATAACTCAGAATGTTAAGACATTTTTTCGGTTTTTCTGTGAGAATTTTGTCACCTTCACGCGCTCGGTAAGATTCTCACACAGTTCTCGATAAGGAACCACACAGAAAGAATTCCAAAAATAAAAGTTACAACGATCATTTTTTGTCCTTAAATGTACACGTCAATTGACAAGAAGAACCATCTACAGGCTCAAAAGAATATACGTTAGGGAACACACACATTGGAGTGATCTGATAAATCTCATTTTCATAGTAAAGTAAGTTAAAATCAAGTTTTCATTACTATTTATGTAAGGCTACAATAAATGCATTGCAATGGAAATTTAATATTTTTTTATAAGCCGTAATTTAGCTTCTAGAAAATAAATAAATAAAACAATTTTAAACTGTATTGATTATTTTTAGAATTCCCTTTGCTATGTCTCCAAAATTTATTTCCAAAATAGATAACAAGTTCTGCATACCTGAAATAAAGAAAATCGTCAGTAATCCAACTTAGTTAATAAATTGTTTAATAATTAAGATTGGATAAATAAGTCTATGTTGTAGTTGGGTCATAAGTAAGCAAAATATAATTTTTTTATGGAAACCAGGTGCAGCCGTTTCAGCGTGATGTGCGTAGAGACAGAGAAACAAAATAGAGTGGAAAAGTAGGACTATTCAGCGAAAGTTGTGAGATATTACAGGAACCCCCACGAAAAAAAAAAAAAATCAAAGAAATATATTTTACTTCACTTTAAAAAATTTGTGTAATAAAATACAGCAGTTTAGAGTAGGAATACTCTTAGATATCCATCACATAGTGAGGAATGATCCACGCAGCGACTCCAGGAGAGGATAATTTCGAGAGTTTCGATTAAAGACGAAACTTACTTTGCTCGTATTTTGAAGTGGTGCATAAAAAAAGTATCATAACAAATTTTAAGTAAATCAGTCCAGTAGTTTTAGCGTGGAATTTAAGGGATCATGTTTTTGAGAATGAGAGGGATGGATAAAAACAAATGAATCTAAGTTTTTCAATTGATCTAACTTCCTTGGTCAGAAAACGCCAGCATCTCCCATGCTTCCCAGGGCCACACAGGGCTTTAGTGCAATACTTTAACTTAACTAATTGAATCATAAATAAACTACTTATTAACATTTTATGGAAATCAACCCTTTTTAGAATAAAGAAGAAAAACGTTAAAATGGATTTGTAAGATTTCAGTCAATTATTCGTTGATTTGTATTATGGATTCAGAAGCTACTAATGAATAGAAATTCTGTCATTTGTAATAAACTTAACTGAATAAATTTGTAAAACTACCACTTTCGTTTGTTGAAATGGCATCGAATAATAAATAAAACATTTCTTTTAATCTACCAAACTGTTAAAAAATTCAGTTAAAAAAATGTAATGAAATTGTAAATTCGGTATTAAGGACCTTGTATTTATATATCTGTGTAATTTCACAATTTCATAAATAAACTTCTGACTAGACAGGAAAAAAAGGCCACTCCTTTGTCGTTTTACAAAGCAAAAAAAAAGCAAATTTTTGGCTGACATTATCAATGGGCGGAGGGAGCAAAAAAAGTCCCAGAGCAGTTGACGATGCCAAAACAGCCGTATTTGGCTCGAGTGCAGTTGCATTTTGGCATAGATACTACAGCAATGGAAATACAGGTTTAAAATGGCGCTTCTTAAATGGATGTAGACTTGGAATCCAACGAGATACGACCAAACTATAAACGGCAAAGCTAATGTGTTCCACTTTTCCACGTTTATTTTTTTTTTTTTTATTCGAGAAATCCCGTTAACTTTAGGAGTGTCTTAACTCGTGAGTTTAACTGTTTCCGAATTTATATAGTTAATAATGAAAACACAAATGTGAAAAAGGTATTTATTTATTTACTTATTTTTTCATTTGCTTCTTTTTAACTTTCTTCTTACCAATCTCTCACGTTGTTCATCTGGTCTTTCGTATTCTGCCACCTACCGGCGTTTTGTGTAAACTTCACATAGTTAGTTGGCTTTTTATATCATGGGCTGTAGTATATCCGAACAGTAAAACTAAAAAGTATGCTTTTATTTCAATTAATAATTCTTAAAGCTTTTAAAATTGTTGGAGAAGTTTTAAATAATAAAAAAGATTCACAAAGTTATTAGAAGGGTTGGCAAACTTAGCTTAGAATTCAAAATTAATCCAGTCTTATTTTTATCAAGTAAGAAATTACTAAGAAATTAACATTTCGTTCGCTCACTATAAAATGATAGTTATAGATGACGCTTCGGCGTATTAATTTGCAGAACGAAGTATAAAACTATTTGTACCAGAACATTATTTGTAATTAAGAAGAAAAAAAATGTTTGTATTGCAGAATATTATTATTATTATTATTTAAAAAAAGCATCCTATCTTAAATAAAAAGGAATTACGTTGGGAATTCGTGGCATATATAGAAACGAAGCGGAATCACACTCGAACTGAAGCACTATGAATACACTCAACAACACAATTACAAGGAGATCTCTCGAACATGAAAATTACAAGTTTTAATGAAAGTTTGTAATATTAATTTACAAGTTGAGTTAATTAAATAACCAAATTTTAGGCATGGAATTCAAGCAGAAGAGATCAAAATTGAAATTTTGTAATTTTTGCACCAACAGATGGTGCTGCATTACAATTTTAGAAAGGCTTGACTGAAAGTGTTAACACATCATTGTTTATAGTGATTTAAGAAGTTTTTTTGATCTTTTTTTGTATGAAAATCAAAACTAAACAATGCCAATTAATCCAGCAAACGTTATTTCATTGCTTCAACCATTTTTTCAATGGATTTAAATCAAATGAACCTTCAATTGATCACCAAATTTTTCAGACACCGTAGAAAAAGTGCATCTTTATTTAATTTCACATCGAAACAAATTTTATAGTAGTTTTAATGAAATTTTGTTATGGATTCAATTGATTAGGAGATTATCAACTGATTATTTCTTCAAAAATCCACTGAGATTGAGACACAAATGGAAACTTTTATTTTATATCTTGTGCGCCTATAATTTTTTTTTTTTACATATCCTATCATACTCACATTCTGATTAATAAAAATTACTTTTTATAATAATTTTACTATTGTAATAACTATTCGATACAAAACAAGTGACTTAATAAAAACTTTCAGTGAAATACAGATGTTGTTTTCCCGTTCCCTCCGGATTTCGATCATTTATTTAAATCAACCTATAGTCTTTTTCAAAAATGAATGGTTTGCCATATATGGTCATTACGTAACGATCGATTTTTCCTAGAATAAACGTCACCAGTCATGACGTCATCAACTTGACCTCCGAGCAGTCAGTCCAAGATGGCGTCGTTTTGTGATCGCATAAGCGTGACCAAGAAACTTTGCATAGTCAAGCAAGGGGAATAGTGTGGAACGTTTTTAATAACAATAACAATTACTTAAAAATGTATTCGTAACTGTAGAAAATACAAAAATCAAAATTTTTTATAATATTTATAAAATTTAGTTATGGATTTTAGCAATAGATGGCGCTGTTACGTCCTGGAAACATCAATCTATTAGGAAATTACGTCATCAAAAGCTCTTCTTTCATGAACTGAACTGTATTATTATCCTACAGTTTTTCCTCAAATGTCATTTTCAAGGTTAAAATTACATTTTACGAGATTTTTTTTTCTTTTCTGTTCTACAAGTATACTGAATCAATAACAAATAAAATGAGTTAAAATTAACTGTTTGTTTTGAAATCTCTGGAAATCTGTCTAATACAAACAGTGCTGGAAAAAAATTATGGAAATTAGGCCGTGGTTATCTTAATAACGATTGTTTTCTCCATCATTATAGTGCTTCGCAGTGCTGTTGTATTAAGAGAACAGACCCTGTGTGCTGCTAACAGAACCTGATCAATACTTATTAGCTACGCGTTTCTTTATAGATTGTCGGTCTGCACCATCTGGCACTATTTAGTAGACGATGACAGTTCCCTCCAGAACTGAGGGGATTTGTATCTGCGTCTTCTGTAATTTTGGGGGTGAATTATCTTCCGAGGTCAGTTGATCGATGATAGTCGTTTACTCATTCGTACCGTTTCCCAAAGTTCTCTTGTGTTTCGACCGGGCTGCAATAAACCGACGGGCGGTCGTCGAATAGCGCGGCGCGGGTGGACGCAAGCCTCGGAATGGTGCCAGAAAGCGAAGAGGAACAACATAGATTCCGATCGACCGCCCAAGCAGAACTCTTTTGCAGTAAAGGGAATAAAAACGACATTTTTTATTTTAAAAGACCAACTACTTTCAAATTAAAAAACAAACAAACAAATAAATAAATAAATATCACTAAATAAAGGTAGTATCTGAAGTTAAGCGGGAAATTTATGACATAAAAAAATAAATAAAGTCAAAGACAGTTTTTATGTCCAATTAGCATTTCGATATCAAGACTAATCAAAGGACAGTACGTGCAGACTATTTTGCCGAATAGAGTACTGACGTACACCAAAGAAGGCAATCCACTTGACATCGAGAAAAAGATATAAAGAGAGAACTACAGTGAACTATCTAAGATTGCTACAGGAATCGAAACCTTAGTCAGATGTAAAAAGTTGCCGAACCAGCAGTCCAGGCTGCTCGAATACGCCTGAAAGCGATTTTAAATAGAAAAATCTTAAAAAATAAAAAATAAAAAAACTATTCGAACATTTTCTATTTAACGTTTAATAAACATTTATCTCAAAATTTTAGCTTAAATATATCTCGGACCTAATACAGCTCAACTATTTTGTTAAAGTATTCTCGAGAACATCTATTTTCAGAAACACAGGCAGCAGGTCAAAGGTTAAAACGACTATTTTTTTTTTTAAATTAACTGGACTCCATTGCAGATACTACGAAATTATCCGAACACATACTTTGTATTACATTCATTAGTTGAACGATGGTGGCTAATAAAAAACTTAAGGATATATTCGTATTTCTTTTTATGTTTTACATAAGTGACATAATTTTAGTTTTATCTTCAGATCACATTTCTAATATATAGTTTTTACAATCAAGCTAGATATTGTGTTTATAATTTTTAAAAGTTATCTACAGAAAACAATAGAATATATTGATAATCTATAAAGATTTGCTGAGAACTATACCCATATATTTAATATGGTCTCTGATATCGAGACACCTCTATTAAGGAAAATATTGAAAACAGTAACCTGTGCGACACCTGGCGTGATTATTGTTAATCGTCAGTTTTGGAAACTTCACTGCTTCTGCTTCCAAACAAAACGTACAACTGTTACAGCAATTGAAATCATAACCATTAAAAACGTTAATAATACATTTTTTTTTTTTTTCAATTTTGTTAACTTTTTCTTGGATCGTTTTTTATTTAAATGAACAAGTTTTGTATGCAAATAGCGTTTCTGTGCGTGAATATTCGCCTACTTACCATAATGTATTTCAATTGGCATCAAAGCTTTTTCGAGGGATATAATGTAATGTTCGAGTAAAGGGAGGAAGTTGTATTCCAAATTGTCCCCTCGATCCCTACGAAATCATACAGCGTTGACGCATTAAAGAAAAGAAGCCAATGTCAATGAGAAAAAAAGGGATGATTTTTTTTTTCCCTGATTCTTTTTTTGTTCGTTTCTTTTTAGCTGAACAGGACGAAAAGTGCGTTTGTCATTGACCCGACGGCAAATCGCCCATAAAAATACGGTCTTTCTAAACCCTCATCGAGTGCATGTAATACTACGATGCTGTTACACGGTAACTACTCTCTCGAAAATGACAGAATGCGGGGGTGACGATAAAGCCAGTGCGTCAATGTATGAATGCTCAGCCAATTTGGAACGACTCCCTACAAAAAAACTGTTATTTTTTTATTTTTTTTTAATGACTATTAAAAAACATATATAGCGAGCAGAATTTAAAAATATATGCCATAAAGAAAATGTTATCTTTATTCTCTATAGAAAATTCGCTTAGAATTCATTAATGTAAAAAAAAAGTGGGCCAATATTGGTTACTTGAGGGATTTCTAAATACTATAGATCATCTACGAATGGAAAGTTGTTTTTAATAAAAAGCAAGTGATATTATTAGTGTTGCCGGAGCATTTTAAGGAAATCGGAAATTTCTGCGATTCGAGGCAAAGTTTATCAAAAAAGTTCGAAGTATTTTACGTATTTAATCTTCATTTGTTTCAGGCGAATTTTTATATATATTACAATTGGGCTTGTACGAAAATGTACTATGCATACCATTCTGCTTAAATAATACAGCTTACAACAAATATTATTAGTATTACAAATAACACGGGAACGTTGCGTATATTATTATCTGCAGTGCTAATCCAAACTTAGCCAAGGATAACACAACTGGAAGGACCTACGAATTCTTTTTTTTAATAAGGTAAGACTACTTTATATAATATATAAATATAAATAAATCCAATACACAAAACTTGAAGCCTAGTCTTCGAGTTTCGTAAAGCAAAGATTTCAAAATTTCTCACCAGATGCCGCTGATGACATGGTGTTAAATGTTTTCTCATCATAGAAACAGTGATCTGATTTTTGATTTTTGGGCAGTGATTTGTTGTTTGTAATTGGGTTTTCAAATTTCATATCACTGTCCGGCTCTTTTTATATATATATATACATATATGTGGTATTACAAATCCAGCTTGATTATTACAAAAAAAAAACAAAAACATTTAATTACTTTGTTGAGCTACTTTTGATCCGTCCTGTATTTGTCTAATGTTAAGATTTTAGTCGAGAAATGGGCTTGAAAGAATTATTACGGGCTCTTGTGTAATCTGACATCGATAAATTTACAGTTTCTTCGCAAATAAGGGTGAAATGTAGAAAAAGTTTTGAATCCATCTTCCATTAGTAATAATCCAATAGATTTCCGATATTCCGTTTCACAATGCTATGTCTGACAACGCCGTTCGTGGGTGGAATTGAAAAGAAAAACTGAAGGCAAACAGCCTTGTGGACCGAGTGAGTTCACATGTAATACAAATTCTGAACACCTGATGTCGCACCATTCGTCTTATCTATCGCATCGATCTCCGCGAAATGGTGATACAAATGCCTGCATAAAATACGGAAAGAAAAAAAAAAACTAAAGGCTTTTTGGAATCTGAGAAAGGATAATTAAAAGCAGAATTTTCGAGAGCTATAAATATAAAACGAAGAGCTATAAATCAATATTTAAGCAGCAAGAGGTTACAAATAAATAACTTACCGTTTTAACATTTCTGGTTTTCGCTTCTTTCAAACTAGTCTTTTGTTAAAAGCCGATGTTTGCATGACGAAGGGAAGACATAGATTTGCGCTATGTAAAGCTCACTCTTCGCAACCTCAAACAGAATATAATAATTGCAGAGGTTCCATTAACTTCGAATGCCCCCGAGGAACACCACAAAGCCTGCTTTAATGTGCGGAAAGCCTCAAAAAAGACTTTGCCATTCGAGCAACCAAAGACGCCGATCAAATTCAAATTAAAAAAAAAAAACTATCAAATTCGTTCAAACTAAGTCTATAAGATATCTAATTTTTAATTTCATTTGAGATTAAAAATGAATATTAAAATTATGTTATTTCAACTGCCCAGACTCACTTCACTCTAATCCAGTTGATGAATACGAACTCAAGTTGAGGTTAGGGTTATATTTGGGGTTTTATAGTTGCAACACAAATGAAGCCTTAATTCCATGTCGGCTACATTTGAACTCAGCGGCAGTTGGATGCAGCAGGATATTCATCACAGGCTACATCATCATCATATTATTATGTTACAGAGCAAGGGTACGATCTACTGATATCGCGACTTCAGGCTTACTGTACAAATGTTTAGAATATGCCGTAGATGGCGAAAGGAGAGAAAGATAAGAAGAAACACAGGAAAGAAAGAAAACATCCATACCGCCTCCGGGATTCGAACCCAGATTCAGATGTATTAGTATCGTGACAGGCAGTGCCTGAGCAATGATGGATTCCAACAAAAACTAAAATTATTATTGTCAAATGGAATTTTTCTGCTAATTTGAATATTTTTATATTTCAAAGTGAAATAAGCATTACAAGAAAGAAAAAAGAAAAAGGTTTAAAGATCAATTTTGAATTGAATTCAATGATTTGACGAAAGCGGTTTCAAGTAAACGAAATCAGTATATTCTTTTAACAATTCAGCCGATTTGTTAAAACCCGAAACGGAGTTACCGCAAACGAATGGCAACATATCTTTTCAAGTTCTAGACAAACTTTATGAAGTGGGGAAGGAAAGCAGAAAAAGAAAAGAAAACTATGTGACAATTGACACTCCATTAGAAAACGTTCGACATCTGCTGCTTTTCTCGGATACGTTCGAATTTTTTGTGAGTTTCAGTTTCGGGTTTTCTTTGTTGCTCAGTCCAGTGAAGAGAAAGCTTTGTTACAACTGCCACACATAACCTCGATCTCTTTGACGCGTGAAGGTTCCTTCTGGAAGGATTATAAAAAAAAGTAAACGCCCACGCAAAACGAATCATTAATTGCTCACCCACATGTCTTGGATAAGCCTAAGTAAACAGGAACACAAGGTTGGAGGTTTTTTTTCCCCGCTAAACTTGTGCTGTGAATCATGAGTGAGTGAATCACTTAGATTTAATGAATCAACATATATTGAACACGATCCTCTCTTATGGACGTCACTGAACCAAGGGATATTTAATGCCTAATTTGAGATTATGAGTTTGGGCTGCCAAAATAATGGCCTATTCATAAAAAAACATAAGCAAATTCAGTGAATTTTGTAGCGAAGCAACAAGAGTTTTCTTCTGTAGTCTTTAAATCAGGTGTCATCTTGTTAGAAATGAATTGGATTTATATTTCTATTCTCAAGTCTTGCCTCATTGTTCAAGTGTTCTGTTTTTGAAACAAAAATAAATAAGTAAATATCCCTGAATGCATTGAAGTGCTGGGGGGGGGGGGGGTTGAAAAAGGAACAAATTCAGCATTTATTATTATTTTGGTTGGAGAACCTTCAAAACAAAATGAATTCTTCCTAACACGGAAAAGGATGTAAACCTTCTTTTATTTAATTTGAATGGTCAAGATTATCCCCCCCCCCCCCCGTGTAACTTAAAGATGTATCTGCATTGCTATTGTTTGATTGTGGCGTAATGATACTCGAAGCAGTCTTCCGAATATTCCGATATTATATTTCCGAATCCGTTGAAAATCTGTTTTCAATTACGAATCAATATGGTCTGTTTATGCTTTTGTTTCTGTTCCATCGAGAATTTAAATCTCTTCTGCCTGAGTTGCTGTATTCCACTGGGAGGAAAGTCAGTATCCAGGCATAAGCGCATATAAGTGAGTTTTTTTTTTGTAAGTAACCAGAACAGAACATCAACTCATTTTTTCTTTTTAAATAGTTATCATCATCACAATAACACTTCACTAAATACTATTACAATTATTATCTTAAGATGATTTTTTTTTTTCTTTCAAGCTACATTTACGTTAAGAAATGTCCCCAGATTGCAGAGAATCTTAACGAATTCAGCATTCTTTTGGCCTTTATATGTAAGCTCCAAGAAAACAACAACAACAACAATAATGATAATAATAATAATAATAATAATAATAATAATAATAATGTACATATATATATTACTACAGTTTATATTCACATTTATTTTGTAATTGAAGCAACACAAGTTGTTGTTTTTTTTTAATATTAAAAATTAAAAAATATTGGGGAGGGGTAATAGAAGATCACGATCACTGCGTAACATTAATTGCCACTAATTATGGGATTATTCAACCGCAAAATTGTTCAAGAAAAAAAATAAAAACAAAACAATTGTAAAAAGCACGTTCTTTGGAAAAAACAAACAAAAAAATCCCAAACGTTTATAAAACATTTAGATTATTACGATTCATTTAATTATGCTGCGTGAGTCTCTGAAATGAGGTACAGAAAACAGTAACAGTGAATTGCTGTATTGGTAATATTAGCTCTATGAAACTTTTGGGCGCTTCAAGTCCCGGCAGGGATAAGGTTTTTCCCCATTACATTTCACCTGCAGACGGGACGTAGGGTTTACCCTATTTCTGTTGGAATTTCAGTTAATTTTGTTAAGGTACTGATACTGTTCCCCAGTTCTGAATTTGCATCTTAGTTTATATCTAATTTCATCAACAGCACTTTAAAACAATAGGTACAGTACTTTAAACACAAAAAAAGAAATTGGCAAAACTAAGAACAACTGCTTGACACTGAAATACTTTAAAAAAAAATACCAAAATTCTTTTTATCTAGAAACAAACATATCAAGAAATACGCATAAGATTTAAATAAGATAAACTCCAAACCTCATCTAAAAGGAAAAAAAAACAAAAAAAAAAACTGTATTCCCCCAAAACGGTGACTTCCGCAACAGTAAAATCTGCACAAGGAGTGTATTTTATATGGGACGATTATCCTTCGCGGGTCCATGGCGGCAATGGAGCTCAGAGCCCAGGATGGATTCCAAAAATGGCTTCCTTATGGAAAAAGCTATTACGCTCTCTATTCAAACTGAATTGATTTTCTTTTTTTTATCCTCTCTCATGATAGTAATAATAGTAAAAAATGATCGACCGCCATTTGGCGCTTAAGACATTCCAGGAAGAACTAAGGGATAAGCTTAAGCATCAAATGTGGACAATATTTCAACCATTAATATTATTAATGATTTAGTCAGATTTATATATCAGTAACTTAAAACGTATCCCCATCAATTGTGTCACTGGTTTAAAAAACTTAGCTGTAAATATACAGGGATGCATTGTAGTAAACTGCAATAAATAAGCTATTGCTATAATTATTATATGTTATTTAGTGAAGTATTTTTTTTTAATAAAAAAAGGACTAAATTGTAGAGTGAGTTGAAATAAACAAAACCCCTAAAATTCTACAGGAAAATACAGCTTGAGTAGACTCCTAATTACTGAAACTAGAAACGCATTAAGAGCATAAAACTGCGAAACAGCTGTCCTGAGATTACAAACAAGCATTGAAAGAAATGGGACGGGAGGTTGGATTCTAAAGTTACACAAGTCTCAAGATTTAGCTATTTCGTTACTTCAATGCTTTCTTACTAAACAGCGAGAGATATACATATTATTTTACTACGAGTAATTCAAGTTTTCAATGAAAACCAGTGTTTATTAATAATAAAAATCTTAATTTAAAATAGACAATATCTTTTTGATTATTCAACTGAAAGAAAACTTTTTACTTTTCTTATTTAAAAGATAAAAAAAAAGTTACTGCAGTGGACGAAAACAATGTGGGCTGAAATAATCGATATGTCTCTAAGAATAGATTATTAAGGAAAAGACTGTGTGAAAAAAAGTTTGAGAAACACAGGCACAGAGTAATGGTCTCTAGTGAAGCAAATACCGCAAAAACAATGGAGACGCTCAAATGTCAAAAGACGAACCGAAGATTCAGATGGGAACCTAAGTTGTTTTCCACGAAAACCTTTTAAACAAACAAAGACATCCAAGCATCGGGGCCAAAGCTCTCCATTTGCTCAATTCAACTAAAAACAAAATAGTTGACGTGTCAACTTTCGCATGTAAGATGTTGATGATTTGTTTTTATTTACTTGAATAAGGGGCATTTCGGAGACTCGTTTTTTTGGCTATTTAGTTTTGGATCCTATGGGTTCAATTTTTGTTAAAATCTACAGGGACATCACACATTTAACACACCATTACAATTTCACGTTGCTAACAGAAATCATTTTTGAGTTGTCGCTTTAACGGCCACGTATTTTCAGTTTTCTATCCCTTTGCGTTTCACTTATTGGTCCAATATAAATCAAAATCAAGAGAGATCTCCCAACCATCTACAACTACTTCTAAAACCTCAGCTTGCAAAATGTACAATGTTGTGATTTACTTTTCCCTAGTTGTTACTTGTCCAGGATAGACCTAAGACTTACTCAGCCCTTTGTCAAATAGAACCCTACTTCTTTACAGAGGCCTCTGATTTCTATATCGTTCGGATGACTAGGTATCGTAGAGACCTAGATTTCCTTCGCATCTCTTCATATCCTTCAGACGTACTCTATTAGGCTTAAACAACAGCACATCGTTATACTATAATGAGTTTTAAGCTATAAAAAATCATTTAAGAAATATATGATCCATTCAGGGTTAGTGGCGCCATCTTCATATCACGACAGTTCAACGTACAACCCTTATATAGTTCCACTATATACCATCAGTCCCAACCATAAACCTGTACTTATAAAGGATAATCACAAACTTAAGTTAAAATGGGCGTAACAACAGATTTCGACAATCATTGACACAGCAAATAACTGATTCAGAGAATGGTCAAAGAATTTAAGTTTCTTTTCCACACTTTCTAGCGTCGTTACGTGACAATGAAGTCTCACTTTCAAATGCCAGTGCCGCCATTTTCCGACAAACAACATTACACAAAGACGCTCAAATTATACCGTTCCTTTCTTTGTCAATCAGTGTTGGGGAATCCAAAACTGCCGTTGAATTCCATCAGTGGAAGGGGATAGGGGAGGGATTAGGGGGTAGTGAGGGATGAGAGAGTGGCGATAATGCCTGAATATGATGAAAGGGTCCCGCTTTGCTACTGATTGCGATCTGTGCATTAAAAGCTCTTTGGATAGATGGCGCTCATCATCGGATTCCCATTAGGAAGGGGATGATACAGTAATTAACCCGTCAGACGCTGCACTGGTTATCGACTCCAAGCACTAATTCGCCATTAAACAAAGACATCGATCATTTGGAAGGAACACAAAGAAAAAAAAAAAATAGATCCTCCACATCGATTAATAACAGCACAATGAATATTCAAATATTAAGACGAAACTTCACCACCATCTTCAAAAACTCAAACAATTAAACGAACAGTTCCAGGCTACACTTAGAGATAGAATTTACCATAATTTGACCTTAGGAATCCATTAAGACAATTCATTTCTTTCTACGATTCAATTTTGCATGGTAATGAGGAATAACGATGATTACGCTTTTTATCATTTTGATTTTTCACTAGCTTCTCCTTTTTTTTTCCTTCTCTTTTCTTTCTCGTTCTTAATTTCATTTTGGTGCAGGATCCATTATTAATAGCCGCAATATTTCTATTAAAAAAAAAAAAAAAATCTTCTCTCGTCGTAATTTTGCAGACAGAAAAAAATAGTTTCTACTGCTTCCAAATACCAGAGAATAAGACTATAACAACCAACTGAAGAAATAGTTATTACTAAAAAAATATTACTGCATCGGTCTCAGTACAGTGTCCTTGGAACCAGAGGGCTTTCTATCAATTCGACCGCTACTTATTTCATATTGTTAATTTCTGTTAATTTATAACAGGAAATACCAGAAAGAATATTTTAGTTTATTTTCCTCAGAATGCTGCGTTTTCGTGTTTTCTTTTTTTAATCATAAAAACAATCCACCGTTTAAATTTGCAGAAAAGTAATAAATTTCCCCAAATACGTAAGTTGCTTAAATCCAAACTTTTAATCAACTTTTGGTAGACTTATAATGTTTGTAAGTGCACCAAAGCACATTTCGCAGATAATCGTGGATTACAAAATAAATGCATTGTTAGACGTGCATAAAAATATATATAAATGTATACACAGATAAGAAAATGAGTTAATGAGTAAATGAGTTAATATACTCATTGCCAAAAACAAATAGACTTCCAGAAGTAGCGGTCGAAATGGAAGACACTTGGCAAAGGCGATAAGAATGATAATGAAAATAACTGATTACAATATCAGAATACATGGGCCGTTTATTGAGAAAAAACACTACCTTAGATCGCTCTAACCCGCTAAAGGCCAGAGCTGCCGTCTCAGTTGGTCCCACACATATTCAACGGGGCTAAGTCTGGAGACCTGGTGAGCCGAGGAAGGATTTCCTTAGCACGGAGGCAATCGAGGGAAACCCGTGCTGTAGGTGGAAGAGTTTAAATCCTTGGTTGTTTTTTATTAGTAAATTCTAGGTGAAGCCCAGCATTCCATCGCGTAGTGAGGACTGAGTGCTAGGAAGGGGGGAGGGGGGCTATTTTAAGGATTTTTTTTATTTCTGGGAGCATCGTACCAAGTACTATGGAAATCCGTGTAGCTGTTTTAAGAAAATGGTTAAATTGAGAAGACAAAAGTCAACTGAAATAGCAAAAACTGCACTGTTCAGTCAATAAATAAAACTATTTCTATATTGCAACTTGATTCTTTTTTAAATACTTTTCAGTTAAATAACAACCAATATTAAAGATGAAATATAAAGTAGAAAATATAAAGAAATTAAAAACATACAAAGACATAGAAAAGTCTATGTATTAATCTCAACTGGTCAACAACAAAATTACGCACTGTTTCCGATATCTTCCTAATTGCATAGACTGACCTTGTAGAAACTGCAGGAAAGTTGTTTACCGGGAACAGATAACCTTTTTTTTCTTTTTTCTCTTTCTGTTTGGATAAGGTTTGCTTTTCGAACAAATTGCAGAGGCTATTTCAATACCACCCACGCACTCAACTTTCCAAAGTCGAAGTTCTTCAGTAAATATTTTCCATTTATTATTGCCGAGAAAAACGGATGCGATGCCACGACTTTGAAAAACAAGGTTAGAAAAACAACAACAAAAAAATAAAGATTGAAAGTTTAGAGCGCTGTAAGTAATTGCGAGAAAAACATGCATTAAGAACTACAGTCTGTCTCCAATTTCTTAAGAACACTGGTAGATGACTAGCAACGGCACAGACATTTGCTCTTTTTTCCCCTAACAGTACAAATTGAAATGTATAGTTACCGTAATATAAGGGCAAGAAAGCATTCACAAACATCGTTATTAAACGACAGCATTGGTTTCCAAGGTTTTGCGGAATGCCACCCCCTTGCCTTGGCAACATCCCCAGCACCATATACATACGTATACACATACTTATCCTATTCATTTTAGTACACATCCGACCAATACGTGAGGAGTGAAGGGCAAAATAAATAAATAAATAAATAAATAAATAACCTTTAAGTCTAATAGTCACGAAAACGAAGAAATTATTTCAATTGGGAAACCTGAAATTAAAATTTTATAGGAAGATTTCCCTGTTGATTCTGATAGAAATTGGACCCATAAGGACAGAAAAACCCCAATACATATGTTACCCCGAAAATAAACACATATTTCATAGAAAAGCTTCAAATTTGTAATCACTGTCTTTGGTATAACTATTTTTTAGATCTTACATGTCCATTTAAAAGTTGCCACAACAACTTTTTGTTTTTTTTCTCCTTTTTTTTCCAATTTTTGTAAACAAATCTCAAACAAAAGTGTCAACATAATGAAAAATCTGTTTTGTCGCAAAGCTTCGTGCTTTACTTGCTGGCTTTCATATAATAATGACAAGTGCCTTGTTACATGCAATCATACTTAAAAACTGAAAAAAAAATTGTCAACTGAGGACTGCTTTCCGTCCATCTTTACAAACGATTTAATAAATAAAAAATTAATACACTCTTTAATTTTTTCAGTACCTGGAAGACGGAGCTTTGTTTGGTAAAAATAAAACGAAAATAAAGTAAGAACATTGTAGACAATCATCTGGTTATTTAACCCCCTTTCGGGGAAATGGAAAGCTCCACAGTGAATAAAGTCGATGTTGAAAGGAAAAAGTTTTAAAAATTATTTTTTAAGTACAGGTAAAAATAAAATTATTAGTTTATTACATGTAAAAACGCACATAACACGAATTTATTAAGAATAAAATAAAACGAAAATAAAGTAAAAACACTGTAGACAATAGGGAGTTTTTGCCCAGCTCGCTATTCTATACGGTAGCGCTAAGTCACATGACTGGTATTCTGCGCATGCGTCACTGTCCCGTAGAGGAAATACCGTTAACGTGATACGTTATTAGAGAGTTTTTGCCATAACGTGATTTATATACGGGAAACGCAAATGTCACGTGAACGAATAAGGTAACCACAATAGCGGGCTCTGTCATGAAGAGAGTTTTTGCCATAACGTGAAAATTTATACTTCTCAGTTGTCATCATGCCTACGGTTTATTTACGAAAAAAATAGCATTGATTTTTATAAATACATTTAGTCAATGCATCGAATAGATGAAAGAATGTTTTTAATTAATTAAAATAGGAAATATTCTTTTTTATTTTCATCGTTTTGTCTTTCTTTGTTATCAGTTTCGATAAATCAATTTCGATAAATAATTCAGTCTCGTTAAATCTCGATCAATGGCGAGATCTTTTCGATATCTCGGATCGCTGTCGATTCAAATTTTCAAGCCGAAATTATGAAATGATTTTGATTAATAATGTAACATTTTATGAAAGCATCCACGAAAACATAAGGAAAAGATGCCCTCCGATCGTGAAAATCATTTTTGTAATCGATAATTTCGAATAAATAGATACAAATCGATTGGACTTCAAGTTCTACAATTCGTCACCAGGAGCGCTAGTGTCGGAACTCATGTTTATAGGAACTCGTGTTTCCTATCGTAAAGCCATACGCTATTCGAGGAAAGTTAACGTGTCACATTAACTGTATTTCCTCTACGATATAGTGACGCATGCGCAGAATACCAGTCATGTGACTTCAGCGTTACCGTATTAGAATAGCGAGCTGGGCAAAAACTCTCTAATATCATTAGGAAAGCTTTACGTGTACTGTGGAAATTTGATGTCATATATAGAGCCGTACACCTATATAATACCAAAAATAATTTAATCACAAAAATATAAAAATATCACTACAGTTTCGCTAGCGAGAGCTTGAAAAAGCCAGCTCTCGCTAAGCGAAACTGTAGTGATATTTTTATATTTTTGTGATTAAATTATTTTTGGTATTATACAGGTGTACGGCTCTATATATGATATCAAACGTGATACGTTAACTTTCCTCGAATAGCGTATCGCTTTACGTTAGGAAAGAAGAGTTCCGATAAACCTTAGAGAATTAGATTTAACATGAATGACGACTTGATACTCTTGCGCGAAGTAATTGGAACAAATCCATATGATGATAAGAGTTTGTGGAATGAGATTCACCAGAAAACTATAATAGCAACATGGAAAAAACACGGAAATACAATCGACAATCCTCGTTATTCATTTCAAAACTCAACCTTGAATTTTCCTCTTCTCGAATCTGAATGTTTCTTTCTCTCAGGATATTTTGTGTAACACTAGATCCTAAAACAAATCATTGTCAATGCCTCCAAATGCAGCTATCTGAAGTATGTCTTCCATCTTTGTTATTAGCTTACCGTGTCCACTGACACGTTATGGCAAAAACTCTCTTCATGACAGAGCCCGCTATTGTGGTTACCGTATTCGTTCACGTGACATTTGCGTTTCCAGTATATAAATCACGTTACGGCAAAAACTCTCTAATAACCTGGTATCCAAGTCAATCAATCACTTACCCCCTAATGAGTTTTCCCGAAGTCGAGACTTAGCTAAATCGCATCCGAAAACGGTAGATTCACCCCCATTTCATCAAAATCCTTAAGCCCGTTTTCAAGATAAAATTTATAAGAATTGTTCACTATATTGTACTTGATTTCACTTCCACTAATGCTTCGTCCACGTAGAAGGTGGCTCCGTGAAGCGCCAGTTTTTGGAACTTTCTACTTCGTTCCAAACCTTTGAAAACCCTCATTATGATTCACACCTGAATAACACTATTTTAATAATTTAAAAATAACCTGCAAAATTTTTCTTAAGCTGATTTGAATACGACTTAATATTTCATTAATCTTTACTGTTAGAACGAAACAAAATGTAGTATAAATTTCTCTTTGCTTAGCTAAGTGTGTGTGTGAATCTCAATATTTATTTTAGATCCACTATCCCACTTTCCTTGCAACCCACCAACCGCATTCTCACGAGTTGAGGAGCTTTGCGTTAGATGATCCACAGATGGCGAATGCCTAACCGAGTGCTAGGTTTATTGTGCATTATAATTTCTTATTTAAATATAGGAAAGTGATCTTAAATAGAGATTTATCGTTAGGCCTATGATCTACTGGCTCAAATTCGCTGCCCGTTATGCAAATCGTAATGACATGTTTTGCAACTCAGTACTTAGTTCTACTATCAAAGTCCGGTTCCGTTGGGCAGGTTTGCACAAGAAATTCTACGAAATTTGAACAGAAACACAAAGCGACGTCATGCGTTAACAAATCTTTTATTCTTTTATTTTATTTAATAAAAAAAAAACAAAAGTAACTTTTCTCGTTATTTTCAAAAAAAGATTTTTCGAAATACATACTTTTCTAATAAAACAACCAAACATAAGAATTTCCTTCATAAATAAGAAAGAAAATACAGAAAGAAAAGTATATTGTATCCATTTATATATATATATATATATATACAGTGGAGCACCGTTTATACGTTTCTCGTTTATACGTTTTTATCGTTTATACGTTTTTTTGAATGGTCCCGGCAAAATCCAATGCATATTAACGTTTTTCTGAAATCGCAAATTTCATTTATACGTTTTTTTCAAGAACTCGAGAAGAGAGAAAATGCGCATTTCAACCATAGATTCCCATCTGCCGATTGTCCAGTCTTAGAAAATTGCACTGAAAAACCTCTGCCATGTTTTCAACAAGCTTTGGGGGGTTTTAACACCATGCAAGCATACTTCATTGGCAGTGATTTAAATGATAAAAGCTGGCACTTTTAACTGTGCACAATGAACTTTTTTCTGTGCATTCCAAAAAAGCCCCTCAACCTAAAATAACAAAATATTTTGTAAATGCTGAATGAATATGAATAGTACTAGTTGTACATTCGGAATAAAAAGTTTAGTATTACATACTTACCTCTTGTATTTCATTTTCATGTAATGTTTTAATTTACCTCTGACTTTTTATTGTTAGTTATTACGAAATTGTTCGTAACTTTTGTGAATTTCGTTTATACGTTTTTTTTTCTCAGTCCCTTGAAAAACGTATAAACGGTGCTCCACTGTATATATATATATATATATTTAAGTGTGCTTATAATAATTCTGTTCCAAAACAGAGTTTACCCCTAGAATTAGCTTGTATTTTCCAAAGGAAGAATTACATAATGATCCTTTATTATTATTATTATTATTATTATTATTATCTTAAGAATTTATCGCAAAACCAAGGATAATTTAGAATAAATAAAACTATTATAATTAACATGAAGACAATCAAGAAAAAACAAAAAAATATGTACACTGTGGAATCCGTTAAATGTATAGTATATCACTTTTTATTTACATATATTTTGACAAAAATTTGGTTAAACTCGCAAAATAGTTAAGTAATAATAATTAATTGAGTATGCGACTATCCACGTGAACATTTTCCTTCTGTTTGTTCTATATCACATTAAAATGGCTGGACAGATTTTCATAAAATCCGGTTACGTTCTTTAGTTATGGTCCAACTTACAATACATAGACATATTTGTTTTCGTCTCTACTCCTCTCATCCCTCAAAAATGACTTCGAAATTCCATGCCGAAACGGCTAGACTGATATTCTTAAAATGTGATACATAGTTTTGTTTATATACTAAAGCAGGGCGCACACGATCCAACTTTGTGCCGAGTTGTAGAGCGCTTTTTGAGCACAGTTGTTATCGGAGTCGCAACAACTAAGAGTTGGAAACGCGAGGTTTTGTTTTGGATGCAACTCCGAAAGTTGGATGGAAATTACCCAATCACAGTGCAGCGTTGGACCAAGTCAGTCGTTATGGGAAAACATGGCGTCTAAACAGTTTTCTCACGCTTCCAATCGGCGGAGAGTGAGTACACAATGAATATCAGAGTATTGCGAGTTTCTTTCATGCATAAATAAAGTTTATATGTAAATGCAGTATTTTAATGCGGCAGAATGAATCAGAGCGTTTGTAAAACCTCGATTTTTTTTCGAATTTTGCACAGCAAAAGCGGTATTCGCATGGAACTATGGGATAGCCGCTTGCTCGTAGTGAAGAATTGAATACGGCACCATCATTACTGCCAGGGAAGGATGGATTGGTATTGGCTGTTGGTCGTTCGTTATTCTTGTATCGCATTATTGCCCTCAACTGCGACTCCATACCGGCTAATAATATTAAAACAATATTTCAAATGCTGTGCTTCGTAGGATGTCCGCAGGGCGGCGCATTCCTTGTCGTATCGTGTGAGCCCCGACTGTCAAATCCAACCTTCATTTGGCCAACTAGTTGGCACTAGTTGTAGAACTAAAGTTGTATCGTGTGCGCCTAGTATAACTAGAAATGCGAACACGGGTATTTTGGTGTCTATGCCTCCGCAAGTTCTCAAAATGCATCTCCAGCGCTTCATGCTCAGTTCATCCTATGTGATGGTGAGCTGAGCCAACGCCATCTTGAAAACAAAGATGGCGTTGGCTGAGTCTATACCTAGTAATAACAACAACTAGGTCTAACCTCAATCTTCTATCGCACAGACTCTACAACGTTGTGGGGGAATGTGAAACTCAAATCATCGTGATCATGTGTTAAGACGGACCTAAATAAACATCGTGGGAAATGTTAAGGAAATCTGGCTAACCGTTTTAGCGTGGTTGTACAAAACAGACAGAAACGGAAAAGAAAAATATAAAAGGGTATAATTAAGATTTTGGACGCTCAGTCAATAATACAATGTATCCCAAATGGTAAAGCTGACAACAGAAAATACAAAATGAGGTTTTAAATAAAACTCGAATGCAACACAAAAATTTCGCAAAGTGTAATTATGACAAGCCAAGAGAAATTAATAGTGTAAGTGGATGACTTCTCTTGTTAAAGAAAAAAAAAAAAGAAGATGAAGTTACCATAATTGAATAAGGGGCAACGCCCATCAACACACTGCAGTCTTGTCATTAAGCAAAGCGGCCACATGGCCTGTCTAAGCATACACGTTTCTCACTCCCTCCAACCGCCATTGATTTACTTCTCCTGAGAAATCTCCGCTAAGTGACTGAAACCTTGCTACAAAGCCTTCTCCCATTCGCCCGCGATCGAAGGACACTTCCCGAAAGCGATTACCGTCGACGGACCAAGAAATACGCGTCTCCCGTGCCCGGCTCATCCAGGGCGCAAGAACGGCAGTGCCGCGCTTTTTTACGAGGGCAGTTCTTCAATCGCTTTCTTCCTCTGGGCAGAATGTTGTACGTTTCGAAAAGAATAGTCCCGTAGAGAGAGGAAAATAAAAACCCTCGGCTGCACCGCTAATGAATATTTATGTAGAATTTAAACGCGATTAAAAAAATAAAAACTTTCTCCGTTAAAACGCTTGATACAATTTGCTTTTTTTTAATATATTGTACGACTCGTATTTTACGACCTCGGATTCCCAAAACCGCTATAATGAATTCGAGATGGGTCCCAAATTGCCGGCACCATTTTGGAGACTTCCGTTGATATTTTGGTTTAAGATTAAAACAACCAGCTATCTCCTTTATAAGTAACGACAATTTGAACTATTATTTTGAACTAACCAGGCTTATCCCTTAGTTAAAAAATCTCAAAAAGAAAATGCAAACTAAATATCATAAACTCAATAGTTTCGTCCTTCCGCCACAGTATCTTTCCCTTGTAATTCTAGGGAGTCTGCTAGGGGTTCGCCGTCTTGGGAACACTAGCGCTCCCTGGAGCACGGATGCTTCGGCAACGAAGCTCGCACTTCGGTGCGAACCGACCACACACAACTGCAAGGCTTCTAACGCTTAAAACGCTTTCGCTTTCAAATGTAAACACTCTTTAAGTTTACAATCTCGTATTCGTCAAATTAGTGTTTTTTTTTAAAAGAAAAAGAAATAATAATAAGATAATTGAGACGAAGTTAAAAGAAATTATCGATGAGCTGTTATTCATTCTCTTGATTCTTTAAATGAAATCCTCTCTTACAGGGAAGTGAACAGTTTAAGAAAACAAAACTTCCAGATATCTGGTAGTGGAAGTAAAGTTAATGTCATCTGGCACATTTTTGGTCTTTAGTTATTATTCCGATAAGGCAATATGGTTCTGCTACTTTCAAATTAACAAGTAGGGTCTACTAACACCAAAATCTAAGCAAGGCTGGGATAATAATGTTTACCCCTCAAATATAAAGCTTGATACTGATCAGTGTATTACTCTTTGGCGTTACAGCATATACAGGGAAATGTCCATAAACAGGGGCACGAAAACTTAATCAGTGTCTCAAGTATATTAAATATGTTTAAAGAAATATATTAAATATCACCAAAACATTTAGGTCTCATATATAAAGTTTCGTATGTATCAATTCATTCTCTCTAATTTAGTTATGTTTCATGCTTTGGCCCCTTTGTAAAGAAGTGCTTAAAATGGCCGATATCCTTCAAAATCTGAATCGGATCTAGATAAAAATACTAAACACTTATATTTGGTGTAAATCGAATCATCGCAGCAACAAGATTATCAATAACCAACACACACACACATATATATATATAAATATATACTCTCCGGTTTTGTTTACGAGACGAGAGCCTTCAACGCATGCGTCCAGTATCCTTCAATTTCCTCAAAATAGGTGTGAGGAGAAAGAAAGAGGGGATGTTTACTTTTTATAGTGTTAGTTTACTAGTAGTTGCGTTCCATTTGCGCTTTTCGGGAAAGAATTATGGAAAGAATAAATACTATTGCAAAAATAACAGGCACTAAAAGAAAAACAGGTATTAGGAAAGTGTCCATCTCAGCGTATCACCCCTTTGCGGAGAGAATCGTCCGCCAGTGGTGATTCTCGCTTTCGAAAACGAACAATACACATACTCCAATCAAAAAATAGTTGACATTTGTTTTAGGGAACAAATGATGTGAAATTATTGTTAAATAGGGACGTGGATATTTAGTTCGTTTAATGTCCTATTTTTTGTAAAAGCTGTAAAACAGTGAAAGCGATTAGATGTATTAGAAAACATATTTTGTATTTGAATATCACATGCATGATTTCTAATCATCTTTCTCCACTTTGCTATAGTCTGGAAGAATGAAGAACACGAAGTTCGAATTCCCCGTTTATTTAAAGTAAGATTAAATGTATTTGTTTTGACAGAATACAACCGAACAATAATTCATTTGGTTTATTATGTATTAATGTCTTTCAGTTATTCATGAGAAACTTGATTGGCAACGCAAACAGGCGTTATTAGTAAAATAAAGCCAAATAATTAAGTTTCAAATCGATAAATGATGCACTAACAAGAATAATATGCAAATATACATAAATTACTAATTCTCATCTTGTATATAATTAATATTTCCATATTGCTGATGGACAATGATAATAACATAGCACATTTTTGCAGTCTCTAAATTAAGTTTGTCAAAGAACTTCGAGTTTACTTTCCTCGTGAAAAAGAAAATTCTACATTTACTTTTAAATTATAACATAAAAATTTATAATAACAATGCTGAAAATACACTGTAAAATTTTCCATTCTTCTGGGGAAAAAAATACACAATTACATACTGCAGTTGTTTTAGATGAGATCAATTTTAATATGCAAAAGCACGCGGAATTAGTGAATTAGCTATTAAGATTAATATTCACACAGAAAAAAATTCAATTTGTAAGTTACATCGTGATAAGTTAGTCCTAAAATTTGCAAAGTTTAAAGAGATTTATCCAACGCCGTCAAAATTAGTATAAAAATTATTTTAATTTTAAAAAACAAACAAACAAGAAATAAACGATAAATCAGCTTTAGATGACTGTCTTTATTACTAAATAAATAAATTATTAGGAGTGTCTTCATATGTTCATTAATATTTTATAATAATTTAAGGTGTAAAATTGTTGCTTTTAAAAAAATCTTAAAAGAAAAACTTTCAATTATTCTTTGATTTCAACAGAATCCTGTCTTTAAGTATTTTTTTTCTCTTTTATTTATTATGCATAGATAAATCTATTACTATGAAAAAAACAAAAAACAAAAAAAACAGTTATATATATTTATATATAGCTAAATGTATTTACTACGGGCATTGGTTAAAATTTCAAGTAATTATAAAAAAAATGGATTTTATTTTGAAAGAACAAACAGATAGAAGAAAAAAATGACCCAAGTTAGTGATAATATCTGAACAAATTTCAAAGTGAAAATCTTTAATAGTTATTTTGTCGAATGTTTTATTTCTTTCACCTATTTTTAATTTTTTGCATTAAAACAAAATGCTTTCGAAGTATGATAACTTCAGTGCAACGTTTATTCAACTGAATCTATTTTTTTTTAATTACTACCTTCCAATTTTTCTACATGGGAACTATTCTTTTGAGTCATAATATTTAAGATTTAATAACACTGATCAATAAAACAAATACAAAAGCAGCTTTATAGTATGCTACATCTTCGCTTATCTTCAGGATTGCAAACCGGAAGTTCATTAAAAAACATTTCCGGTTTGAAATTGCATCGTTATAAAAGTGACGATTCATGCTAAACAAAGTTAGAATTTTGCAAGAAATTTTTCGCTTCGCTTTAAGGCTTAATATTTTTACATTTTATTCTGGCTTCTTTGAAATAAAAGGTTAAAAATGAAATCATTCCTTTCTTCCTTCTACGATGGGTATGGCCCACTGCCCAATCACAATCGGTTTCTCAAACACTTCCTGTTTCGTTAATTTGCTGCATCCAAAAGAAGATCAATCATTCAAGCAGGAACAGATAACGGAATTGAATACAATTCATCAAAATAATGAGCTTTTTTTTTTTTTTTGCGAAAGATCCAAAACACAATGAAAGCTGGTAAAAGTTTGCTTCAAATAAACAAAAATAACTTTTAACGAGACTTTCGTTATTAAACAACATGCTAAAAATGGTGTGAAGTGTTCGTAATAGTGATATACTAGATATTTGGAGAAGCAAAGGAAAAGTACTTATCTATAATTACAATATGACTTTAAACCAGTGTTCTCAAACTTCCTGAAGAAGCAAACCCCTATATATAATTTGTAATGAGGAATAATTGAAGCAAAATTAGAGAATATGGAACAGATTTTTTTATTTTTTTCCTTTTTTCTACATTTATCTTGGGCTCAAAACATGCAAATTACAAAACAGAGGAGCTCCAGGGATAAAAAAATTTGAGACCACTTATAAAACTACTCATAATGCTCTTTTTGAATTTTATGCTTTTAAATTTGCATAATAGTAAGGAAAATTTGATTGATTAAAGTCAAGTTGGAATTTCAACTGGTAGAAAAGATGGACATAATTCCTGTAGCCGAAGTCACTTGAATCTGTGGCGTCAGCGTTTCCGTAAAACGGTTAGTGTTTTGTTTTTGTTTTGTTTTTTAATGTTTCTTGACGACTAAAACGTAAAATACTATTTTACATTTAATTTTATATAAATATTTTAAAACTCCATAATAAAGACTTCAGATCTTGAAAATCTCCAGATTGTGAAAGTGCAGCAGATACGTCAGATATCCATAACATACAAATTCGTAGGAATGTCAGTAAGTGCCAAACAGTCATTCATAGGATTTCATTCCAGACAATCATAGGAATATGTTAAAGAAGCCAAATAACATTTATTTTTCATAATTTTAATAAAATGATTAAATTATCCTTCAATTTCGTTATTATTAGCGACCAAAATCGGTAGCTGTTGCGTTTGTCCTGTCCGTCCACCCCTAACAACTCCCGAACGGAAAATCGAATCGAGAAACGGATTTCACTACGGTACTCTGAGGCCCAAACACCATAAGGATGGGGTATTTTCAGGGCCCCCCCCCCCTCATGTTCGAGATACTTGGCATTTCCGCAAATTATCTTAAATAATTGAAATGCAACCATCTCATTTCAGTTGTCAGCTGTAGCTTGATGAGTAAGGTCTTGGACTCATATGTTGTCGGTTCGCATCCGTGTATCTACTGTTTTTATTTTGTTTTGGTTTTTCTCAATGTCCGCGTGGCTTTTTGTTTGTTTGTTTTTCTAAGTTCCTTAACTTTTTTTAATATTGGGCCGCCCTTAAATTTAAGCTTTAGTACAAAACGATATTCACTTAACTTATTTGTTTATTTCAGTAAATAAAAACTTTAAAACGATAAGATTTATTCTTTTAACTAGTTCTAAAATTGGTTATATACTGCTTAGCCAGACGAAAGAGACTGGTCACGTGATTTACTGGTCGCTCCTACCTCTTTCTCGGCGTGAAAATAGGGGAGCACTCATTATAACTATGTACTCAAACGATTACTAAAATACTAGAAAATAATTAAACGTGACTGATTCGACGATCGTACGATAGAAAGAACTAATTTAAACAAGCGCAAAAGGGGGAAGCGTGTGCCAGCGTAAATTCCAAGCGTATTTTTCCGTTCCTCCAGAGCTTCCTTTCTCCTCTTGGGCTTGTTCCATTGTTTTGGCAGTGTGCCAAACCCAGTCTTTATTGCTTGGGGAAGCAGTACTTAATTCTTAAAAATTCTTCTACAGGGAATTTATGGCAAATTGACAACTTGAGTATCGACTGCAGCGCCATTTTGTAAGTGGGCAGAATATGAACCTTCAAGTTTTTGTTTTCTTTCATCCAAATCAGAAGTGCTTCAAAACAGCTCAGATTTCAGTTTAAGTGAAGCCAACTGGTGCTAATTAACAATATTTCAGTCCGTTAAATCTTTGGATCTTCATCAAGTTGGAGTGCGGGAGGGGCTGCCCATTAGGAAAACCGCTGCGGCTCTTGAGCTGTCTGTCTTGATCACGACTGTCGCAGAAAGCTTTTCAGAATGGCTGTGATCAGAAATGAAGGCTGTCAACCTTTCACTCATCGACGAGAGATGGAAGCAAGGTTTAATGGTGTCAAGGTGGGAGGAAAAGAAGTAAAAAGGATCACAGTTATCGTGCACGCTCACAAAAAAAAAAATACAAGAGGGTTGAAAGAAGAAGGAAGAGGAAGAGAGCAGAAAAAAATAAGAAGAAATCAACAAACGAACGAAGGACCTCAAGGAAAGAAATGTGGGAGAGGCAAAGATTACGGAGAAAAGTGCTGGAAGAAAAAAAATAATGACGAAACAGAAAGAAAAGAAAAAACGTACGAAAGAAATGAAAAGAAAAACCCACAACTATAAATTATCGAAAGAAAAATATAGATATAAAATTATATCAATAATAAAAAACATTTTTACTATAAACCTTAAACATATTTTTATTATTGATACATTTTTTAATATATTCTTATTTTTCTGCTTTTGAGAGCTGATCTAATGCACCTTTTACGCATACATCAACAATTAAAATTAAAACAAGGCGACGTTTCAAAGTTCCAGTATTCGAACTTTTTCGTCAGGCATTGAAAACAAAAATGAATTAAAAAACGTTAGAGAATTGTTCATTTTAATTGTTAATACAAGTGTAAATGGTGCATTAAGATCACTATATTTAATTAGCATTTACCTGCACTTTCAGACAGTTTAAATAAAGAATATATATATATACACAGGGTGGGCAAAGTAAAAGAGGCCCCGGAAAAAAAAAGGACAGAGTCCACTATCGCAAGGGAGATTGGGTTGGTTGAACCTATTCTTCTCATAAGGGAGACAGCGTCGGTCGGATCCAACAGAAAAAGATAGGGGGGAAATTGGACAGTTCCACAGGTAACAATGTATCAATTATTGACAATAGGACTGACCCTTGTTAATGAACAGAAAATGCTGGAAACCATAATTGCGATGCACCAATCGGTTGCTGAGGCAGTGCAATCAATTGGCCACCTAGATCGCCCGATCTCTCTCCCTGTGATTTTTACCTGTGGGGCAAATTGAAGGGTCAGGTGTACTCCACTAATCCTCACACACTGGAAGCCCTACAGCAGAACATTGAAAACGCTATTGCTGCTATCCCTCAGGCAGAGCTGCTAAGCGTGTCTCACAGTTTGATAAATCGAGCACAGCGCTGCATTGACGTCAACGGTGGCCATTTTCAACATCTTCTGTGATGTGAATGTGACAGCAACCGATTGGTGCATCGCAATTATGGTTTCCCGCATTTTCTGTTCATTAACAAGGGTCAGTCCTATTGTCAATAATTGATACATTGTTACCTGTGGAACTGTCCAATTTCCCCCCTATCTTTTTCTGTTGGATCCGACCGACGCTGTCTCCCTTGTGAGAAGAATAGGTTCAACCAACCCAATCTCCCTTGCGATAGTGGACTCTGTCCTTTTTTTTTCCGGGGCCTCTTTTATTTTGCCCACCCTGTATATATATATTTAGGCAATCATTACGAATACTTGATTTCCGAAAATTGAAGGTTTATTTCTCGTTAACAGAAAGCAATTACCGTTTTTAGTATAAAAAAAAAGTTATTTTATATTTAATTTTTTTACACGATTTAAGTTCTTGTGTATTATTTTGTCCTTGACTTTAAACCTCATATCTTCTGATTCTTTTAT
Source organism: Thereuonema tuberculata (assembly GCA_023159025.1). Taxonomy (NCBI): domain Eukaryota; kingdom Metazoa; phylum Arthropoda; class Chilopoda; order Scutigeromorpha; family Scutigeridae; genus Thereuonema; species Thereuonema tuberculata. Next base: position 38,956,837 of record JAFIDM010000002.1, read on the forward strand.
TTTCCTTTTTTCAGTTTCAGGAATTCTTCGTTTCTGCAAATTCACTAAATGATAAAGTTGATGATCTGATGAAAGTTTTAGGTTCAATCTCACTCCCACTATAAATGTAAGTTTATTTTGAAAATGCGCGCAGACTTTGAATATTGCTATATTTCATTTTTAAGGGTTGAAGGACATTTCAATTTATTTCTTAAACGAACGGGTAATATTAATCTTGGAGTCACGAAAATACCAGTAATTTTTGTCATCTTTCTACATTTCCACAGCTTTTTAAAGCTTTTACGCAACACAAACTACAATTTTATTTCCCGAAACTTGGTTCACGATTCAAACGATCTAGCTGGGTTTCAAGTTTTGCATATTGTTAAGAAATTAAAAAAAATCGGACTGCCCACTGGTCAGTTAAGGGCTAGAAACCATTTAAAAACGCGTAATAAAGCCATATAATCATTACTTTTCAGTGTTTTTAAGCGTTATAATTTTACTGGCATCAAGTGAGAATCATGTGAACTTAATTTTAATTGGTACTAATGTTTAATGTAAGGATTTTCACTTTACGAGAAAATTATGCTCGTAAAACGAGGGATGAACTTTCTTAGGAAAAAAAAATAATAATAAATTTAAGATATAGGTTTAAAATAAAGAAAAATATGGCTTCAACAACTTTAACTGTATTTTTTATTTACTTATTTTTTACTGTCTGAAACTGAATATTAAATCAATAAAAGAGGACCCCATAATGAGAGAATAATACCAAAAAAAGAAAAAAAAAATTTCGTATTCGAAGTGAACACATGGGCTTTAGAATGTAAAGCACTGAGAATGAAATGTGAATGCTACCGCCCACGAAAGTCAAGAAACTTCGAGAATATAAAGCGGAAGAAAGGAAAAAAAAAAAAGCAAGCCAAATAGCCCTAAAATGGTAGTCGCAGAGGACTGAAGTCACGTATGACCATCAATCCAATTTAAATGCTATACACACCATTGAAGAACGGGCTGTACTGAAGATAAAAAAACAGTTCAAAAGAAATTGTAGTTTCTTTCCTCCTACAAGCAACTTTTCAAATCTACTTTCTTTTTTTAAAAAAAAAAAAAAATCCCTAGAAAAATTGTTCTGTTTTATTTAAATCTAGAATTAAAAAATAAATAAATTACATTATAGTTAGAATAATTAAGATTTATTACTACTTAAACGTAGCTTCACCATCATATATTACAACTTACTAAACTGCATTATTTAAATTTTGATATCGAATTAAATATTAAAGAGTAATATTCATATTCTTATCTGACGTCTCAGAGGTAAATCTTCACGGATCCTGTGAGATTTATGCCAATTAAAAACTAGTTTCAAAAGAATGATTCTTTTTAGGGCTACAATGTGAAATGTAAGAATAACCAGACATCTTAAGAAAATAGCAAAATATCTATTTTTAAGATTTTAGATTCAATATCGAAAATAAAAGAGGAAATAAAAATGATATTTATTTTAAAACGATATAACATTATTAAAAAACGCTGAATATTAAAAATCAAGTCGATCTAAGATGATAATAAATGTTTACACTGGTTCATATACTTAATTCAATCAATTTATGTTTGGTATTTTTTTCAAATGCTACATTTTTGAAACTAGTAGATGAGGCTACTGTCAATATTTCACGATACATTTTTAAATGTCATTGTCGGCAGTAACACAGGTTGGACATAAGATGAGCATCTGTGAAATGAACTTGTTCTTTTGTTTACGACCGAAGCGTCATTAGTGGAATTTTCACGAACTAAAGAAATATAGAGAAACAAAATCCGAATTTCACATAAAAAAAAAAAAAATACTAACGATAGGTTCGATTTTAACTTAAATACTATATTAAAAATATAATAAGTTAATATACTCTCACATTTTATTGAGTTCAAAAAAAGTGGAATTTACGAATTGGAAAACATTGAAATAATACTGCTGTTGCAATGTTGGTTAAAAATTAAATGAGTATTTATTAAAATCGAACATGTTTTTAAACTACAAGCAAATGCTTGAAAATAATTCTTTAAAACATGAAAATGATAGTTACGGCTTCAAAATAACAAAATAATAAGAAAAATTATAAGACGAAAGCAGTAAATTAGAAAATTAGAAAATAATTCATTAAACTATTCTTTAATTTTTTTTTTTTTTTTTTAATAAATTCATTACAAAATTTTTTACTTACTTAGGTAAAAGTTTTTACTTATTAAATTTGCAAATATAACTTAAAAAAAGGACAAAATAAAAAAAATTACGTTGTTAAAAAGTAAAACTTCAATGGAAAGTTTTACGACACATGTTAGCCAACACAGCTTAGATGGAATTTCCGAAGAAAAAACAAACACCAATCCTAAAAATCTTGTGAAACGAACTTGTTGGACAACTATTGTAAACCAGAAGATTGCACTTACGATTGGGCAAGAAGCTACCTGAAAAGGAAATATTGTCCTACACCCCCACAGGGAGGAAAAAAAGGAAGGAAGGAAGGTAAATATGAACTCTGCAACCATTTATTCCTTCTTCATCTAATGTATAGTAAGTTGCTCCGTAACCTGAAAACGTGCACTTTCTGACCTAAATCACTACAATTCCCAGGCTTAAGTTTTCCCTTCATCTGTTGTGCTAAAAACTTAAACTCTCAGATCCTTCAGCTTTTTATTTATTTATTTATTTATTTATTTATTAATATTAGTGATAGAATATCCAAAATTATGTTATTTCATTAAGGCAAATGTAGTTTTCTGAAATATTATTTACTAGTCTTAACTAAAAAAAATAAGGCTTATCATATCATTTAGTCTGTGTGTAGGTTTCCATATCTTAATATCTTCTGAACCACTGAATGGATTTTTCTTGAATTTTGACATGCATATTTACGGACTGGATACAATGTAACATTTTATATTTGGAATTTTGTCTGTGACGGTCCCTTGATTTTAATTTAAAAACTCAAAAAAAAAACAAAAAACACTGAAATATAATGAAAAATGGAGGCTAACTGTTTTAACTTCATTGAAAACTTTAAGTTATTTATTGTTACTGTACTTATACCAGTATAAAACATAATACCTATGCATATATGCCTGTCATACTGGAAATCTCGTAATAACTACGAGATAAGACGAGAACAAAAGTACTGGAACAAAAAACCTTTTTGAAAGAAACGTCTGAAATCAAAACGGCAGCCACAATAATGCATCTTAATGCCATCAAAAACTTTAAAAAAAAGGCATAAGTTTTCGATGGCTTTGAAATTGCCAGGAAACTTATTATCCTTTCCCAAATATCGATTTTCTTGTCTGGAAGGAAATTACAAGGAAAGGTTTTTAATCAACTAAGAAACACGAGGGAAAAAAATGAAATTAAGAAAGGATTGGTATAAATTGGAAAAAAACTTTGAAAATTAAAAATCATCAAAAAGAAAGAAGCTGTTAACAAAATGGAAGAGAAACTTTGTGAGAATGACAACGAAGTTTCAGGTAGTTTTGGAGCTTATTACTATACTTTTATTATGCAGTATTACTTCGCTTTCTTCCTGCAGAGGAGTTAGATAAATAACGTCACATATCCTTCCGCCGAGGCTAACGAGACATCAACGAGTCATTTTCTTAGCCTCGTCCACCGCTTCCTAACTTTAAAATGTTTTAAATTTCATGTTCTGGGATTATCGAAAATAAATTAAAAATTTCAAAATGAAATTAAAAAATCAAGCAAAACAGATTGACATTCAATGATTGATAAAAATGCACGGATAATAGATCTATTATAAGCTTTAAATTGGAACTATTTTATTTGCTGCATTAAACAAAACATTAAAGTCTTACTTGTTCGTTTTCTTACATTTTTTTTATTTGCATCCAAATTTTTTAAACTTTTCTGTAAAAACAACTATAACTAAAATTATGATAGAACTTTATTGAGGTTATTCCCAATAAAATCTCATTAAATTAATAATGGAAATAATTTCCGATTTCTTATATTTTTATTTTATTTCTTTTATTTATTTATTTTTTAATATTTTTCTCAAGGAAAGCAAAGTTGCAGCCATAGAGAAACAACACAGAACTTATTATGGGAGTTTGAGTTTTGTCGAACTGCCTTTACCTCTTCAAAAACTGAACTGAAAAACTGTTTTTGACTTTAAATTACTTCAGTCAACACCAATCAAAGTTGATGTTTTATTTCCCCCTTATTTTTTTATTTTATTTATCTAGCCGTTTTCTTGTTTGTTTTATCTTAATCCCATCGTTTATTCTGAAATTTAAACCATCAAAGATACTCAGAATAAACAGTTAAGTATTTTAAGGCCCAATTATGCGTGACTCATATGTAATTGGAATTATCTTTAATCTTAAAGATAAACTTTAAAAAAACGAAGACTGTATTTAACGGATTCGTTAATAAGCAAATAGTAAAGACTGATAAGGGAAATGAAGAGGAAGTTAACAGTTGTGTTGATTAACTAACAGACAGAATTCGTGGAATCAACATTGTCACAGCGCCACTGGTGGCAAAAAAGTAAACTTCCATGAAAATAATAAATTAAAAGTATTGCTGACTATAATTGGTAAGATTTTGTTGGTAAAATTAATAAGATGTCTCCTTAATAATATTTGAATCGGCTAATAGATCTTCTTGAAAGTTTGCAAGAACATTTACGGACAAGAAACAGTCTTTCTTTTTTTGTACGTGAAAATTTTGAAATGTGGGTGCCTGTCGCATGAAATTTGCACGTCGAGGTGACAAAAAAATTATTTTGGAAAACAACCGATTCCTGTAAGCATTAAACAAAGGATATTAATCAATTGGATTTAGTTAACTTTTCAGTTCTTTCAGGAACGTCTTCATTGATATCAAGTTATGAATAGACAGACTGAATCCCAACATATCCCCAAACTGACACATGTCGCCAGAGGAACAGGAGATAGCAGAGGCAATCGATATAGAAGCGCCACAACCCAACTTCTAATCCTCTCTGACGCCATTTCGAGCAACTGTCGTTTCAAACAGACACACACACACACACACACTCCAAGCTCCAGGAAAGGAGAAAAAAAAAAAAAAAAAACCCGATAAAAACAACATCTGTGTGATGTCATGCGATGTCAGTATAAAGAAGAGCAAGCCGTCTTTACCTGCCAAATTACCTGAGCATTCAAAACCAACACAAACTGTTTTTTATTAGGTACGGCGCTTCGTTTATTGATCCGACAAATCTTACACAATAAAAACGAAAAATAAATAAAAACTTTTCCATCACTAGCAAACTAAGAGCGCTGTTTTTCTTTTTGTTATTAAAGGGGTTTTCGTGACTCAAAAAGGGTTTTGCGTAACATAGTGATCGACCTGAAGCATCGTTTGTCGTTGGGTCAAGGAAGTAATTCAATGACAGCGCTACAGAAAAGACGACTCCGACCATCGATTCTTACATAAATCATGATTGTAGGCTATTTATGAAATGCAGAATAACACAGGGACAGATAAGACATGACATCATATTGAATTGCTACCAAAAAAAAAAAAAAAAAAGAAAAAGAAAAAAAAAGAAAAACAAAAAAAAAACACACCAATAACCATTCAATATCTTTTTTCATCTTTCTCTATTTGTTTTTATATTATTTATTCATTGAATATTGTCTTTTATAGAAAGAAAGATAAAAAAAAGAAAAGAAATAGGGACAAGATTTGGACAAACGCTTCTAATGTCACCTGGTGGACGAAATAATTACTAATTTTATCCAAGATTGGAGAGTTTACATAAAACTTCATTGCATAATTATTCAAACTGTGCCATAAATGTTTATAGGCGTTTCTTTCGAGAGAAAGGGAGGCAAGGCCCTTCAACAGACTACCCAATCAAAAAACAGAATAAGATTTGCACTATACGTGTCCAGATTTCGGGGTAGGACAGTACTGTACATGCCTATGTACGCATATTGGAATACCATTGTGTTATTCTCAGTTGCATACGTGTATTACATCTAACAGTGTATTATATACATTGATAGATGAAAAAAAAAAAAACCAAAACATTGTTTCGACTTACGGACAAGCTTTGGAGCCTAACATGTCGTAAGTCATGATAATGACTATAACGTTTCTTCAAATAGTATTTTGATACGATCTAAAAAGGTTTGAAAGTAGCTATGACGACAAAGAAAAACTGATTACCACTAAACGATCATTGTTGAGAAGTCGGATGTGCTGGATTAAGCCCATTACACATGGATCCGAAAATCGGTCGGTCGGATCCAACTGCAAGGGGCTGAAGGGAGCGGTTGAGACCAAAATTATCATATTGAAATAAAAAAAGGTAAGGTGAATGAGGGTGTTTTGGAACACAATTTAAAAATAGGGTGATTCAGTCCAAAATTTACATATTCAAAACACCCTCATTCACCCTATCTTTTTTCGTTTCAATGTGATAATTTTGGTCTCAAACGCTCCAATTAAGCTCATTACATGGATCCGACCGACCGATTTTCGGATCCATGTGCAATGGGCTTTAGTGATTCTTTTTCTAGATTATTGATGATTTCCTTAAAAACCCTATATAAACAGATCTACACTTAAGCAGTAAATAAATTGCAGAAGTTTCGTGTCATAGATAACTGCTTAAAAGGTCTAAACTTTTATTTTATGAACAACACAGATATTTACACTTTGTACGTAGCTTTTTCTTTGAATACTAGATAGAGAACAGTGATAATTAAGAGATAAATAATGTATAGAATGTGAGCTAACAGCTGATGCTGGTTGTGACGTCAGAGTAACAGATAAGTTGCTTATGCTAGTGGGTGTGGCGAAAATCCAGAAAATTCGAAATTATGCAAATACTATCAGCAATGGGGATAATTCAAAATTTTTTTTTTTTGCTAAAATAGACCCGAATAGAATTTTAAGATCTTTGGTATATTTTTTATGTCTTTTCTTCTTCAAGAAATACCCGAATTTTAGAGAAGAGAGGCTTTAGCCACACCTACAAAAAACGCTTGGCTGACATGTTGTTTCAGTTGTGACGTCACTTTTGTATAAACTTCCGCTTGTCATAGGACTGTTGTATTTAAGAAGCTATAGTTTTTGACAAAATCATGGTAGTCGTGCCAAGTCAAAGTTACAAATGGCGTATTGTACCTTTGTGTAACAATTGCTGTAACTAAAAAATAAATAAATAAATAATTATACGAGTTCCATTACACCCGAAAAGGCGTAAAGCGTATTATAAGACGAGACAACACATTCAGTCCGAAATCTATACTATGTGTCTGTGAGGATCATTTCAATGTAAATAAAATAACTTGAATGCTTACGATCTTTATTATTATTTAGAATTATTATATCTAATTGGCCGCGCTGGTGTGGTCGAGCGGTCTCAGGCGTCGGTCTGTCGTGAGATCAATGTGCCAGCGCCTGGGTTCAAATCCCGGTAGCGAGCATGGATGTTTCAAAAATTTCCTTTCCTGTGTTGTAGCCTCTTCTTCACTTTCTCTTCGGTCTGACGTCATTCCTTAATGGCGTCCTGGGGAAGGCCACGGGTAAGATACCACCCCAGTATCTTTCCCTTGTAATTCTAGGGAGTCTGCTAGGGGTTCGCCGTCTTGGGAACACTAGCGCTCCCTGGAGCACGGATGCTTCGGCAACGAAGCTCGCACTTCGATGCGAACCGACCACTACAGACATATCTAATTGTCAATTTATGTAATGAAATCTACATTCCGATAAATTACCGGTTTTGAAAGCCACGTGTTCTCGTCTAAACCTCGTGGATCTTGCAATATATATATATATATATATATAAATTAATAACTTAACAATTATGCTTTAAAATTCAATAAATGATAAAGGGCTGAGTAAGTTACTTTTAAAAAGTAACCGAGTTACAGTTACTTAAGCAGTTTTCTCATTAGCAAACAATATTTATATCAAATTAGATTTATTCAATATGAAACATCGGCTTAGTCACATTAAGATACAGGGTTATTGAAATTCTCAACAGAAAGATAACCTATTAGCTATAAGATTCATGTAAATGCTAATTTTTACATCTAAAATGATTAAATAAGATAAGGACCAACACAAAATTCCATAAATAAAATAAATCATATTCCATTACATTTTTCGAGGCTTCCTGGCCTCATCCTCAGATATAAAACAGAAAATAAAATGATAAACTTCCGGTAAAAATTTACTTCAAAAAGTAAAAAGTTTTTGTTTTTATTTGTAAGCAGCTAAAAGGCAGTTCTTTACGATGGGGATGGTTAGAATGATGTCACCGCAAATAAAGGAATCGTAAGTTTGCAGTAGTAATTTGCGTTTTTTAAATGTTTCTTACAACATTACTTCTTAGCAGGTATCTTTGTTTCAAATGAAAGTGAGTGTTGGTATTGTGATCAGTAGCTTTTTGTAATTTAAAGTAAACCTCTCAAGAGATTCGTAAAAATCGTGTTTCTTCGTCGATGATTCAAACATCAATGGCTGGGATAAGACCATAGATGAGATTTGGATTTAGTTTATAAGATAATCTTCTTAAAAAGATCTTCAACAACAATAGCGTCCCGATAACTAATACGACGCTTTTGAAACAGCTCTTCCCAAACATCCCAATAGCTTGGTGTGAAAGTAAACCAAAAAAAAAAAAAAGTAACTCAAAAAGTAACGCGTTTTCGTCACTCCATTACAAATAAAAGTAACTGAGTTAAGTAACGGCGTTACCGATCTTTACAGCAAAAAGTAACTGTTACTAGTAACGGCGTTACTAATAACGCGTTATTTTCCAACCCTGAAATGATATTATTTTAGATATCTACGACGATTTTATTATTAAAACGATACTGTTACTGTTGAATGAAAAGATATTTAGGTGGAGTGATGTTTGTCAGCTTGAGTTCTCAAAACGAATAAATTAAACATTCATAATCCTTATTATTTTGGAATTATTTTTAGTTAATATATCATTACGTAATAAATTCACAAATAAGTTAGATTTCTAAAAGAAAGGATAATTACTGTTTTCATTTATTGTGTAACAATGTTGCTACTGAAATTCATAACTATAAACGATTTTAGAAAAAAAAAATACTGATATAAATGATTATTTAAAAAAAAAAATAAATTTATAACTTAATGCTTAGAACTAAATAGATTTGTTTTAAGAGCTATGTATAAATCACAGTAAGAAAAAAAAACTCGAACTATTGTATTTTATATAATTGATTATTTATTATTATTATTGTTTATATATTATTAAAATTTCAACTATAACTACACAGTTAAAAATTGTATATTTTTTCAGTATTTTTTTTCCTTAAATGTACATGTAAATTTTTGAAAGCAGATAGTATAAGATAATAAAATGAAGCTCAATTCTATTCTAAATAGTAAATTCAGAAGTGTAAACACAAGAATTAAAAAAAAAACAAACAAACATAAAAAAACTGAAGATATAAAACTTATTACTAAAAGGGATTTTATAAGTTATTAGTCTTATAATTTTATTCGTAAATTATAAATTTTACGAAAAAAATAATTATCAATTCAATTTTTTGAATTCGTTAATTATTAAATCAATGAAAAGAATGAATTATAATTTTTTTTATGTAGATTACCTGTATCTGCTTTCAAAAATCCTGTATCAGTCATTTTCTTGGAAAAAAAGGAATTATTCGGTTTAAAACAGCAATAACGAAGGCGGCACTTTAAGAAACATAAGGAACATTGCCTTTGTTTGGTTTATATTAAAGTGACGTCACAATCACCTCAGCCAATAGCAAGACGTTTTTTTACCCCCATGGATTATCGGGAAATAAGGACGCTTTTTTTAAAGCATTGAAATACTTAAAATAAAATTAAACTATTTGACCCATAGCTCAATGATCACATAAATTAATCTTTAAAGTGAAGCAAACTGAAACATTCAGACCTAGGAATTATCCCCGCATTGGTTTTGGTCGGTAAACTGCTGAAGATACTGAAAATAGAGAATTTTATACTCTTACGACATATCATAATTAAATTGTCTTTTACGGAGGTTTTGATTACGATATGATATCTATTATCATATTTGATTTCTGTTTGACATTTATATTTTTAATCTTAATTAAAATATTTTCAAAATAATAATAAAAAAAAAATTATGTCGTATTTTTAGGAAACCTCAAGTAACTCTTTTACGTGTTTCATTTTAAGTCACTTCTTCTGAGACAGGAAGTGATCGGAACTCCTATTTTTCCTCATCTCACAAGGGGTGTCAACAAGGTATGACTAATGTCTGTCCGACTTGTAGTTTGTGCTGTACAGGTGGTGACAGAATGAAAATAAGTGCTTCCCCATTCTTTACACTTTCGTGTACAAGATGTCAATAATAAGCTTCTGCGTTAAGCAAACTTATAAAGAGCAACAATATTGCATTGTTAAATAGTGCGTTGTAATCTAAATTTCTTAAATTTAAAAATTGTCGCTGATGACGCAATGATAGACTGACTTAGAAATGTCACTGTAGAAATAGGGGTATGGGATTTTCAATGGCTACTTACAAAACTAAAAGTCTCTATCCGATATATACAACGATATTAGGTCTAAAAATACTTGGGTTTACAATAAAATGATCAAATGTAAATTAAAATTAAATAAAAATGACAGTCAGGCGAATGGAATAACAGTTAAACAACTGATTGGTTATTAAAAACACGTGACCCGAGATACTTGTTGTTCTTCTGTCTTCTTATCGAAAGAGCAGCCTAATGAAATAAAACCGTGCGTACAAAAGCAGTAAACCCATCCCATAAACTCAAGACAACTTGTCGATTTCCAGGTCCGAGGCTATTAAACTCGCCACCGCTATTTACATCGTCCCTCCGCCGAATTGTCTATAGGGTTTGTTAATAAAAGAAAAGACGAGCTCCTTTCACTTACCTTCGTCAATCTCATCAAACAGAACGATGGTTTTTGGAGGCAGCAGTGCTACAACGCTCTTATAGCTCAGCTCCATCTGTGGGCAAAATGGCCGGACGCATATTCGATGGCCCTAGGTTTTGTTACAATCTCGAGGAAACCTCGCTTTACATGCGACAAAACGCTTGACAGACTAAAACTCGACCCGATAACACTAGTATCTCAGCTCGTCACAGATAACGGTATCTGATTGGTAGGGTTTGATCTAAAACTGAACTTTGATCAAAACACAAAGAGTTCGTAAGTAAAATTCAACCAATTCTTTTAAAGAGTAAAGCATTTTATGGGATTTGTCAGTTTATTAACTATTATTCGAATTTATTTAAACTTAAGTAAAATAAATTTAATTTATATTGAAAAATTTGCTATTTTATGATGTTTTGTATTCAGTAATTTATTTATTTTGCAATTTAAAAAAATAAAATAAATGATGGCTTTTGTATTATTTTTGAAAAATAAAGAAAACTAAAAAACAATGCAACGTTTTAAGGAAAGCAGAATTCATATTCTTTCATGAACTTACTTTAGAAATCACTAAACCTACATCTCAGTTTATCAGCTGACAGCTCAGTAAACATATTGTATGTAACAGTTATATGTAAATATTTTTAGAATTCATTTATTTGTATTTTTGTAGATATTACTTATCTGTATTTTATTCATTTTAATCGTTAACCGTTAAAACATTCTTTTTATATTTCCTAATTACTAATGTTCTGTTTATTTTTCAATTCTTTTCCGTTGTTTAAGTTCGTTATGTTTTTATCCAATCATTCTGTATATTTTTAATTACTTAGCCATTCAAATCACACTATATACAATCTATAAAAACCAAGGATTTTCGTTTCATAAATTAATTCAGTTACAGAAAATGACTCGTTGTTTTTCCTTCTCAACGACTCTCCCACAAACACCAGTACAATATTTCTTTAATATGCATAGGATTAAGTAATGGTTTCCCTTAGCATTCCGTAGAGGCACAAGAATCAACACATTTCTGTGGGCCATTAGTTAGGTGACTATTAATGATAATAACATAAGCCTTTGTTTTTCTTCTACTAAGACACCATAAATGAGAAATAGTGATAATTTCCATTTGTATTTGAAAGTTGGTATTCCAAATGTAATTTTTCTTGGTCAATACAGGGAAAGCTTAGTAATCCCAGAATTATTAGTGCATAATTCAAGGTATTCATATATATATATATATATATATATATATATATATATATATATATATA
>JAFIDM010000002.1:38978158-39052899 GCA_023159025.1 Thereuonema tuberculata
AAATTCATGTACCATTTAAACATCTCAAACATTTTGAGTAGTTTTTACATTAAAAAATAAAAAATCACTTTTCAACTGTAAAGAAAATATAAACTCAAAACATAATATTTCGAACATTATTGAAATCAATAACGTGTTGGTCCTCCTTTCTTCTCTATAATATCTATCATTCTGTCAGGCATTGTCCCAATTTTTTTTTTCAAATCGGACATCTTTATCTGGTCCCAAGCATTCCAAATTGCAACCTTCAGATCATTCAAGTGATGATACTGTTTGTTTCGGCCACCTTTCTTGATGACATTTTGAATAAGTCTGTGAACGATTTAATTCTGAGGCTATTTATATTTTTAAATTTTTTTTGACCAAGGAGAAAATGAATTTTTCGTATTTCTTTGTCAGTTAATGAATTTCCACGAGGCATGATAAAGTAGAGGCATATATCTCTACGAAAATGAATGGATTACAAACTTTAGCCACTTTTAGTTATCTTTAAGCAAATTTGGGATATTCCAACCACTTTGCAGGTGTCAAAATCAAAACATTTCTTAGCGAGTTTATATTTTCTTTACAGTTGAAAATTGATTTTATTTTTTAATTTAAAAACTACTCAAAATGTTTGAGATATTTAAATGGTACATGAATTAATTTCTTTTAAATCGACTAAGAAAAAAAAAATGGAAGTAAACAAATCATGTAATGAAAAGTTATTTGAAATACTTGGGTTAGTTTAAACTTTCTTTGCAGGGTGTACATGTTTGAAAAGCCTGTTGCAAAAACCAAAAACCCACACACGCAAGAAAATTACATTTGCCGTGCAAACTTTTGAAAGATAAAATTGAAACTGTTGAAACAGAGTGTCTGAACTTACCTTAAACTTACCTACACTTTCCTAGATAATTAGTTGGTTATCTACCGTAATAACACAAAGAATTACCCTTTTAAGATCCTCACCTATAAATTCGATTCAAATGAAATCAATAGCATTTTGCAGTTACTAGTCTAAATGTCAACTAAATTTTCAGATTCCTAGGATAATCCAGTATGACTGAGATCCTTTAAGATACTTTTGGTGGTTTTTTTTTGCCCTTACCTAACATACACTCACCAAAACCAATAGCTGTCTTTTTCCTAATAATCTCTAAAATTTCAACTCCCTAGGATATGTAGTCTGTAAGTTACTGATCATAGATAAAAAGACGGACGGACGTGCCCTTTTACCTTCATATTACATTTAAAGACAAATGTCCGTAAATTTTTTAAACCTATAGCAAATACTGTAGTTACAGAAAGTGTTCTTCCACGCTTCATACTCTTGTGACAAACTTGCCGGTGTATCTCTTGAATTCTCGGTATTCGGCTCCAGAGATCTTGTGTTTGTTCTTTCATTCCGCTAGAGGGATGTGTCTTTAGGTGGAGGTCTGTTGCCATTGGCAAAAAGATTCTGCATCTTTTTTTTTTTTTTTTTACCGCACATCCTTTATCCGGTAGCGTTTTCCGGTGCCTGTCTCTCCTCATGAATGCGGATCTTTTCTTTTGTGATATATAATGCAGTAGATGTCTTTGATATTTTCTGTTTAAACCGCCACATTATTAGTATAATTACTATGAAAACAAATATACTTTCTCCGAAATTGGGATTAGCTTACGACCTATATTCCTATTAGTTCTAAAGTGCAAAACTCTTAAAGAATAAAGATTTCGCTACTACTCCATTGCGCAAGCGAACAGGGATTTTAAACTTTCGATATAAAGGTGATTCGAATATTATTATATGTAATTTATTTTAAGATACATATGATAGTACGATTAATAGATCAGGTCGCTAGATGGTTTTTGGAAGCCATATTTATTTATATTTATACATATCCTCCTTGACCCTTGTTTTCTCAATCTAAGACACTATGATCGATACTCTATACACCAGATCATCATCATCAGTGTTCTGTCGTAGACAGGTCCAATGGCAAGCAGTAAATAAGGTCAGCAATGTCTCTTCCTCCAAGTTGTTCTATTTCTTGCCTCCTCTTTCAGACCTTGATATCCACTTGTAACCAATAGGTCATCCAGGATCATTTTTCTCTTTCTTCCTCTTGGTCTCTTTCCCTCAATCTTCCCCTCCAATACTTCCTTCATGAGATTTTCACCTCTCAGCACATGACCAATCCAGTTCTTTTTTCTTCTTCTAATGTTCTTTAATAAACTTCTCTCTTCCCCAATTTTTTCGAGAACTTTGTCATTAGTCACCTTGTTTGTCCATTTAATTTTCTCCATCCTCCTCCATAGCCACATTTCAAATGCTTCTAGCATCCCAGCATCTCTCTTTCTCAGAGTCCAAGTTTCTGAACCATACAAGGATATACTCCAAAATGTAACATTTTATAAGTCTTTTTCTTAATTCAATATCCATCTGATTTGTGAACAAGTTTTTTCTGTTATAGAATGCAAATTTACCCTTACGAATTCGATCTCTAATATCTAAGTTACATCTGCCGTCTTCCTGTAGTATGCTTCCCAAATATTTGTATTGCTTGACCTGTTCCACCTTTTCTCCATTTAATTTAATACATACATTTTCAGCATTTCTGGCAACTCGCAGCACTTTTGTTTTCTTGGCGTTGATTTCCATTCCAAATTTAAGACAGGCTTCATTAAATCTTTTCAGCAAGTGTTGTAAATCTTCCTCACTCTCTGCTAAAATAGCCAAATCATCCGCGAATCTAACGCTTTTTATTCTTCTTCCTCCAATACTGATTCCCGTATCCTCTTCACAATCAAAAGCTTCGTTTATCATTTCTTCCGAAAAGATATTGAATAGCACAGGGGATAAGCAGCAACCCTGTCGCGCTCCTCTTCCAATTATACATTCCTTTTTGCTTCCTCCTTTTGACTCAATTATTGCCTTTTGATTCATATAAAGTTCCGCAATCAGTCTACGATCTCGCCAATCCACACCTATCTTCTTTAGTACTTTCATCAGTTTATCCCATTTCACCATATCAAAGGCTTTTTTCAGATCAATAAAACAAATATAAACTTCTCGATTAACTTCAATATGTCTTTCACAGATTGTTCTCATCACTCCAATTGCATCTCTTGTTCCCCTGTTCTTCCTAAAACCAAATTGGTCCTCTCCTAGATAGTATTCCACCTTGTTGTATAGACATCGTTTGATAATATTTAACATCACCTTAGAGGTATGCGAGATTATACTAATTGTTCTATAGTCACTACATTTAGTAGGGTGACTAGTTTTTCCAATATGTATTAGAAAGCTTTTAGTGAAATCTCTAGGCCATTCGCCTGTTTTATAAATGAGATTGCAGAGCCCCAAAATCTCATTAATTCCACATTCATCCAGCTGTTTCAACATTTCTCCAGGAATCTCATCTACACCCTCCATTTTCCCACTTTTTAGCTCCTTAATAGCCATTTCCACCTCACATTTCAGTATGTCCGGACCTCTTTCTTCCAATAAAATTTCATCCTGTTTTTCTAGTACTATTTTATCTGGTTTTTCATTCTTTGCGTAAAGCTCCTCAATATATTCCTTCCACCTATCACTCTGCTCTTCCTTGTCATATATCAGTTTTCCTCGTTTATTCTCAATGGGCAGGCTCCTTACACCTTTTTTCTTATAATGGGTAAGTTCCTTAGCTTTAATAAACATCTTATCATAGAGTCCTTTTCTGTCCATCTCCTCAATAGATTTACATTCATTACTCAGCCAAATTTCCCTTGCCTTATCCGTTTCTCTTCTTAGCTCATTATTTAGCAATCTATATTACAATACACCAGATAGTAAACAATAAATAAATAAATAAATAAATATATTTTTTTTTCTACATTGCAAATGTTTCACTCGGACGACATTAATCACGATTTTTTTGTGGAGAGATCCCATTTCACATTTCGCGCGGAATACTAGCTAAGAACAGTGATGGCAAACATGTATCAACCATACACGAGAATATGAGTTTCAACCATAACGATGGAATTCTTATCATTAATTGTATTTTATCAATTTACTTTTGGAATAAAACTTTAACAAGCGTTAATTGATTGACTAAGTTTCACAACACACACTCATAACCCCCCAAAAATGATAAGATTCTATTAACATTAAAAAAATACATTATAATTTCGGCATCATTTTCCTTGGCTTGGTTTCGTCATTTTTTTTTTTTTTTTGCATACTTAATTTAAATTTAATGTATGAATTTGGAACTATTGTTTTTGTTTGTATACTTGAAGAAGGCAGACAGATGCCGAAATTAATTTTTAATGTTATCATTTTTGAGTTAAAGTGCGTGTATTGTGTCACGTACATGATTTACATTTGTATTTATAGAAGATAATGTAATCTAATTAGACAGTAAGAAACAGAATTACATGTGTTCCTCTCGAATTACTCTATCAACAATCCGAGAGATCAAAATTGTTTACAAAAGCACTATGTTAATTGGTAATAAAATATAAAAATTTGAGTATAAAACTTTTTATTTAACATCCTAACAATACCGATATTCTTCGATGTAATTATTTATTTTTCCAAATTAATTTTTTAATAAGATAATTTCGAATTCCAAACATTAACATACTACAGGAGTAAATAAATACGAAAGCGAATAATAAAGGGCAAAGTAAATGGTGATGTTTATTAAATAACTTTTTCTTCTGTGTGAGTAAAACTAGTGGCTTTAATTTCAGTTGCGAGCAAAAGTCATTTAATCTGAGACTGTTGATTGAAACCGAATGGATCTGCACGAGAGAAAAATAAAACAGAAAACTAATATATGAGCTTTTTATTGATTTCCCTTGGTCTGTAAAAGAAGTGCTAATTGCAAAGTGAAAGATATCCTCCCTCTAGGCTTCATTTGCAGAACTCGACCACTCCTTCAACAACCTCCCACCACCACCCCAAAAAAAAAAAAGAAAATAAAAGAAAAAAAACCTGCTACCAAAATGGCCGACTCGACTGCTCGTTAGTAGAGTGCGCATGCGCTGTCACGAGAGAAACGTCGATTAAGAGCTGCTAATCGACAAAAGCACATCCGGACCAATGAAAGGAATAATTATACGGGGCACGAGACTTCCAATTGTTAAAGATTTACGTGCAGGAGAGGGTTAGATAATGAGAAAATTAACTCGAATCATCTGCACACAAAGAGGCAGCAAAACAAAGCCTGAATTTACTAAAAAAAAAAAAATCCATGTCAGCATATTGGTACAAGGAGTTCTTGAATGAATTTGAAATATTACGGGTTATTAATTTTTGAAAGTAAAATAAAGGAAGGACAAAGTAAAGGAAACGTCTCTGTATATTTGTATAATGTAAAAATCTACGTTCCTTCCAAACTTTTCCTTCATTACCCAAACCTTTATCAGAAAGTCCTGTAACACTAACTGCAAAGAAAACATATGACAAGATCGGTAACAAACAGGAAGCAAACAATGTGTTTGATGCAATGTCTTTATTTTAAACATAAAATAAACATAATATAACGATCATCACCTTTTCCAATTGTATACTGTATGATTTATAAACATAGTCTGTGCCATACATATCTCACACTATCACAGTTATCAACTTTAGGTATTACTATACCTAATGTTTTCGCTAGACGACTATGCTAACACTTTTTGTTAAGGGGGTATAGACCTACGTATAGACTCATTTTGTTAATCCTTCATGAGGATGCGAGCGCGGCAAAAATGACTGAATCAAAAAACAATCATATGCCGTATTTAATAAATAGCAAATAAATACTTGTTAAGCTTTTTTCCACTGGTTCCCATTTTGTGAGAATTTATGTCGTCCTCACGCGTACGAACCCAAACGGACAATATGACTTTTTTTTTATTTTATTTCAAATAAAAAAATTACATTGTTGCTAGTCCTTAAATCTGCAAATCAAATTTCAAGAAGATTCATTTAACTGTTCAAAAGTTGTTACAGGAAGAGAGACAGACACATACATACAGACAATGAGATTTTTATGAGCCTCAGTAAGCTAAATAAAAAATAAAAAAGGGTAAATCTATTTTTATTCACTTGTTTAATTTACTGATTTAAACAAATCTCGCATTTACGAAACACTGGTCGAGTAATGGAATACAAACAGAGGAAAAAGGCAATTAATATATGTAGTATAGATACGTTTTCGGAAAACAACGGATAAGATTCGAAAACAGGAAACCCAACTGAAGCAAAATGGAGCTTCTTCGCTCAACAAACAGGAACATTTATCATCAGAGTACGGAGAATGTGTCAAACTTGAAAACTTTCTTTTTTTTATTTTTTTCTTTCTCACCAAACCATTGAAATAAAGTGCCTGAAAAAAGAAGTTTAAATTTGATTTTAGTGTAATACAAATGCTCTCTTCGCAATTTTACTTTCAAAAAATTATTTTTCTCGAACTCCGGATGATTCTACATTACTGCCACTTAAGAAGTGCTCGAAAAACTGCCGAAAAAATTTACATTTTGGTTATTAAATGTAAGCGTACTGGAAAATGGCCGTTCTGTCCTCTACTTCCAATAGTCTGGTTTTTGCGATTTTATTGATCAACGTCCCAACAGTCCGCCAGATGGAGCAGTTTCCAACTGAGTTATAAGGTAATCTGAATAAATCGAAAGTTAATAATCTTCTGTGATTTGAATGAAAAGAGATATCTTCTATACAATTCGTTCTTTGATATTCACAGAGAGAAAATGCTAATAAACGAAGCGTTCAAAAAAATTTTGAAATTTCAGAAATGAAAGATCAAAAACAACTCTTAAAATAGAACAAAATTTCGAGAAATAAGCACAGCGAAATTCAACGATGTAATTTATTACAGTCAATTAAAAATGAGATAGTGCACACCCTTATTCAAAGAAAACGTTTACGAAGAATTTCGTTGTGACAGCATAGCTTTATAATGACAACAATTCATTCTTAAGACTAGTTGACCCGTGCGAATAATTCGCACCAAAAAACCACTTTCGAGAAATAATAAACAAATCCAACAGCTGTCGTGCATGTTAGTTAAACCCATTGTCAATAGATGGCGCCTTCTCCATTTTTATAAAAAGGTTGACCCGTGCGAATAATTCGCATGGTATCTTCATCAGTCGCCGAATGGTAATGTGGAAATAAATAAATGAACAGATTATCAATAGATTGCATCTTCTACATTTTTATAAAAAGGTTTTTAAAATAAAGTTTTTTAACGAAAACAATAATTTAAACATTTTGTTTATTTTTCGTCATTAGCGGTGAACGTAATTTTCAAAATATCTCCATCATTGATTTTGATGAAGTATTAAGTGAGATTAAAAAAAAAAAAAAACCTTTGAGAAATAATATATGAGAAGTTGATAAATTGTTATGTTTTTTATTGTAATAAGTCGTTTATTTTTATTAAAACATAAATCTTGTTTGTTTTTTTATCTGTTCTTATTAAATAAACGATGAAATATCTTTTTAAAGTGCATTTTTATTTCAAAAAGGATGTATTAGAAGTTACGACGCTACAGTATTATTTGAAATTTGGTTTCGCTTTTGAAAAATAAGTCGCTTCTGTTAAAGAGTGTCTACATTTATATAAAAAGGTTTTTAAAATAAAGTTTTTTAACGATAACATTAATTTTAAACAATTTGTTTATTTTTCGTCATTTGCGGGGAACGTAATCTTTGAAATGATGTCTCAAACACTGATTTTGATGAAGTCTTAAGGGAAATATGCCGTATCCGACAAAAAATCACCTTTGTTAAATAATATATAAGGATGGTACTTACTTGCGCCGAAAAACGTTGATTTAAGTGAACGTAACCTTCAAAAAGACGTCTCAATCATGTGGCGCACCGACAAAAAAAAAAAAAAAAAAAAAAACCCTTTGAGAAATAATAAGCAACTCCAAAATCTTTAAACATAGTGTGCCTTCTACAACTAAAGGTTTTTAAAAAAGGTTTTAAAATAACATTTTTTAACGAAAACATTATTTTAAATAATTTTTTTATTTTTCTTCATTAGCGGTGGACATAATCGTCAAAATGATATGTCAATCATTGATTTGTTGAAGTTTTAAGGGAAATAATAAAAAAAAAAAACCCTTTGAGAAATATTAAGCAACTCCAAAATCTTTAAACATAGTGTGCCTTCTACAACTAAAGGTTTTTAAAAAAGGTTTTTAAAATAACATTTTTTAACGAAAACATTATTTTAAACAATTTTTTTATTTTTCTTCATTAGCGGTGGACATAATCGTCAAAATGATATGTCAATCATTGATTTGTTGAAGTATTAAGGGAAATAAAAAAAAAAAAAAAAACCTTTGAAAAATAATATATGAGAAGTTGACAAATTTTTAGGTTTCTTATTGTAATAATTCCTTTAATTTTATTAAAATATAAATCTTTGTTTGTTTTTTTTTTATCTGTTCTTATTAAATAAACGATGAAATATCATTTTAAATTGCATTTTTAATTCAAAAAAGTATATATTTAAAGTCTAAAACGCTTTATTTAATATGTTGTTTCGGTTTCGAAAAATAAACCGCTTCTGTTAAAACGTGTCTACCTTTTTATAAAAAGGCTTTTGAAATAAAGTTTTTTAACGAAAACATTAATTTTAAACAATTTGTTTATTTTTCGTCATTAGCGGGGAACGTAATCTTCAAAATGATGCCTCAATCATTGATTTTGATGAAGTATTAAAGGAAATACGGCGTTCCGACAAAAAAAACCCTTTGAGAAATAATATATAAGGATATTACGAGAATGTCAGATAGATGACAATTCGCTGTTTAAATAACCAAGTAAAATGGCTGTCAATTTGCCAGTGAATTGGCTACTTTATGACTGGGAAAATTGAACGGAAAATATTAAGTCTAAAGCTCCTTTTAGGTTAAGTTAATTAAAAGGTCTCTAAAGAGAGATATTTTCTATCCCGCTGTGAAAGTCACTTACTTTCGTACCGCTTCCATTTTCGAAATGCACGCCATTAAAATCATTTAGTTCGGCTTAATAACAACCAGTAATAAATAAGTCATGACTTTCATTTGAACAAAACTTCTTTTCTTCAAAGAAATAAAACCAGATCAATAGATTATTCCATTTCTTCCTTCAACAATCAGGAATCAATAGTCAATCATCCATCTTGTTCTATTATTGTACCACGTTTTCTTAAAACCTCACTGTTTCCGGTTTCAACACCAGATGTCGTTTTTCGCATATGGAGATTTTTTTATTAACTTTATATACGACAACGAACAATGAGCGAAAGAAAAAATAAAAATTAATCAAAACTGTAAACGAATAAATAATTATTAATCAGTAACTTATTTAGTACGAGTAAATTATATGGAAGCAAAAATAATTTATAGCGATAACAGGGACTGTTACTGCTCTGCTAGATATCACGTGACTACTCGTTTAGGTTCGTTATAAATGCCGAAAGATGCTCAGACGAAGAGGGATAATAATTCATGCGAGTCGTAAATGTGCTAAGTCCAAGCGTCGTAAGAATCATCGTCTGCCTGCATGGAGAATATGTAAATAATTGATAGATTTACGGTAATCACAGACAGTTTAAAAGAAGGAAGATGAAATTCGAAATCTAAAGTTCTAATCATTGAAAAAAAAATTCTAACTGAGGTTTAGAACTGTCCAATAAAGTCACCAAATAATTCGTTTAAAAACCAAATCCATACAGCATCTCTATTTATCAGGAACTCATCGATGTATTTCCTTTCGAATCCTTTTATATATCCGTTGGTTAATCTACGTCTCCCAAGTATTAATTTCTATGAAATCCAACAGTGAACTGAATGATTCGTAATCTTTTTATGAATATCTTGATTATAAAAGGCATATTCGTAACACCATAAAATGTACAGTATGTACCACAAAAAATCAAGTCATTCGGGGAGCAAATATGTGCATTGCCCTCTGTATATAAATAAAGATTACTTGAAAGCAAATATTTAATAATAAAAATAGAACAAAATAGAACAGCAAAGATACTATAAAAGTGAACTAAAGTACTGTGGATGGCATCCCCAATGTCACATTAGCTGCCCGATGCTTCCCCGCATGCCTCAAGCTCTCCGCTCTAGACTGGTTTAAAGAAAGCAATGCAGGAAATCACTACTCCGCAATGTGACATTGGGAATGTCACCCACAGTACGTATAACTAAAATAAGGATTAATTGTGGATTAAGGTTCCTTTTGTTGATCTTTCTAGAATGCTTTCTTGTACACTTTCTTCCCTTCAATTATATCTTCATCTTCCTTAGCCACGAGTTGTTAGATTCGTACTTAAACCAAATTTATCAAACAATTGTAAAAGTAAAAGATTTTTGTAGGTTATTAGGTTATATCCTAATAAAGAGAAAATATTCGTTAATTGACCACAATTTATAATTTCACGTAAAGCACGTTCTCTGAGAAAGTAGAAAATACTTCGGCCCAATCTTCAGTACTGCAATGCTACTTGTTTATCCTAATTTTATTCTTTCAAGTTTCGTCCAATCTACGACATCAGACTTCTCCACTTCTGAGATAGCAGCTACATATTTATTATTGAAGGTAAGGAATGAATGATTCTCCAATAACAAAACTGGTGGGAGTGGGGTCTCTCTTCCAAGAGGAAAGAAGCATCCACAGGAACTTGAGAGCAAGTCTGAGAACGACGACGAACAAATGCTGACATTGGATCTCGTATGAAAAATGTAAATCAAAGGTATTAGACAAAAATATTCCATTTTTCAGGGGGAAATTTCCAGCAGAGGCTCTTCCTGTAAATAAAGCTCCGTAATCTCAATAGAGAAGGGAACTGAACAAATATTATTTTAACTTCCGCTTATTATTATAGTTTTTTTAAAGTAATAAAATGTTTCAATATTTACTTAAACTTGTTACAGAACATTAGAATAGTAAAGATTACGATATAATAATAACAAAAGTTATTTCTAATATTAAAAATAAGTTCAGGAAACATAAGACTAATAAATTTTCTAAATTAAAATCGCTTTGCAGCATCTACATCCACATCACTGTATGATTATTAGGACTGATTCAGCTTCATAATATGTGTGTGTGTATTAAGTATCACAAATCAAATACAAAGAGCTTCTCCATTTGATTTGTAGATTTGTAAAGCTTCTCCATCTTCCTCTTCTAACTTTCCATCACTAATCCCATCTTTGCACACTTATCTCTTAGACTCACTGAATTTTCACTTAAAAAAATAGACCCAGTTGTTAATGTAAGTCTATGACTACTTTCAATATTCCTACGGTCACCCCTTCAATTCGTAAAAAGGCATATTTAATATATAATGTCAAAGATGAACTTGAAGCAATGTTTAGCCAGTAAATATTTCTTTATTTAGATGAACATTGTGAATATGCAATTTATTTATTTACTTTCTCTTCATAATTAAATAATAAAACTAATAATAAAACACCAAGTAGGCCCTGAAAGACCATACAGGTTACTTTCCTTAACAAAACTTTTAAAATGTGGTCTTTTAAGTTCTGTAAAGAGAGTAGATAGAAATTATAATCTGAAAAATAAATATAGGGTTTTTTTTTACTACTGAAAATTTCTACTGAAAAAAATTACAAATTTTTCATTTTCTAAAAAGTTATCCTACAATTTAAGTAAGAAACTTGCATTACTTACTTAAATTGTGTAAATTGGGTTAATTTTAATCTTGTCAAGCTAAATTAATGGATTAGCTAAAGGATTAATATTCACTGGTTAAAACCTCCGCGGAAATCCATTCTCTTAACTTCGCATGTTTTTCTGTAGGAATTTTTTATTATATTCACGCGCTAACTTCTCAGCAAGGAAGCACTTGGATAAGATTTCAAACAGATAAATTAAGATTATCTCTAGTGCTTACATACTAAGTTTCAGGATGATTCATGCAGCTCTTCGAGTGCTATTAAGAGAACACACACACATGTACAGACACAGCTGGCTGATAAGCCTCGCTTTTCTAGGCTAAAAAAGGTTTTATTTATAATGAAATGTGCAATTATATGTTACAAAAAAAAAAAAAAAAAAGCTAATTTCAAAAAAGAAAAGAAAAAGAAAAGTAGAAAAATAATATGTATTTTTATCATGTTTGGTATTTAGTGATCTTCCGTTGTATCAGTTTTATTAAAACAAATCCAATTCATCACAGCACAGACAAGTGACAGTGAATTATGTAGAGAGGATGGAAGAGGATTATCTTTAAAACCCAGAAGACTACGGGGGAGAACATTTGGGTTTGATTAATACCAGATCTGTCAAACAAGGTAATTTCGTATTCGTATCCTCAGATGCATAATTCTTTTGAATTCAGAGAAGAGAACCAGGCAATTAAGGTCTCTTACCCTGGATCCAATTTGTATGAATTTCTTATTTGGATTAAAGAATAATCTTTTTAAGTTTTATTTCTTTAAGTTGAAATTTCATTCTTTCTATTGTCAGTTTCATTTTTCTTTGCAGACGCTTTACTTACATCGTGTATCCTTCCGCCAACCAAGTTCAACGAAAGTTTCGTGTTCTATTGTTGGAAGAAAAGCAAATTCAAAATGTCGGTAGTTGTGTACAATATAGAACCAATGGAATTTTCGTTTTTTTTTTTAGAACCAAACGATTCAGAAATACATAGCCGATATGTAATTGATGGAAAAATTTATGTTTGGTTTGTAGTTTTTATGAAAATTAGAGATTTAGTTGGAACTCTTTCGATGGCGGTGATGTGGCATTTTCAAGATTTTCAAGGCAAGAACTTATAGCATCGTTAGGAAGCGAGCAAGAAACCCATCTGGCGGCAAATTCGTAAGATCCCTTCTACGATGTTCCGTTTGGAAAGAAAAACAGAAAAAAAAAAAACCAAACAAAAAACTTTTTTCTTTTAATTAACACTAGGTTAGGTTAATTGAGGTATGACCGTTTCCAGGATGTTTCGTTTGCATATACAACAGAAAAAAAAACCAGCATACTCTTTATTACACAAGTTACATAATGTTTCGTAAGTTCAATAATCATGAAACAAACAAAAGTCATCAATCTATAAGCATAGCATTAGTTTAATACTTCATATGCAATTTTTTTTTGGAGTTAGAATTGCATTCAATAATTTCTTTCTTTTAAATGGAGATGTAAGGGTAAAGTCAAACCTACAGAACCAAAAAAAAAAAAAACCAAACTAAAAAAAACCAAAAGATTTTAAATTAATTTTGAAATTCCCGTTATAATGAATTAGACTTAAGAATTCCAACAGACTGCCTTTCACTAATGAATGTTTCCCGTGGCTCTGGCGATCGAATCCACTTCAACGAAACGTGACACCGTTTCTACAAACTTAAAATCCGCCTTTGGAGATTCTGTCACCTTGTGTCCGTGATTTAGATACCAGAGAAGCTAAGTACGAAGACCACGTACACCAAGATAAGGGGAAAAGGACCAAAGATAGCGAAGACGAAGACGGATAAAACAGTAAAGGAAATGGATGCAATGTCGATATATTCTGCTTCGATAACATTTCACGATAGCAAATCAGGGAAAGCGGATCTCAAGCCAAAGACTCCTTCTTTTCATCGAATGTTCTGGAACAAGTAAAGCCTCAATAAGTGATTTGTAAGTTTATGAAATGCAGTAAGGTTTCATTTAACGATTGAAGATACAGTCATAAATAAATCCATTTTAAATAAGATATAAATAAAGTTTGAATAGTTTAATATAGTTAAACATAAAATGAATTTTTTTAAAGAAGATTTTATTTCACCACAAATAACTGTCTATAGATTTGCCAACAGTTTGAAATACCTAGGGATAAAAAAAAAGAAGTATTTGGCTACATTTTGTATTATAATTTTATATATTAGGCCAAATCCGGATAATATTTGCAAGTATCTATTCTGTGATGACCGTAAACAAAGGTTATATATATCTTATTATTATTATTGTTACTTTAAAAATATTATCAAGCAACAAATTAGAGGTCGGGAAAAGAAATAAACAGTATTGGCTCCTTATTTGAAAACTTGCCTGAAACCAGCAAGTGGCTCGAAAAACTCCCACCTACTCGAAAAATCTGCTAGTTGCTCTAAATAGAAACGGTTTTAAATTCAGACAATATTCGATTTCCGGGTATTCCCAGTCGAAGATCGCTTACAGGACGAAACAGTCGTCTCTGCTTAGCTTCGGCTGTAACTCAAACTTTCCATGTCAACCTAAAAAAAAGTATATTCTGCTGTGTAAAAATACACGATCTATCTCCTTAAAATGCAGATCCATTACTTCGATATACAATAATTTCGTCGCAAGCATATTTTCCCAAACAACATTAATTGAGATGTTGTTTCCAGAACTCTTATAATTACCAAGCGTTGCCAAATTGTGTTCGCTGATGAAACAACTATGTGATTGATTTTTCCGTTCAATTGGAAGACGGTCCCTGCCGTGTTGTCAAATTGCTCCACACCCCCCTCCCACCATCCCGCGGCAACTCCAGTGAAGTCTCCAAAGCATGACAACATTATATATTCCCCTGTCAAATGCACACATTAATTTTATGTAGGCCTTATTTGTTATTGTGCTCAAAATACGATGTAGTACAGGGTTACATGCAAGGGAATAAAATTACAAATGGAACGTCAATTATCCGAGACCAAGATTGGATCGGTTAATCGAATACTTCGGATAATTAAACATACATAAGAATACACGATTTGTACGAAACAACTGCAACTAGGCTTATAATTAAATTTTTAGTAGGCAAAGTTATTACACTGTATTTTGAAATATAAAGTATTTTAAAAAATAGTTGACTTAGGATGCGATTTTTTACTCTAGTAATGACAAAAGTATATTTCTACGCTATACTGTTGGTATCTTCAAATAAATAATCGGAAATGAATACATAAAGAGGTTGGAGTAATACGTCTGCATAGTAACCAGGAATAACATTTAGTTTTGACAACTGCACTAAAAATAGATATTGGAATTTTTTTAGGGGTGGCAGTGGTGGTTCGGATTTCGGGTTCTAGTGTATTAATAAAAGTAATAAGGAATTCCAATTGGATTTGACCATTTCAATTGCTTATTATTTTTTTCACCTAATAAGAAAAATTTCAACATTAGGTGATGTTTTTGGAATGCAAACAAAATAATATAGTAGTAAGTAATTTATTTTAAATTATTAATTTTCGAATTTATTTGGCATTTGATTAAGATAATAAGGGAGTATTCAAATAAGATTAGACTGTCGGCTCAGTATTCTTAAGAAATGAGCTTCTCAAGGGTCTAAGGGTTTAATGGTTTAATGGGTCTAATGGGTTCTGTTCCATCTCTGGGTCTAACTAAAAAACCCGGGGCAAAACCACTCACACAAATACAGCAGTAATCGTCCCATTATTGTCCTGCTGGAGGACTTGAGTTCCCCTATTTCTGCCCTTTACAAACTCTTCGGTTTCAGCTGAAAAACCTGTAGTGCGCGCCTACCCTAACAGTACGAAACGAACATTATAGGGGCACGGAGGTACCAGTAAACAGCAATGCGATTGATAATTAATATACAGTGCAAATTGGATAATTCGAAGCTGAAGGGACCACTACAAAACTTCGAATTATCCAAAACTTCGAATTAAACAAGTTGCATCTTTTAACTTTAATTTCAGATCCACTGAATGCTTGAAAAGATTATTGTGTCAATAAGTAAATATTTAATCAGAAAGATCATGGTATGAAAGAGTTAAACACTATGTATGTAAACAAAATAAGATTTATATTACGTAAGCTACAGTACATATTACATTCAATACAGAAAATTACAGTTTTTCAAAAAATTGTGCAATGTCTGATTGTTTTGTAGAATTCAGTCGCTTAAGGTTAGCAAAATCATCAAGGACGTTTAGTGAACGGAAAACAGCTTCACTTACGTTGGTTTGTCCTTCAATGTACCGACGAAATTCGGCGCTATCCCGTACTCGTTGGCGATTTGGCATTTCTTCTTCACACCCTTTTCCACCTCGCGAATGACGGCGACCTTTTCAGCGAACGTTAAATTCTTGTACACGCGTGGTTTACTGAAAGACGTGGTGACACTGACAGCAGGAAGCTCGAATGGCGTCTGAAGCGTCACGTGTCGAACGGTGGCGGGAAGGGGATGTCACGTGTCGAATTTCTCAACGATGAAACGCCGAAAAGTCTTCATGGTTCGAAATTTTTATAAAAAACTTCGAATTAAGGAAGTTGAACTTCGAATTATCCACGATTTTTTCGCATTGATTTAATAAGAAGTTCAAGGGACTAAGAGAAATCTTCGAATTAATCACGATTTCGAATTATCCAAGTTGCCAAGAACCTTTTAAGTTAGTTTCAAGACCGCATTGACTATTGCAACCAACTTCTCAAAACGCGTCCAACTTGTCACGTGTCCTATACCAGACAGTCTAATTTGAGATTGCTTTTGGGAAAAAAAAACAACTTGACAAGAAAAAGTAAACAGTTACACGTGTCCCGTGACGTTCTCCAACACGAGACAATTCATCCGCACCTGCGTGGCACTGTCACGTGACAGACCAACTTGCGCTTTTCCATAACAACAGCAGAGTTGTTGATAAGTGCAGTGTAATTACCAATAGAATCCACTTTTCCCATTTCATTATCGTCCACTTGAGTAGAGACGACTCAGCAATCTGTCAAAACGTTTGTGTGTGTGTGGACCATCGTTGGTTCGAGTGTCCCATTAATAACAGCGTTCGTTGAACTCGCGTCCTGCATTGGGCAGCAGCCCAAAAGCACAATTTCACGGTGGGAGTTCCTTTAGTCGAACGCTAAGTGAGTAATGTGCAAGATTATTAAAAGCAATTGAAAACTTTCTCTGTATTTAACAGCTAACTGGATACGTATTAAAGACAGTGCCGGACAAATTATTAAGAAATATCAACATATTGATGCTTCTCAGAAAGCTTTTAAAATGCGTTTAGTATAAGTTAATTAGACAAAAAATAAAGAAAAATAGAGATGGCAACATACAGAGGACCCTAAATAACCGAAAATGTGTCTCTTCGAATTGGAAGAGTCTCAATTCTAAGTCTCAATACTGGTGGGAGATAGACTTCAATTGGATGTTTAATCGGGATTGAGAAGTTTATCCTCTATATGACCTATGGCTCTTTAACGGCTTCCCATTACCACCCGATGAACTGAAGACAGACAAACTTATTCCAATTCACTTCTTGGCCAACAAAACATCAACTTATACGGCTTTTTCGATGTAATCGAAAAAAAATATTTATTGTTTTAACTGTTTTATTTCTAGTTTTCGTAATTCTTTGCCAATTACGAGATTTTAACTTTAAGTTTTGGTCAAATAAATCTGCTTTAAGTCACTTTAGGTAGTTAAAGCAAAAACAAAATAATGATTAAAAACACAATGAATTATTTTAAAAAAAGAAACTTTAAAATCTGAGAATTTTCGGAACAAACTCGTTGTTCTTTTGTCGAACGTCTGACAGTTTAGAAGAAAAAAAATGTATGACAATAGAAAAATAGAAGAAAATGTATGACAATAGAAGAATTCTTATTAAACACCAAATTTAAATTATTGATAAATTAAAGGTAATTGTGTTAGCAGCACAATTTGCACGATAATGTTTTTTAAAAATATAAAGGCAAAATATAGATAAAATAAAGAAATATTATCATTTTTATCGACTCACGCTACACGAAATCTTCTGTCGTTTAATCCGATTTCGCCACCTCTACAGACAAATTACAAGTCGGACAGACATGAGTTGTACCTCATTGGAACCCTTACGACTTACAGGGTTGGGGGAAAATATGAGTTCCGGTCTGTGAATCACTTCCTGTTCCAGTAACATAATAATGCTTCAGAAAGAGAATTCTCAACATCTTACAGACATTCTGAGCGGTTTCATAGCTCAGTGATTAGTATATTGCGCTGTGGCCGCAATAACCCAGGTTCGAATCCTGGTCACGACAACACAGCACACGAGGACCTTTTCTTCTTTTAAATTATACATTTTTTAACTCGTTATTTGTAGAAAATGAAACATTTACGGATCGTCAAGGTTTCTTGATTACCGTTTCATCTCCACTACAAAACCCGTTTTATTTATCTAAAAAAAATGATATTATTCTATGGTAAAACAATATTTACTATAAACAATTTTTAAATTAATCCTTTGGTAATAAGTATTTGGAAACTATGAATGGTAAGACTTTGTGAAAAGAAATATTTTTTACAAGACATTGTTATCTTTTACAAGATAATAGCAATGATGGTATTTAGTACTCAGCTCCTGATCAGTGGGTTCTGGTTCTTAATCCTTACCTAAAGTTTCGAGTACCAAAACCAATAAGGATCTTACTTTGAAGGCGTAACTTACAACTAAAAATTCAACTTTCTTGAATACAAAAAAAAAGTTGTTGAATTGTCATTACGGCGCTTTATTTCCTATTATTGGTCCAATACGCAAAAATAATTACTGAAATTTGTACTAAAATGGTATTAATAATCTGAACTACTTTCCAAAATCAATAGTTATTCAGAAAGACAAACACTGTATAAAATGATATTTCTAAATTTCAAAATAAATAAAAAAAAAAGTTATTCTTTTGCAATTTGTTTTGTTCAGAAAAACTTTGACATATCTAGATATGTCGATTATATAAACATAATAATATACACCTATATTGCATAGAGCTGTCGCAACGCCAAAGTTCTTTTTTTTCTCCACTTTAGGTAACACGAACTATATGGTGTTAGTGGAAGCCAATTCCCGGCGGGGATACACCGCTCTCTGTTCTCTTAACAAAAGTCATAACTGGTGTTTACTAAAAGCAGCGATAACAAATGTGTTCGTTTGAAAGTATTTAGGAAAATTATTTTATATCTACTTACATAATATTTATTGTGCCTTTTTACTCAAAATAAATATTTACTTGTTCGTTTCGTGAGTTTTATATACATATACTTTTCTCTTTTTAGGGCCTTTTCGACTTACGATCAAGTTCGTAAGTCGGGATCTTAACATGTTCATTTGTTTGAGCTCTAAGAAAAAAACGAATAATCTATGTCTGACGCGCACAAGGAAAGAAATTGAGAACCAATGATCTATATTTTGCTAAAAAATTCCAAATAATAAGAAATTCCTGATGTTTTTCAACCTAACACAGAATCCCCCATAAAAATAAATCACCTTAGTTTTGGTAATAAACGGTCCAGAGAGCGGACTTCCGCACTGAGATACAGAGAGAAACCACAAATTTTCGAACTGTGGGGGAGAAAATGACAGGATTATCGGAATACACGGAAATTTAAGCTCCTATCGACCATGAAATACACAATCAAAAGAAAAGAAACTAGAGAAATGGATGAACCCCCACCCCCTCTCCCACAACGTTGTTCTCTCGTGGGATGTGACCTTGTGAAACGCTATCTTCACTGAATCCGTTGCTGGATCGTAAAATATTAGTGGTGCCGCCCCGTTTCTGACTCCTCCACAACTCAGGCAGATACATTTTAGATACTAAACGCAACGTGAGGAGTCGGGGAGGTTTAAGTCAAAACATCCTAAATTTCCGTTAATATTCGAACGAGTAAACAGAACCCACCATTTCTCCAAACTTAAATGTCGATTAAAAGTAAAAGAAAAGAAAAATGGAAGTTTAGAAACTCTTGCAAGTTTCAGCTCGAATTTTAAAAAGTTTTGCAACTAGAAGATTTTCGAGCGCAGTTTACGTATTTTTCACACACAAATGATTTAATACGACTTTTAAAGAGTTGTCGCTATTAGCCCCTTTTTAGTGGGGTTGTTGCAATTTTCAGGGCCCGAAATCAATGATGAAAATACCACACGAAGGATGGCAATCTCGGAATTTTACTTCCAACCAAAAAACAAAAAAAAAAAAAAAAACCAAAGCTGAAGAGGTATTGTCGCCGAAATCGTTGCCTTCACTCTTCCGCGTACATTACTGACGCCTACATCACATTCACAGTTCGGTTGTACAATCTCTTTTCTAAAAAGAACCAGATATTTTGAGAACACAGCTTCCTGAAAAATTGTGGCAAAAAGAAACAAAAAAAAAAACACTCATTTTGGCCCAGCAAGAAAATTCACAATAATTGTAGTGAACAATAAAAATATTTGTAACAATAAAAATATTTTTTTTTTTTAAGCATCCCACTTTCAAAAAAAAAAAAAAAACACACACACACACACTCTTAGAAATGTAACTTAACTCCTAATACAGAATTAAGACATTCAGATAATTAAGGGGTTTCCAAAGAATTATACCTAATCTATTAACCGAAAACATATCTATCCTTCACGCCGAAAACAATAATTATTTTTTTATTTAATTATGTTCTTATTAAATTTTTTAAGATTTATTCAATTAAGATTTAGAAATATATTAATTTTACTAATAAATTTATGCTTATTGTAAGTAAACGTCCAATAGTACATTGAAAGTTAATATACTGAAAATTAAAGAATATTTTAGAATATTAGAAAACGAAATAGAAGTAAATTTTTTTTAATGAAAATCTTAAATTTCAAATTTTCTTGTTCTTTTATTTCTTCCCCGTTACTTTGTCTGAAATTGGCATTTCACATTCTAAATACTGGTTCTTCAGACACCTCGGTCAAAAACGACGAAAAGATAACTGAAATATTACAGTAAAAACAAAGTTGTGGTCAATGGTAGCCTAAAGTGTTATTCTGGTAAATCCGTGGGCCTAAAACTGACCCCAGAGCAGAAAGGTTGGCTTCTCCTGCGAGCATCAAAACACTGCAGCAAAGAACGTTTTCCTAATGTCAGGGGCAAAACAATCAATCGACAGCCGTGTGGGAGGATGACATTGGAACACCGCCACGTTCAAAACCACTTAGGAAACAGAGCTCAACTCACCAAACACGCGTTAAATAACAAAGCAGCTAAAGGCTCTTCGTCAGGCAATCCCATAATTCAACGCGCAGGGATTTAAGCGAAAACTCTCTTACACGTCGAATCAAAAATCCCTTCGTGACACCGATTCCCAGTGCGACATAAGAGAGAGAAAATAACCCATTGACCTGGTCTACAGCTGTGCAAAAGAAGGAATAATGGCCCTCGTTCATCAGCCATTTCGATGATAAATGGAAAATGGCTCCAACCGAATCGTAATTTCAAATTAATGTAAGTATAAAGAGATTTACAATTGTAAAAGAAAGTTTGCCATTCAAGGAAACGATAAAAGTTCTTAATCGTGCCTGGAAAGTCACGTGACTGCAGTTATTTAAAATACATTAAGGAAAATCCATTAATAAGAGAAATTGATAGTTAAAAAATAAATATTTGCATTTACGATATTTATAAGACTGTCAAAGCGACAGCCTGCCACGTGACTGATACGTTTGAACCTGGGTTCGACTCCCGACTTGGGCTTGGATGTTTTTTGCTCTCTTCGGGTTTATGTTTCTCTTGCTTTACAATTAATATCTGTATAATAGCTTAAAAGAAAGGCCTCAATACTAATGGGAATAACCAATTTACAATATATATATAACAACAACGCATTGTTTTTACATTCATTCATGGACAGCTACAATAGTTCGGTTTTTCATTAACTGATGTGGCTGAGATACCTGGAATGATTAATCCATTACTAATTGCGACGTCCCTATAAGAAATCTCGGTGAAGTCAACTTGACTTTGCCTCTTGAGATAATGAATGAATAAAACGCCACTTTCATACACTTCACGATTAATCTGTACAATCTCCTATAGAACCTCAATGATGAAAATAACATTCTAAACTAAACAAACCGTAATTACTAATAAACCATAACTAACATTCGTCTCGTACTTGGTTTACAACAAATAACTTCCTGATTACAGTAGCGGAAAAATGAACTTTAATAGCAGGGTTGTCATACGGGATTATTATATGATGCACTTACAGTTGATAGGTTTACAATTACAGTAAAATGAATGCTGATCAATTTTGTTTTGATTTGAGTAAATAGTAATATCTGTTTTTCGCCAATTACAAAGATAAAAATAATTTAAATTTAGTAGACAGTGGAATACATGTCGTTATTTAAACAACTCAATACTTTCAAAATTTCATATAGTGATTTATGTAACGTAAATAAATATTATGCATGAAGCTGATAAATCGATAGGAATGGAATTCAAAAACTTAGAAATTAAAAATGAAACTCCACAAACTACATTTGAAAAAAATCTTCTTGTAAATAAATAAAATAAAATAAATAAATAAATAAATAAATAAATAAATAAATAAATAAATATTTACATTTTTCAACGAGAAAATTGCAGCTGTGCAATTTTGGAATGCTTTTATGGGAAAACTCAAGAATGTTCATTCAAACATACGTTGAATATTGTAAATATAATGAAAGGTTTCAACTTCTGCAAATAACTGATTATTTTTGTGAAAAGGACATTTTATTATAGTTGTGATTCTTTTTACTGAAGCTTCTCACCTTAATGACTAATTTATACCCAAAATCGAAAGTTCACATTAAATAATGTCTGAAAATCACTAGAGTTTAAGCATTAATCAAGTATTTTTCAATTACATTCTATCAGTAAAATTCAGCTTCGTAACCACGTTTTTATGTTTTAGTGATTATGGCGCTTTAATGACTATAGTTCTTTCTCGATTCTTGGATCCTAGCTCTTTAATCTTACGTCTAACATATACCAAAACCAAATTTATGGTTGGCTAGGAAACTCTTAATAGCAAATCTAGCAAATATACTAAGTTTATTTTTAATTTATATCTCAAGAAGATATGTAAAGATTTGTTTCGACTGTGGTAAGGAGTTTTCATATATCTATTTAAGCAATTAAAGGTTTGCTGACAATGCAGATACAAACTTGGATCTCTTATATCAAATTTTATCAAAATTGGCACAGTTAAATCTTAAAAGTTATATTTTCTATTTAGGACTGTATCTAAATCTGAATTAAACTCAAGATAGTGCCACAAAGGATCAGATAAAAAAAACCAACAACGAGAAAGTTAAAAAAAACCCAACCGAAAAAGTTATCTCGATTTGGATTTTGAGACTCAAATCGTGTTTTGAATTGGATTATAGTTATTTATTAAAAAAAATCAACATTCGTGTAGCTAAAGTGTAAGAAATCTCTCGAATCAACATCGTTTCATTGTATAGCATCAGCGAGAAATGACTAATGGACTGTCACCGATCAATATTAAAGAAATAAAGCAGATGTTATGGTAGCCAGAAACGATACAAACGCCATTTGTGTTAAAATAAATAAAAAAAATCTTCCAAAGAAAGATGGCGGACACACAATATCATAGCAGGAGTTGATTTAATTGAATTGGGAAGAAAAGTGGATAAAAGAAACAGAACTCATAAACCGAAAGAACAATCCATCATTACAGCATGGGTAACTTTTTCTAAGCCTGTCTGTTGTCACTTCCAAAGAAGAAAGAAGTTAGTCGAGTCTGTCAGTTAAACCAGACAACGCCAAGAGGCATCTGGTGGCGGAAAAATGAAATAATAGATTTTTTTTTTCCACCGATGCTGAGTGCAGACAAACAAACCAGTTTCTCATCTCTTACTGCAATATAAGCGAAGGAAGGACATAAATATTAGACAAATCCCGGTCTTTACTTCACAGCGCTATTACCAAATAAATATACAATTTAAACGAAAACTGTGCAGCAATAGAGATACAATTTCCATTAAGTCTGCCAGTTCTCTATCGAAAGAAATTTTAGATATGAATGATCTCAACAGCAGGTGAAATTTATTTATTATCTTTCTCTTAGGTTAAAAATGAATTAAATTTTACAATAAGAATTCTTTCGGTTTAGAATAAGAAAGAGGCACAGCTGCTTCAAGAGAAAATATTATTTATAAGTTTTCGATAGAAAACCGATGATGTCAGCAGTAAGCTATAGCAAGACTTTGCGTATATTTGAAACCAAAGAAATGACAGGTTCATACTTAAAGTAAGAAATATTGTAATCATTCAAGGCAGCTAAAAGATGTAAAAATGATAGGAGAGAAGTAGGCTGCGAACTGCAGTAAAGTAAAATGAAAACAATTGTGACAGATTAATAAAAGATCATGATGAAAAAGTTAGCCGATCCTATGATAAGATATTTGAAAAAACAAAAAAACAAAAACAAAAAAAAATAGAATTGTATTTTTTTTTAAATGTCGATCCTATGATAAGATTAGCTTTTCCTTCATGATCTTTTTGTATCTGATAAAAACCAGCCAAACAACTTCAAAAAAAAAAATGTTAAATTAACATATATTAAAAAAAATGTTAAATTAATAATAAAAATATGTTAAATTTTTAAAATACAGTTTATTCACTATATCTGTAGAGTCACGTGACAGCTCCATATATGGTGAACGACTGAGGCATTAGTTACTCCGAGTACTTCCGTTTAATATTTCCATAGTTAAAAATGAAATTGCACATGCCTAAAAACAAAGTTTTTATGAAAATAAATAAAAAAAAAAAAAAACTATTTAATATTGTAAAACCAAAAATAATAAACATTGTAGCGTCAGAACCAATACGATGTAAACCAACAAGAGCAACAACCCACAATGACATTCCAGAAGCGACTAAGCAATAAACCTAGTGAAGAAAGGAAATGATAACGATTGGTTGGCTGTGATCACGTGCCTCCACAGATAAAGTGAACCGACTATAGTCGACCTGCTAGATGTAGGGTTCTATCGTCTTTAAAATTTGAAAACTAAAATAAAACGTAAATATAGTAAAAACTGTAATAATTTCCTCGTCGACTTCCATTCGACCTTTCTTCAATCAGCTCCATAAAACTAAAGGAATTTGTAATTCCAAAAGTCGTAATATTTAATTAAATGCATTTTTTTAATAATAATACTAAAAAAAAGTTCTAACTAACTAACCATATAAATGAAAAAAAGTGTCATCAATATCATTTGCTGTACAGAACATTAGGAATAATAAGACTGATGATTGCAAATAAAACACAAACAGCTATACTAGGGATATTATTCTAAAACCAGCATAAATTTATATTAATCTAAACATTACAGAAACACTTCTTTTAAAGTTACTTTATTTATTTCAAGAGTACTTCCAGTCCCCGTCTACATTGTATTGCTACATTAGCGAAATGGTGGCGTGTAAACAGTATACTATTTCCGGTATTGTGCATCAAAAAACATTGTAATATAGTTTATTTACAACAACTTAAATTGTGAATTGAGTATAAAAGGGAACTACAACAAAATCATAAATTTTAAAATCAACTGATATTACATGTTGTCTGTAACTTAATTCAATTCACTACATAAAATCATTTTTGTTATATAATAATATTAATTTGGAATGAGTCGTTTAGTGAAGGATTATTTTCTAACGCGCAGTAACAAACCGCAACACGCCCTCGTAACACTCTTTCAATTCTATAAAGAAAAACTGACGCGAAGTGTAGATTGTTTTCCATGTCACGATGTGAGTGAATAGTTGAAAGCGGCTCAATATTTTCCTGTGAATTCCTTTACGTCTCTTTAAACTCTCAGTCACCACAATCTGCTACACAACCGATGCCTATTCACACAGAAAATGACCAGCACTTCAAATCCATTCAGGAATCCAAGGAAAGTTGGGATACAGAGGCTTCTACAACTTAATAACGAATACGAGAGCAAAATAATTAGCAGCTGTTTTCTCCTTAATATCGTCGAAGTTCCTCTGATAAACGACTCGCAATCTTTTTTTTTTTTCGTTTTGCTTGCTGTTTTTATCCACTAGGTTTACGCTCAGCTTTGCGTTGTCCATTGGGGCCTGAGTATGAAGCAATGGGGGTCCATTTTGAGGAAGGAAGGAGAGATCGACAGAAAATAATCGTGCTGTTAATTTAAGTTGGACCGGGAATCCGTCGTAGCAAATTTTAAAAAAATACGTCCAGCCGTTTTAACGTAATCTGTCCACAACTAAACGAACAGAGAATAAAAAATGTTCAAGCGGAGTAGAAAACATTATTATAAAAAGATATTGTTGCTTTGTTAATACTTTTCAATATGCATCCCAGAAAGAAAAAAAACAAGGATTCGAACAAAAATATCTTAAACTATGTCCGTTCAATCATCTGTACTTGAAGTAAAAAGTAATGATTTTAGTACAAGATAGGTCCGTAATAGTTACAGGACCAGAAATCATCTTCACACAATCATTTAGAAGTTAATATGAGTTATAAATTAATAGTTAATATACGTAATATTAGAAAGTTTATAGGTAAACAATGATTTATCTAAAATCAGTTTTTGGGTTGAGGAATAGGTAATGTTATGTACTGTCGCAAACAAAGGAGTCCCATTCAAATTGAAAGGCAGTTATCAGAGCTCTTATCTTTGGAATTACAAAGTCTTCCGTTCCATTTGTACTTCATAAAGAACCTGTATTTTTTTCTATTTTTTTTATAATTAATTTCTTTGAAATTTTGAATCTTGTTACAGTTCCCGTCACAAACGATTACAAAAGGAGCATAGAGGTTACTTTTGTGACAGCCACTGTCGTTCGATTTAGAAGGCGAAGGATATCTAATGTCATTTTGCACATCGTCTGTAAATAAAAAGTGAAATGAACTATAGGAGAGCTACAATTCACTGTTGTGTGATCCTGTTATACTTCTCGAGTCTGCACGTCAGCCATATTGTTCCTTGAGCAGTCGACATTGGTTCGACAAATTGGAAACGCCTCGATCTTTCTTGATGGATTAGAATCTCCGGAGACAAAGAAACAATTAGAGCGCCTTGGAAATCCCTCTCATTCTGATATAAAATCCATCTCGTTATTTCACGTTCGACGAAACATAGTAAAACAGATGTAGCGAAAGGAAAAAAAAAAAAGAAATCCACTATCGTAAGACGAGGTTCTTAATAGAAGCTGGAAGAAAGAAAGAAACTGAATGGAAAAGACAGAAAGAAGAATTAAGTCGATATTTACTTCTCAAATAGGATAAACTAGAAGCGGTAGACAGCAACGACCCCTCTTCCATAGATTAATTCCTATTGATTCAGTCGACTCTCACTTGGAAAACAGGCGCTGCTGACAAACAAATGAGCATCAACAACAGAGGACTCAGTAAATGCCTTTACGAAAACTTTGCTTGTCTTTCTCAGGATTTGTAGAGCATTCTCAGTTATTAGATTTTAGGGAACCCAAGGAAAGAAAAAGGAACAATCCTCATTCACAACTGTGTGTCTGTCTGTCTGCAGGTGTAAATATCGAAAACAGATAAAGAGTTATGTTTTTTTTTTATTTTTAATCGATTCTGCCTGCATATTACTGCCGCATCTACTCTCCTCTTTTCAAATGATATTTTATTTAATTTTTTTTATTCCTTTCACTTCTTTTTTTTTTTGTAATTATGAAACTTTGTTGATTTTATTATTTGTCCACTTATCTAGAATATTCGCGAAGTGACCAAACATTCTAGATTTGGCGCCATCTTGTGAATAACTTTATATGTACTGTGTAATGTTTATCAGAGCAAGTCAGTTGCTTTGCTGTACTCAGCTTTCCAGTTTTATTACTTCCTAAATAAATGAACTTTTTCAACAATACTGGAATTATGAAAAAAATGTTTATTTAAAATAAACCACAAGATATTGCAACACTTTTTTTTTTTTTTATTGCAGACGAATAATATTCCTATATTTAATTTTCCATATTTATTAATAGGACTTACAACCTGACTTTCAGCGGGAAAAAACGGTAACAATCAAAAATACTTGTCAGAGGGTTAAATATCTGATTTCTTTATCACTGCTTTTTTAGTGCCCCCCCCCCCCCCCACTATCGCTAAATGGAGTCGAGAAACATCTTTCACAGGAATTCGCGATCGTGCCAAACTTTCTAAACACAAATAAGTAAATAAAAATAAAAAAAACAAAAATGATGAATAAGTAAATTAATGAAGATGTACAACACAACATTTTAAGTTACTATTGACTTTAAATTTTGTTTTTTCCTAATTTAAATTTTAAAAATTGAATTTTAAATTTATAAAGAAACTGCAAAAGCATAATATTTCTAATGATTTTAAACAATTCAGTTAAAACTATTACAATGAATAGATTAAGTTTTTCTTCACATAAAAAAACTTAGAACTGAAAATTTTTCAACCTTAGTTTTCAAAAGGAGAATGAGGTTCATCCAATCAGTCTCTTCTGTATTAACCCTTTCCCTTAATAACTTTTGTATGGATCTTCTTGGATCTTGGTATGCTCACTCGAGGACTGGGGAAGATCTAAATGTAATATTGGCAATGTTTACCAAGTGGATCCTTCTCGAAAGAATGGCGCGAAAAGACGACATAAATTCCCTTAGAAAAGCATTAACAATGGGCTTTTATCGTAAATCTATTAAAATCTCATTATCTTGAAAAATGAATATTAAATCCTTAATTCATTGCGCGTGATTTGATACGTTTAAAATTAAGCGGATTTAATTTTTCATTTTTTTCCAAAAAAATGTAAAATTTATACCCAGCAGTTATTATAATTTTAAATATAAATGGAGCCTTGTCGTTTTCAGGACTTTAAAAATAAACAAATAATAAAATAAAAAGGAATATTAAGAAATAACATCCTAAGGAAAGTAGGCTTTAACTTCTTTTAAACTTATTATTATCATGAATTACTGCTCGTGCTGAGTGGAAGCACTTTTGTTGTTGTTTAGTTTTTTTCTGTAATAAAGGTTTTCGTTGTAATGGAATTCGCTGTAACGAGATTTTACTACATAACGACTCAATGTTTACAGCGTCAAAATTGCAGAGATGAAAAGAAAAAAAAAAGAGGATCGAAAGACAAAAAAAGCGAAAAACAAAGGCTGAAGACGGAACAGAAACGAACGAGAACCTAAAATGCGCAGGAATGTCATAATTAACTAACATTTATGAAACGCTGTTCCGGAATTTCATTATATATTTGTTGCTGGTGTTCTTTTTTTCTCCCTCAAATTTGGAATTACGCTTATATCTGACGTCATGCATCTCTTCCGCCGACTCAGCTGTGGCTGACAGAAGTTTTATTTTTTGTTTTGAAAATTGTGAAACACAACACAAAAAGAAAAAGTCAACATTTTTTTTAATTATAATGTAGATTGAATACAAACAAGAGGGTCTCCATTTCTGAAAGAAAAAGAAAAATATTTAATTCAGCACTATTTATTTTTCTTTACATTCGATTACTGTTAAACATATCCTAATAGCGCGCAAATCCGTTCACGAAATAAACGGATTAATATCCATCACTTCAGTGAGAATTTCGTCATCTGTTCGATCTAAATTGATAGGATTTCAAATGTAATAGTTATATCGTCTCAAGCCCTTAAAAAAATATCCATACAAAGGTTCAAGAAGAATCCCTGCAGCAGCAGTTCCAAATTATTAGAGACACACAAAGAGACTTTACTACGAAAAGGGAATGAAAATAGAGTTGGATTTATGTTCTTAATAAAAATTACAAGCGAAGACATTTTACAAATCCACGAAGCATCGAAAACAACTGCATTTTTGGCATCATAAACTATAATCTTTTTTTCATCTTTACTACGATATTTCGAAAACATTTCCTGTTTTCATCAGGTTTTCAAACAAAATGGAGAAGAACGTAAAAACCAAGTAGTTAAGATGAAAAGAAGATTTTAGTTTGTGAGGCTATTTATTTACTTGATAAACATTTATATAAATATATTATAACTGGATTTTTGGTTGCTGTTGTTTTTGTTTTCCCGGAACGGTTGTAAGGAAATAACTTTGTGTAATATTCATGAAGA
Organism: Thereuonema tuberculata; assembly: GCA_023159025.1. Taxonomy (NCBI): domain Eukaryota; kingdom Metazoa; phylum Arthropoda; class Chilopoda; order Scutigeromorpha; family Scutigeridae; genus Thereuonema; species Thereuonema tuberculata. The sequence continues at coordinate 39,008,010 of JAFIDM010000002.1, forward strand.
TTTCTCTCATGAGGTCATAAAAACATGGACTCAGCTGCTTCTTGGATCCTGTTGGTGCCCGCACGTGCAGGACTATTTCTGGGTGAACGATGGTGACTCGTCACCCCTAAATCTCACACTGTGCCCTTCCGCACATTTAATAGCCATCTCTCATTGGTCCCCCTCTTTTAACGCGTCCCCTGCATCTCTCGAGCCCCTGACAACAAACATGCTGACAAAAATCGAAAGGTGCTGCCTTTTGCTTTTATTTATGTTATGTCGGGTGAGACCCACTAATTGGATTCAGTAAATGAAGTATAAGCACCCCTCTCGCCATTTAATAATTTGGTCTGACTTCATTTCCATTAAGTTTTATTTATAATGGAGTAGGGGCAACAAAACATTTGAACACTAAAAGCATTGTTAAACATACAATAAGAGCAACAACACTTACAATAACAGAATACTAAAAATAAAAATATAAAAAACATCTTTGTCGAACTTCAAGCGTACTTTCTCATGTATATGAGCTTCGCGCGGCAAAGATTTCAATCAATCAGTTACAATTTAGAATAGCATAGAATATAAAAATAAACTAAACTTACATTGCTAAACTATATAAAGCCAGACAGTGATGTTTGATCATTGTCTCTAAATTTTAGTTATTTTGTGCAAAGATAAATTGGCTGTATCTTCGCAGAAACAGTAATATGGTTTTTTGATTTGGCTTGGTATATATATTTTTTAAAAATGTGAAATCACAGGAAATGCAATTGTACGTTTACTTTTAAATTGTAATATTTACTTAATATACATGCAAATGTTTCTGTTTCTAAAAAAAATGAATTAAATCATCATTACTTAAATGTAAGCTGCTTAAATCCAATTGATTTTAATCATATCAGAGCACACGGTATTACTGGATTAGATAAAAGATTAACCTAAAATAATTAATACTTATTAATGTTATACTGTTTTTCTATAGGATTATTTGTCAGCTTCACGCGTGATATCTCGACAAAACCTTACACTAAAAAAAAAAATAATATAAAAGTTATATGTGCTTTGTCCATAAATAGGCACGCCAAATTTCAGAAAGATCGATCTAGCAGCTCAAAAGTTATTAAGGATACATACATATACAGACTGAGTGATCTGATGAACTTCAATTACCTAGGAAAGTGATCCGTAAATCGCAGACTCTACTTGTGAATTAACTAAACAATGTTTTCAGAGCGAGAAGTCATAACTTTAACATAGCATTCTGGAGGTCACTATAAGTCAAAAAGCCCGTACGTCAAAATCGTTATTGAAAAGGGAGCTAGGACAGTTTAAATAACCCAGACTCAAATAAAAACACAATAAAAAGGTCTTTTCTAGACTAAACCCACAACAAATCAATAAATGTCAGCCGGACTTTCATATGACCTCAAAAGAAATGACTTTTCTGTTCAACTGATGATATATCAAGACAGGAAATGTTGATAATATTTCCAACTGATGGTACGCGAGTGTCACAGAAGTTGCCGTAAAAATTCTGAAATGGTTATTCCATCGACTTACCTATAAACAACTTACTGTAAACCTTATGGATAGTATACATTATTACTGGCGTGATTCGCAAAAGAAAAAAAACAACAACTTAAGATACTGGTTTGTATTGATCATGTAAATGTAAAGGGCTTGTATATCTGAATATTGGTTGTTAAATTCCGAACTCGGCTACCAGATTAGAGGTTGCATTTTCGATGTATTAAATTCAGTATTAAAATTTGTTTTGATTTTCAATGATTTTATTAAAAGTTGAAGTTTATTAATTACAAAGCATTTAAAGTCTCACTGTTCTACTCATATATTTTTCTTGTCTATTTGTACGTGCAACAAGTTAAAACGGGCTAAACGAATTTCAGTCAAACTTGATACGTAACTAAATTATGGTCTAATTACTATCGGCCAAACGAAACAACGACTCTGACCTTGAAATGCACCTATGATCCCTTAATCATTCCAGGACTTAAAGAAACAATTGACAAAGGTTTGCCTCGCTTGGGAGTCGCCAATCAGAAGCCATAAACTTTCCCGCCTTAAACACTGACATATACAATCGATTCAAATTCTACTACTGCGACATCTGGTGGTCACGGTCGTTCTTTGATTTGGCGGACTTTAGAGTAATGATAAGAGTCACATTGATATTGATTTTGAAATCCAGGTACTGAAGCGGACAGCTTGGCGAGGAATAACAAACAAAACTAAACTGATTGTACTTTCTGTGACGAACTAATACAGTATACCATCACTAATTTCAAATTTCCCGTGTCGCCGCACCAACCTGCCACTACTGTTTGGTGGCGCTACTTGCTGCATAAACATTGTTACATTATTGGCGCGACTGTTGATATGTAAATGTGTTTAGTTGCAAATTTCAGCTCTTCACTTTGGAAGCGGCAGTGATGAACTTTCTTGTGTAACTCAACAGAATTACCTGTATCATTTATTTTACCTGTGCTTCATTAAAATTTCACTTGATTTTCTTTTAATGTTTCTTTTTTCTTTATTAACGAACTTGTACTGATGTATAGTATTTACGGTATTTTAAAGTTAAGATGAGATGGAATTATAAGACTTCGCTTGCTCTGGCAATAACGTTTCTTGAAGCAGGTTTGAAATTATCGATGAATCTTCAGCAAAAAAAAAAAAAAAAATTTTCTTTCATGTTTTCCATTACCTCCTAACTACATCAAGAAAGCCTTTTTTGATCGACTCTCAGTAAGACATATTGTTTTTGTTAACTAATTTGCTTGCATATAATTGGCAGGAATTCTGGATTATTTCCATCCATTCATTTCATTAGCACGAGGCTTGTAAAACGATACGATGCTCCTTTTTCTGTGTTTTGTGGGAACGCCAATCACTTGGCTTTCAATCAATTTGTTTTGGCTTCTCCGTTGCCTATCACTGAAAAGAGATCTTTGACTGGGCTTTCCTCACAATACAAAGAGTTCATTAACGCGTTAGACAACAAGATCGCGCCCACCCACCCTGCGTCCAAGATGCTCTTTGCCAAATAACACCTACGCTAACCCTATTAGCCGACTAAAGATGGACGGAAGTTTGTCTAATGACTTAAGAGCAAATATTCCAGTAATCCTGTGTGGTCGCATGAAAACGTCCAGAGATCGGTGAATATCAAATACCAACAGTATTTTGCATTTATTATTAATAGACAGATTCTAAATCCATGCTTATTAAAATTTTGAATATTTGCTTCGCATTCACCTTTAGCTAACTGTGACTTGACAGCAGAAATCAACTCTTTGGAATACCACAAGACTCCAATATTGAACCGCTTCCATTTTACGGTTATTTTTATAAATATACTCTTCGTGATTTTTTTAAAGCATAAGAAAAAATTTGTAGAATTCGAAAAATAAAATTTGAATTTTCCCTTTTTTTATTAAAAAAAAAAAGAAGAAACTTTACTGCCGGACTGTACATTAGAATATTCCTTGAAATTCTAACTTGTATATTTAAAAACTCATTTAAATTTTTCTTGAAAAAGATAATGTTTTCCTTCCTTTTTCCACTGAATAATTATATTAATAAAATCTTAAAATGCTGCATTTCTAACTTAAGAAAAGATAGAAGATTGATCATCAATTCAAACAAAGTTTAAAGTTCCATAATTTTTTCTGTACATTAATAAGTCATTTATTTAGCAGAAATTAATATTTCAAATATTTTACAGTTATTATTTCTAATAAAAAAATAATCATTACTTCTTTTTTATTTATTATATTGTAAAAATAATATAATAACAATAAACTATAATTATTTATCTATAATATTTTATCTTCAAATTTTTATTCCATTATTTTTTATATATTGTATTTCAAACAGATAACGACTAACAGTACAGTTTTTAAAGCTTTTCCTAAAATTTTAATTAAAACCTTGAATATTGGGAGCACATCGAAGCGAAAACCCTTCTAAAATAAATTATTAATTCTTTACGACCTATTTGTAGCAGTAAATTAAAAAAAAAATTCTTAGGTTCTAGTACATAAATATGTCAATTAACAATGTACACGATTAGCAAAAGAAATATATAAAGCAATAAAAAGCACTGTTTGTAGCGCTTTAAGTTAAGGCGTTCTTTAAAGGACGTCAAACACACGCCGATTGCATGTTCACAATCCAATTAGAATACGCAGGTTCCACGAAAATTAATTTCAGTGTTTCGGAATTATGTCGTTACCTCTTATTAAAGCAGCAATGGATTTCGACATGAGACTGTGCAAAAAAAATATAGTTCTCATATTTTAAAGCGCCGATAAATAAAATGTCAGTGAAAAATTACGACCCTTCTCTACGAAAATTAACGAATGCAGTTCGCTAGAAATCTCGTGTGATGTCCTATTGTTGCAATTTTTATTAGACGTAGAACACGATTTTTCTGATGCTACATCGTTGACAAATCACCTGCACCTTTGTATAATGAATTTCATTCATAAATAATAATTTCTGTGCATTGTAAATGGCAGAAGCAGCTCTGAACAATAGACAAATTGAACTGAGAGACAATATCATTATTTTAATTCACATCATAAATAACTTAGTTTTTGAACACAAGATGGCGTCTGCAATTATGTTTAAAAATTGCTTAACAAAATTTTCGAAGGCCTAACATCAATAAAACGAACAACAACATCCTAAAAAGATTAAAGGTTTTGGAAGAAAAAAATAAAATATTTTTATTTTTTATAAGACAAAAAAAAATCACATATCAAATTATTGGTGGCACGTGACGAGATTAAATGGATTTTTCTTATTCGCTTTTATTTTTATGTAATTCTAATCAGAACGAATGGGAGCGAGGTTATAATGATGATTTTTCAAGCTTTTTATTCTAAATTTGTATTTTGTGAATTTCAAATGTCAGTGTTTAAAGAAGAGACTAGCCAGGAAAGTTCACGACATGCGATACAGAAAAATGCAGAATTTTTGCCTTTTCTCTCCCATCAATGTCATCAACAGATCGAAGGTGAAAATAAGCGTTGAAATCAAAAAGTTGGACCATCTTAACACAGTAAATGCTTTCTGAGTCTACTTTTCGTAGCCTTGAATTGAAAAGCGAACGAAGGACAGACAAAACTTGCATAAAATAAGTGAAGGTAAGTATGGGGGGGGGGGGTGTTTATACATTTCTGTGAACCCATAAAACCCTATAATTACAATGAATTACTAAAAGAACTTGAAATTAATTTCTTAAATTCTTTTGCTACTTTTATTAAGTATTTTGAAATCATAAAATATTACACACTTGAAGGCTTCGTTTATTTTATTACAATAAATCTGCTGAATACAAATAATAAATAAATAAAAAAATATTTACTTTTCTGTAAAAATAACAATTAAATTAACAAATATTTATAATTTAATAAGTTGTCTAAAGGTAAGTAATTTTTAATCCCATACAAACACGCGCAAATTAGTGGATTACTCAAAGGATTATTTATCTGCATTTGGTTGGATATGATTGCTTTGCTTCCGTTTCTGTTAAGTTCCTGTCACGTTGATTTCGCGGTGTCCTTAACACGGAAAAAATTAAGTCAGATCATCTCTTGCTCTTAAACGTGCAGGTCAAGTTCCAAGACTCATCCAGCGGTTTTAAAATTATAAGGAATTAAAGATCAACTAGCATCGACAGACTGATCTCAAAAGCCTCGCTTTCCCACGAAAGTAAGATAAAAAAAAAATGGAAAAAAATTCCATAGAGATTGAAAATCGGGGTTGGGAAACGGACTATTATTTTTTATTGTTATTTTGGATGGTTTGTAAAAAGAAAACGGACTTCCTCATTCTAAACCCCGAAAAAAGAAGTTGGGTGAATATGTTACGAAGATTTAAATATTTGTTAAAATAAAAATGAATATAAAATGAAATGACCTTTTGAATGAAGGAACATCTTACAAAAGATTAATCTAAATACGAATAAATACAGTAAATTTTGATCGCTTGTGTCAGGGTTTATTAACTGCCTTGGGAAATGTAGTTGTAGTCTAATATCATTATTATAACAAGAAGTTCGAAGAAGTTTAAAACTTCCTTTGCTTATAATGAGACTTCCTAAAACTTATTTATTTGATTATTTCTTTTTTAAAGTCATAAAAACAACAAAGACGAACATACAATTATTTTTAAATTAAAATATCAGCTAAAAATAATAATATTTAGCATTAAACATTTTATACTTTCCGAAAGAAAGAAAACAATGAAAATTCACATCCCTTACTTAAGTTGTTCAAATCGGATTAACTCTAAATCATAAGAAGCCGCGTGCAAATTAATAAAAAGAGTGTCAATTTCATTGTTTAAGACAATGAAGTATTATTAGAAAGTGGATAGATGTTTAAATTCCAATGCCTTTTCTGCGGGAATTTATGTCGCCATCTCGCTCTAGTTTTTCGACAAATAGTTACTTGGAAAAGATTTTACAAAAAGTCAGATCGTTTCTTGTTCTTAAATATGCATATCAAGTTTCAAGAATCATCATCCAGTGGTTCACAAGTTCTTAAGAGGAACACACGCACACACTGACTGATTTGACGAAAATACTTTTTTAGCTGACTTTCGTAAATATAAAAACTTACGTAAAATACATGTTGTTTGTTTGTTTTTTAATTTTTTAATTTAAAACATTAAAAAATATATTTCCTAAGGAGATTTATTTCTTCGTTTCGCATTCTATGCACGAAACTTCGCGACATGTTGTACAGAAAAAAAAATAATTTTGTCTTTTCTTCAATTAAACTAAAATCAAACTATCACCCAGATCCTAAAACAGTGAATCGTATGCTTCACAAAAGTATGTTTATTGGCTTTCGTTGTAGCTATGTCGGTCTCGCCTGCTTTATTTAAGGATTTACTTCACTGATAAACATCAAAACTTGAAGTATTCAAAAATTGCGACAATTCAAAAGCGAATCAAATTCATCCAATCCACTTTGGAGCCAAACCAGTTCCCAATGATCAAAATATTTGCATTTGACTTGACTTGATTCGATAACTATCAGGCTAAATTATTGCTAACAGCCACAACGCAAACAATACCTGAATTCCCTCTGAGCAAACAAATACGTTTCTGACGCTTTGTGTACAAATGATAAAATGAGTTATTTAGTGGAACCCCGCGTGTGTGAATAACGCAGTTGGTTAATGAAACGGGACATAAATAATACCAATTTGCATCGATGGCAATTTCATTGTATTTGATTGCATTTACGTAATAATGGCGCTTGCACGCTAACAGCCAATGCTGCATAAAAATATCAAAAATGGCATTCGAGGAATAACATTACCAATTACGAAGGCTACTTACCAGGCAATAAAAAGATCTTTATCCTGGCTGTATTGCAAGGGATTATTATTATTTTCTTTTATTTCAATTTGGTTATAATTCTTTCTATTTCATATAAATAAATTATCACAATAATACACTTATTTCTTATTTAATCGATCTGTTGTTTCATTCTCCACTTTCGATCGACTGTTTTTTCTTGCAATTTTCTGCAAATATGAACGAATTGGTGTCCAGAAAATATAGGGAATTTTAAGACTTACGTAACTGTGTTTAGTTTGCAATGCGAACTGTTACGAAACGTTTTAAAGTGTAACGGCAAAAATAAAAACAAATGTGCAAAACAGCGAAAATGATGTCAATCACCTGTTGATAAGCAATGCAGATGTGAACGCGAAGGGAAATAGCACAATCAAATATTTTCCCGTATCAGGGATGCTCCGAGCCCAGTTCAGCGGTAGCTGTGACACCCGACCACCTCCTCCATATACACAGCGCACGACCCCCGATCGCGTAAAATGACATGAAATTACGGATAGTTACCGTTGTAGCAGCGGCCGTCCATGTCGGCTTCTAGCCGTCGTCCTCCGCCATCGCCCAGCCGGGATAGAATGTAGGCTGCGCTGCATGTAGAGCCCGGGACTCCCGTACACACACACACACAACGCGGCTTGACTAACTGGCAAACACCACCCACGCAAGGAGAGCACACGCACAGGGCTACGGGGAAGGAAAATCGCATCGCCCGCCGCCACCTTGCGGATTCGACGGGAACCATCGGCGGTCCACGTGACTGCAGAGAGACACACGCCAGGAAATAAACAAAGACGTAAAAGAGAGAATGGGCAGAGCACTATTTACAAGACAATTTGAATGAAATGGGAATTATCCAGCACCAACAAATTAGCCACAAACATCGGAATAATAGCTTACATCTGTGGCGCTAGAGATCGAAATTAAACGGCATTCAGGAAAACTACCTCATAAATAGATGATATCAGCACAGAAACACAAGCGGCGAGAATTCCATCTCTTCCACTAAATACAAATATGTTGTTTCAGTGCAGTAGGCTGTAATGACAAATTACAAACTTTTCACCTTACTGAATTTCAAAACAGACAACATTTTTCAATTTCACTTAACTCTTCATTTTTGTTAGCAAGGGGGAAAAAAATAACTAAACGTAGTTTAGTATTTAATTACTTCATATTTTTCTTATATTATTACTATTTTACAGCGCGTTTTTCTTTTTTTTATTCAGTTGCTACTCATCAAAAATGTATTGTATTTATTATACTTAAAACTTAACATATTCAAGCAAAAAAACTCACCGAAAAACTGCACTTTATGTTAAAAACAAGTCTCGCTTACCTGTAAAATACAAAAGAAAACAATAAATAAATAAATAAATAAATAAATAAATAAATAAATAAATAAATAAATACATGACATTCTATAATATTTTGAAAAGAAAAAAAATGCAAATGGCATGTAATTGCTATTTAATAAATTAATTTACATATTAGTTAGGGTTTTGAATAGTAAGAAAAGTATGAAATGGATATTTAGATCTCTGAGGAAATTAGATCAACTTGTAAGTTCTGAAAACGTAGATTTCATTTCGCAGGACGTATTCTTAATACTGATATACATTATTAACTATATGATAAGTTAATTCTTCTAATTACCTGTAGTTCCTGTGTAGTTTCTTTAACTTAGCAAAGAAATGGGGAATTTTCTTTCAGATAACGAAGAGTTTATTGAAATTAATGCATGAATTTCGCCTAACAGAGGAACTATTCTTTCCCTATAACTTAAAGACTGCAGACAAGTCCATTAGGTCTCGTACGTACTGTGGAGCTGATGAACACCTGTTTCAAAGTCTGATCCAAACCTGTTACAGATCATAAATTTGAGCTTTTGCTGCTATGAATGATGCAAGCGTGACTGGAATTCATTATTTTTCTTTCTCATTTGAATAAAACGTTAGTTAATTATTCGTGGATCGATACAGCACTAATTTATAATAGTGTTTTGTTTACTGTCATTACAGACCGCCATCTTCCATTATGCAATCAAACAAAGAAGACTATTTATAAAGAGCGCTGTGAAAGCAATTATCTATTTCAAAATTTAAAAAGTTAATAGAAAAGATACAAAAAAGTTATTTGGAACTTATACAAAGATTAAATACGAAAATTTGCTTTATTATTTAGGTATTTACTGAGCCATTCGTCAACAAATTAAAACTAACTGCAAAAACTAGATAACAGAATATTAATCGATTCAGAAATATTTTTACATCCTTAATGTAATATCGCAAGACAAGAATTAATAATCGTATAATTTTTATTCATATTCTTTGTGGTTTTCGAAGCACAATATTGAAGTGCAATTGAACAATAATCCATCCATTATATTATTGGCTAATGTTTAGCGTAGTAAAAATATACGATATTTAGATATTTGGGGCATTTTAAAGGCCTGGAGAAGATGAAGAATCGCTAAAAATAAAATACTACAAAAAGTTCGTTACATTAAATTCACACATCTTACAGCGTTTTACGCTCCGAAACCGAAAATAAATTTGTTATCGTTTTCAATGATGGCGCTCCCTCAGTTTTACAAATTGTGAAATGGACAAATTATATATATGTAATAGTTTATTATATACTTTATTATATATATAATTTGAAAGTAAAATATACTTTTGAGTCAATGAAAGTGAAACCATAGGGCAATTTTTATGCCCCATTTCTTAAAATTTATCAGTCAGATTTGCCCAAGTCAAATAATTTATTTTCCAATGTTTACTTTGTGATTTGTTGGTCACTGTGTCCAATCAAGTGTCCCTGAAATCACTAAAACGAAGAGAACAAGGATTTTAACTGCATTTACTCCTTCTTTTTTTTTTTTTTTTTTATCATTTCTCGCCATCTTTTGATGATACGTAAAAATAAAGAAACAAAAATTTATTACAAAAGTAAAAAGGTAAATTTACACGCAATTGGTGTTATTTAAAAGTTGAAGCAGAACAAACAAAAATAAATAAAATAAAATAAAAAAAAAAAAATCGAAGTTGAAAAGAATATTTAAACTTAAAATACTGTAGTAAGTACACTTCTCATCACTTTTTATTTTTACATTATTTTTTAGAAGGATAAATATAAAAAATAGATATAAGAATAATTTGACTTTTTTTTTTAAAGAAAATCCTACAATGCTCGCGGCTAGAGTTGAAACTCCCAGAATGCAACGGAGATTAAAGATTTTCCTTTCCTGGCCGTTCGCTAACATTCAAATAGAAGAGAAAACGGCGGTCGCTGCTTCACATTCAACATTTCAACGAGGAAAAGTTCTCAACAGTCAAGCTAGGGAAATCGACGAGCAACGTTAAGAATAATTTTCCTAGCTTGACTGTTGAGAACTTTTCCTCGTCGAAATGTTGAATGTGAAGCAGCGACAGCCATTTTCTCTCCTATTTGAATGTTAGCGAACGGCCAGGAAAGGAAAATCTATAATCTCCGTTGCATTCTGGGAGTTTCAACTCTAGCCGCGAGCATTATAGAATTATTCCACTACTTTCATTATAGTTTTTGTATTATTTCTTGTTCGTATTTATATTTTTGTAGTGAAGTAGGAACTGTACATGGACAATTATTTCATCACCAAAGTTTTTTATTCAGTAATAATACTAATAGTTTTCATTAAGTTTTAATAAAATAAAAAAAAAGTTACAACGGTAATTGTATTATTCTGAGTACGATACAATCTAACTGGGAACATATTATATTGTATTTAATTTATGTTCTTTAGCGACATCTCCCTCCAATTCTAGGAACTGAAAAGAAGCAGAGAGGGTGAAATCAGGGGCGCATGCGGGGCGGAAATAAGTTTTCAACGGTCTAGAAGCCGAACAGAGGATTTGAATTCACTGCAATCAACGTAAAGTTGTAAAGACGCCAAAGGAAAGCAGGAACTAATTTAAAACAAAAAGAAACTGAAATAAAATCTCTCTTCCCATGATTTTGAGAATCCCTAACAAATTCTTACTCCCCCACAACAAAACTAATAAAGAGACCGACGTTTAAAAAGAAGTTTAATCCAATTTTCTTTGAATTCTTAGGCGGTAATAACAGAAGTTCCTGATAGAACTTACCACCTATATTCCTTAATGTGTTAATCAAATCAAAGTATGAGTATGAAAATAGATTTTTTTCTAAGCAAACAAGTCGAAAACGTTTTACAGTAACTTCCTAATTTTCATTTTAGAATAATTAAATTTAAAAGGAATTACACAAAGGATAACAACGCATTATTACTGAAATAAAAAAGAAAAAAAAATATTTTTTTTACAAAAAAGAAAAAAATAAAGTTTTTCCATAATTGGGGGGGGGGAGTTAAATTTTTTTGCTTCACCCTTTTTTTTCTGTCACTTTCAGAAGCAAATTTCTCCAACAAGAGTTCTTTAGTAACTGCGCACACAGCAACATCCAGACTACCATAATATCAGAGGATATTTTTAGTTGTTGTTGTTCTAACGACGCTGTAACGGGCGTCGTGTAATGGGTTGGTTCCTGGTCGTTCGCATTTATACTAGAAATCAATCGGAAGCTTACGCTGGTAAAACCCATCTACCGTCAAGTTATTATTATTATTATTATTATTATTATTATGCCATTAGATAACGTATAATAATAGTTTTTTGATTTCTTAGTCATAACCTTTTCCATCCAATCTGTATCTACATCATTATACTTAATTTCATCTCGATCATTTCACAATGAAAATCTAAACAAATCTTTCAGGATAGAAAATAACCCACGAAAATTCGTTCAAAAGAAATTCTCTTCATTCGCAATGATTAACAATTAATATCTACAACAAGTCTCTCAGAATTGCTATCTTATATCAGAAATTAACAATCCCCAAACAACCCACAACCAAACAATATTTAAAATTTTTGAGTATGCATGCTTTGGTTCAATAATGCAGCCGACGATTAATTTAAAAATATTTATATATTTTAAGACACACTTCAACAACATTCAGTTACGCCTATTATGAAAATATTTATTTCAAGACTCTCTTCAATATTTTTTTTTTTTTTTTTTTTTAAAAATAGTAAAACAGTAATACTATTTAAAATAGTAAATAGTAAAATATAAATACTGTTCGTGTTGTTTACGAGAACCTTCAACGCTTTTGCGCATGCGTCAGGTCTCCTTCGATTTCATCAAAATAGGGGTGAGGAGAAAGAGGGGATTTTACTTTTTATTAGTGTTAGTTTACTAGTAGTTCTATTTGCGCTTTTCGGGAAAGAATTATGGAAAATTATTGTTTTTTTTTTGTGTTTGTATGTGGGGGGGGGGGGGGGGGGGGGGGGGGGGGGGGAAAGGCTGAAAGTTCCAATCTCAGCGTATCACCCCTCTGTGGAGTAGAATCGTCGGCGAGTGGCGATTCTGGCTTTCCAAAACGAACAGTAATGTGCTAACTTTGTTTGCTAAATATTTACAATTTTAAAATAATAAAAAATAATAAATGCATAACTAATAACAAAACTGAAACAGTGTAGGCTAACATTTGTAGTACAGGTACTTATTAGATAATGCTAATGTTGTCAAGGCAACGGCGGAGTACTCGTACAAAGTCAACGTCTCAAATGACAGTGGCTCACACTGCCCAACTAATATGCTGCCCAACAGCGCCCTCTACCACTTTTGGGTGTCATTTGCGGACTACGTTCCACTATGAATACGATTTGTGTTTGTATTCCTGACCTATCTTTAAAGTTTGTACAGGGAATTTTATTAATACACGGAAATATATTAATTTGCTTAGTAATCCTATAATGTGTGCACGAGCTATAACATGATTAACATTAATCAGATTCTGACTATTGAAGAAAGGTAATGCTGATTTATTTATTTTCGTTAGAAACGAATACATCTCTACTGTGTATTTTCAACAAATATATTAATTTCAAAAAAAGAATATTTCGTTTTTGTTTTTTCAGGGTCTTTGAGAAAAAATGAAGAAAGGAAGCTTCAACTTAATAACAATGGGTGAGACCAAATTATTTACAAGTGATATCCTAGTACAGCTGTTTCACGCTCGTTGGCGATCATCAGCCAGGAGAAGTCACCAGTAAATAACAATGTCTCTGTAATGAGGTTAGTAGGAATGATACATCAGAAACGCAGTGGTGCCTCAAAGGAAAAACATAGACAATGAAAAACTCACCAATGAAAAATTAGTGAGATAATTCATGTGCCAGCAGTGCGCAGGCATCAATGAATTTTTTGAAAGCATAAAAATTCAAACAGCGCATTTGAATTATTAATAAATAACAATGGGTGAGACCTCTTTCAAGAATTTCCTGTTTTGTTTGTTTCCATGCATCTACACAAACCACTCAAATAACTATATTAAATAAAATTGCAAAACTCGTGGCCAGTGAAAGGCTTCGGAATCCCAGGTTACTTTAGACCCATTGTTCTTTCTTTTCTTTCCTATCAGTCAACGACGCTTTTTCCAGAGAAATTGAAATAGCGCTTCTTCATCTTAAAGTAGTAAACACAGCCAATGTTCATTCTGTCTCCGGGGGTTGGAGGGAAAAAAAAAAAAAAAAAAAAAAAAACTCTTTCGAAAAAGGAAAGGAGAAATAAAAAAAAATGTGTAAGTAAAAATGCGAACCAAACGTAACTTCAATTTCATAAATGGAAGAAAAAATAAATAAAGTGGAGACATGGAGGGAAGGAAAAAGCTGGTTGAATTAGTCAGAGACAAAATCAATTTTCTACAACAGGTTTTGCGAATTTAATAACGATTAGGACAATAAACTGAGGGGTATTTCAATGCAATGAAAACAAAAATTACAACTAAACTCAATTAGACGAGTAAAGGAAAATAGATGTTTAAAATAATAATAATAATAGTAATAATAATAAAATATAAGCAAGTAAATCTAGTTAAACAAAACAAAAAAAAATCAATGTTATCGTGCTAGTTTATTTATTTATCCTGGAATTCGAATGTGTGATATTAAGCTGTGATAATTTGTACAGACAGATTTATTAACTTGCATTAAGTATTTCAAGGAAATGTTAAAAAAATTATTTACTCAATAGAATAATTCATATATTAAAAAACAGGAAAAAAACTAATTTATTTAAAATTTAGAATTATCAGGTAAATTAAATATATTTTCCTATTGAAAGTGAGGTTAAAAATAATATTAAGCCTAATAGGTTTTTGTGCGTAAGCCCAGGATTAGATGTTTTGTTCTTTCTTTCTTTCTTTTTTTTTTTTTATTGCAATAAAATATACTTAAAATCTAAGTAATTCAGTGAATATTCGAATTTTGAACAGTATCGGAATGTTATATATTATCCTTTATAATGTTTTTACTTTTAATTTAATTAAAAAATACAACATATGAACAATATCCATTCCCAGGTAACAATTTTTTTTTTTTGCAACTTCAAAAAAAATAAATAATGGAAATTGATTAATTTTTTTTTTTTTTACTTTTTAGCAATTCTTTGTTCTACTAAAGACACATAACCTTAAACCACGAATTGTCATACAAGAATGGCATCAATCGAATCTGAAATGACTTTTTAAAATGCCCAGAACTTAGAAATAACGTCATTCTCAATGAAATTATTGTTTGTGAACTGTTGATGTTTACAATACGCCCGGGGAAATCATTGTCTTTTTAAGCTTTAATTTTTTTTTTTTTTTCAAGACAAAAACATTTAATTCATTTTGTTTCTTGAATTTTTCAAATTTAATGTAATAATGAAGGGTTTAAATGCAGTTTTATTTTGCTTTGTCGTTTTCCCCTCCCTATAAAAGGGAGATAACCTTTTTCAGTTGAACTTGATTATTTTGAACGTTGGCAATTGCTTCAGGTCATTACTATTTCGCTTTTTCCCAAATGTTGGCTTTTTTGCATCACTTCCTCGTGATGCAGGAAAACTTACCACTCATTTGGCCTCCTATATTAGATCATCCATTAATTTGATTTCTTTAATTCACGTGTTGTTGTTCTTCGGATATATTAGAAATATAAAACCAAGGTTAGTTTTTAGCCATTTTCGATTTTTTTTTTTTTTTTTTTGTATTTCGATTTCACGATCTAATTAATTTCTGCTGATATACAATCATTACAAAGGCTTATCACAATTACAAAATCATCTATAATTTGCGTATGTTTTTAATAATTTATTTGCTTTTAGAATTAAGGCATTTTCACAAATGAAAGTACGTAAAACAAAATAAAAATGTGTAAAACACAAAACAAACAAAAAAAATTCCTTTTTCACCGGATTGTAGAGTTTAACTACATTTAGTCAACATTACACAGCGACTTTAAAGCAAGCAATTTCAAAAGGAAAAATGTACGGTAGATTCAAATTCAATCAATGGAAAAAAAAAAAAAAAGCATAATCGATAATAAAGTCCTGAATGAAACAATTTTTAGTGTCAGTTTTTTTTCCCCATTGGTCAATGTTAATGGTCACGTGATGGTCAATGTTAATAATAATCTGCAGCGCTATAATAATTCTCAAGAATCAATTAAATGCTATCTTAGATTGTAACAAGAACTGTACTAAGAACAAGGCTACTTGTGTGATATTTTTGGATATTTACTACTCGTTTTTTTATCTAACGGCTTTATTTAAAGACAAAAGGAAAGGGTGAAAATCCGTTTGCTACTAACATTCAGATGGGAGTTTCCACCTGAGGTTGGGGTCATCTAAATTCAAGTGATTTCCAAGCTGGAAAGACGAATGGACGCCCAAATGCCTTTACGATCGCAACCGTCCCAAAAATCCGATAGAAATCAAAAGGATTTCAAACGAAATCCCACCAATCTATTGACAAATCTTTTCTAGGTATTGAAAATGGTTTCTGTGGGGTAGGGGAGGGCAGACAGGAAAAGGAAAAGCCAACCCTTTGCGTGTTTGAAACTAAAGACAAACAAAAAATAGGAACTAAAATCAGCCGATGTTATCAATTGGATAAAACTTGGGCATATTCCACATCTAGACTCGGAGATTGACTGAAACCTACAAAAAATGGACAAATCTTCTTTTTTCATTGAATTTCTGTCATTTGAAAGGTCTTAGGAGAAATCGATTACATCACTTCATGAAATCAAAGTTTCTTTTAAACGTATAGCAAATCAAAGAAAAATGCAATAATCAAGGAAAGTGGAAAATAGGGCTGAGGATCTACAGTATCATTTTTTTAAAAAAGTTTTTAGTTTATTTATTTAGTATTTTCTTAATTGTTCGTGCGGATGAGCAGTTATCTCAAACACCCAAGTGACTGGACTGTTAGCAAACTGGGCATTTGCTTCATATCTCATTCTATCATGCTTCTACGTCAGAATAAGCAATGGAGATTAAATTTTTAAGCTTATTCTTCGAAAGAAAAGGTAGGAGCAAGAAACAACCGTGTTGTGTTGTTTCCCACCAGCACCGGCTCTTCCTAAAACCTAACATCCATATTTATGGACAATAGACGATTGAATGACTTCAAAAACAAACAAGCAAACAAATAATAAACATTTAAAGGGAAATAATTGCTAAGTGTCTTTCAGAACATGATAACCAGCGAGTATCAATCTTATACAATTGGAAAAAGATATTCTCAAACATAATAAAGAATTACGTTTCAGCGCGTAGTAACACTAGGTGTGCTTCGGTCAATAAACTACCAGATTCTCTTTAAGGGACTAAGATTAAGAAAAAGTAGTTCATGTATTGTTTGGATTTCTTTAAAAACACAGATTTTTTTCCTTGGATATATATATAAATAAGAAAATAAATAAAAAAATTAGCTAGAAGTGTCATTTTTAAATAATTATTAAAAAGAAAGTGTAGATGTGATAACAGGTTGTTCTGTAATCTATCGTATCTGTAAAAGAGGAAACTACACTTCGTTCTCTTGTTCTATGAATTTAAAAACATTCATTATGAATAAACTTTTAAGGTAATGTTTTCGTTGGCGAAAGGAGTAATAAACTAGGTTATAAATAAAATAGTAAGAGTAGTTAATGTATTACATTGGCCACGTTCCTAATGTTAGGCAGTTAAAAAAAAAAAAACTTTTCATGGCTGTTGTTAAAACTCTACATAACAAGAAAAAAAAAAAAAAGTTGTTACAAGTTCGAGTTGAGGCCAAAACAAGTAACTGCTTAAATAACAGCCTGCTTTCCTTACAACATTACGATTTTGTTTTGCTTTTTTTTTTAATCGTGAAACGAGATATAAAGAAAAAAATCTATTTTATGTAGTAAATTACTATAGTTAACCAAACTATCCTCAAATATTCCAATTGTTGACACGTACAGACACAAGCACAATAATTTTTATAAATTTAAAATGTTTAGAAAAGGAAAATTGTAATTTTGGATACTTTACCCCCGCTCTAATTTGCCAGCTGCTAAAAAATACAGTAATTATTATTATTGTTATTACTATAAAATCAATTCATTGTTTTGTAATAAATATAAAAACCAAGCGTCCCAGTACACATTCAATTTATCAAACGTTTTCGTTAAACCATATTAATAACTATTTTAATTCTCTATACATCAGATTGGCGATATTTCGTAAGACTAATCGTCTTACTTTTTCAAGCCTTTTTTAACCTCCTGGGAAGACAACCGTTTCCCTCTTTCCCAAACACTAAATACACAAAAAAACAAATAAACGAGAATTCCAAAACGTGCTAACAAATAAAAAGTGTGAATCATAATGTTCATCTCTCCCTTCTATATGACCAATTCATAATTCAAATAATTGTCCATTGTTCATTCTTACAATTTTTTGAATAATTTTTAAAAATATTAACTTCTTTTAAAAAGGTCCTAAATCTTTCATCTTATTTACTTGAAAAGATTCAATCCCAAAACCGTCTTCTTTTCCTGAAAACATATCCAATCTTAAAGCTTCCTTCTTCTTTTAAATATAAATCTTCAATCCCAAAGCCGTCTTCGTTCCTTAAAAACATATTCAATCCTAAAGTTTTCTTCTTTTTTCAAAAAAATATAACTGTCCAAATGTCTTATTTCTCAATTTTTAAATATATTTACCAATATTTAGAAATTCCTGGCTGTAACTCCATCACCTTAATAACAATGTTAGGGAAGGAGGGAAATGGTTCCCAGGAGATTAAGGCTTGAAAAAGTAAGACGATTAGTCTTACGAAATATCGCCTATGTGATGTATAGAGAATTAAAATAGTTATTAAAAAAAAAAAAGTTTTCATTGTTACAAACTGACAACACTATCGATTGGCACGCAAAACTCATTTATTCAAGCAGTTGTAATTCAAGATTCAATTATAACTCAAGCGATGCCCCATTGAGTGCATTTAATATGTCTACACTTCCTTTTTTTACCTTTGGGTAACTCTTAAGTTAAACTGGATCGAGGCCGTATTGCGATGTTAATTCTAGGCATAGTCGTTTCATTAAAGCTAGACCTAATTTTCTCCAATTACCACTATTTTCATGATCCAATCAATGGCCACCTAACAATTAAGTGGCCTGATCCGGAAGCCGGATTTTTCTCTCCAAACCTGCAGGCCATGGGAAGTTCAATGCGTTAAGACTTTACGGGGCTGCGACTCCCGGTATGGCCTGCAGACAGAATTACACTAACAGACGGAAATTCTGATATCTTCTCCCTAAGCGGCCTAAGGGATTGCTAACAATATAATAAAACAGAATAGTACAGGAGAATAGTATTACTACACAGCAAATGGATAAAAGTAAAAAACACAAATACATTTAAAACCATTACAACATAGTCTGAAAAATACAAGAGGAAAAAAAAAATACGAAAAAAAATAAAAGTTTTGAACTGAGAAAATAATTTATGCTGTCTATGCTAAGATAGATATAAAATATAAAGATAAAATATAGATATAAAATATAAATATTAAAACAGTACGTAATGACAGCGTGTGCTCTAAAATGCCTGGAATTCCTGGTGAGCTGCATTCAAGTATTTAATTATGGATTACATTGATTCGCTGAATTAGGATCTGGCGTCAAACATTTAAATATGGTAACATAAGTCCTAATGTGTAGGTGGCTCCATTTATGACTAATTAAACACCACTCAATAGTTTACAAATTGCATTAAGCCCCGCCACTTATCCCCCGCCATTTCTGAGGCCCTCTTAATGAAAAATGACAAAGAGATGGGTGATCAAGGGTTTCTTCGCCTTTTCCGTGGGAATACCGTATCATGTGACTAATTCCACCAATAACAGGCCATTTCCTTATTGTTCCATTGCATTTCTGAAATATTTTTAATCAAACGTCTGTTCTCTAAATTTAATATTTACCAAAAAAATTTAACTAAACTAAAAATTAAATATTATCAGATTACTCTAAATGTATGTATTATCTTAAAAAGCAATAATTTTGTAATCAAATTATTTTTTCAGCATAAATTACTGCTTGCATTGCATAATAATATATTTTTATATTCCTTTCCGCTTTTTGTCCATTGTATAACCGTCCTTGATAACTGTGTATAGTTTTAAGCCTATTTCCTAGGAAGTGAAATGAACCTCATCAAATAACTTTTCAATTGCTAGATGGATCTTCTTGTAACTTTGTAAGTATATTGAAGGATTACAGACAATCCTAACTTCTGTATTTGAAATCTTTTCAAAATGTGTTCTTGTGAAGAAATTAGCGCCAGAAGTGGACAGAAATCTTACAGAAACACTGGATCTTTATTTATTAAATAATTAATATTAATCCTTTTACTATTTCATCAATTTGCGCATGGTTTGGTACGATTAAAATTACTCTGACTTATCACAACTCCATATATGGTGAACGATTGAGCATTAGTTATTCCGTGTACTTCCGTTTTCAACATGGTGGCTGCTAAACATTTTTTAATGCTGAACATAATTTATTATTTATTTATTTTTGCTTACTTTTTGAATTTCCTTGAAGAACCGTGAATTTCTTCTATTAATGTTCGTAGTATTTCACTTCTTCTGTGTTTATAAATTATTTCTGCTACCTGAAACACGATTTTTAGCGGTCCATGTTACAGTTAACATAGGGAACCGCTCTTGCTTTTGTGTTGTCTGTCTGAAACACTGTATGTCACACTGTATGTCATACTCTATGGCGGCCAAAGGGCTAGAGATATTAGAATGAAACCTTCACCATTGTGTTCAGCATCAAAAAGTAGGTGACCACGTAAAAAAAATCAGACCTGTAGGATCCCCAAAAATTAATGTTTTCCATAGCACTGTTAGTAATAATGATAACAATTAACACAGTAATAATACTGATGCTTCATACATAACAATACTAACAATTGCCAACAGAACGTCATTGTTAATGTTTACAAACGTATTGTTTTATAAATTCTTTAACATATCCAAATGATGCACTAAGCATTGTATTAGCGGCCCCTAGGTTACAGCTTGCCTGTAAAACATAAAGGAACGGTCTTGTATTTATATGCTCTTGCTTTTAATTATTTTGTTTATACAATTGTGCATATTATGGGACCGCTTTGCTTTTGACACTGTCTAAAAGTATTAATTACCTTGTTTCTTTTCATTTAATGGAAATTGTGTGTGTGCGCTATATTCTTCCCTCGATTCGATCGCAAAAGAAATGTGTCCCTTCAGCAAAATACAAGAATATATCTTGAACTCTAAGGTAATTCTATTTGAAAACTTGTTTCCTACTAGAACGACGGTGGTACTGGTTTTTTTTTTTTTTTTTTGTTAATAACAGAAAACACTAAATATACTAACAACATGAAGAGGAAAAATCACTCGATAATAAATAAACTTATATTTGTTTCACATTGGAATGTTTGTTTATACTTTAGTTAAAACAAACGAATTACAGTACTTTTGTTCTCTTTGATAATAATAATATATGATTCAGTCAATTACTAAACTGGCGTAAGTTACTGAGATTAAGATAACAGTTCAAGTCATGATAGATTACCAAAGCAGGTGGCAATTAATATTTACCACGATAATGAATAACGCTAATTAAATTCGTTGTTAGCCACATGTCCAAGGAAACCTGAGACGGACTAAAACGGCAGGGTTAGGTTCCGGACCTTGTCCGTAAGTCTAAGCAATGTATTTTTTTTTTTTTTCACCTATTAATGTATATAAGTCATATATGTAATTACACTGAATTGTACAATTTAAATTAATCAAAAAAGTACACTAACCTAAAAGTTGTAAACACTTTAACATTAATTTGACCTCAGGCTTCTTACTGAAAATCACACAATGAGATGCCAATGTAGGGAACAGCCTTAGATTATATACACAGTACTATTGTTAACTTAATTACTATTTTAATCAGTAATTACTATTTTATTTTGTAGTTACAATACACCGCGCGCCCGGCATTGTACACATTGCACGGAAGTTGTACGTAACTCGGAAACAAACGCTGTTACTTAAGGGTGTGGTTCAATTATACAAAAATGCGAGTGTACGTAAGTCGAAGATATGGCTGTATAATCTGCCACTAATGAAATGTAACAGGTAATCATTTTCCTCAGCTATCACCAATGTTGTCTAAACAGCTAAAAAAGTGAGGGTTTCAAAAATAATCATAATCAATGATGTATGGTAGATTCAAAGGAATGTTAACGAACTGAAATTTAATAAAAATTGAACATTTTCATCCAGATTTTTGGAAGAGAAATAAAGAAGGAACTCAATAGATAACAGAGGCGGGGGAGGAAAATCTCTGTCTCTTTTTTCTTCTTTTTCTTCCAATTTTTTGTCCGCGAGAACTAAATGTGCACAGGCGACGCCCGACAAATCAATAAGGCTTCTGCTGAGCGCATACATTAAGAATGCTAATGCAAGAGTCACATCACTTATTTAGCTCCCTCCAGGGATACTAGGGGGAGAAACTCTTCTACCCCTTAGTAGGGGTGGGGGATGATGATGAAAAGGCAGGGCAAAGGTCCTGAAAGGAAGAGACTTGATCACAGCTGCTTTTACGAAGATAACGGGTTACGAAGGGAGGACGGTTACCTTTTTGATGCTGCACACTCCGAGGCGCTCCCTCCTCACAGGTTCAGTCTACGGGAAGATAAAATTTAACGACAGTTAGGAAGACGAGATACAATCCTACGGAGCCAAAGGGTTTATTTCAAAATTGGTTTGTAAGATTTTTTTTTTTGGCTGTTTCTGAAGTTTTTACTTAAAGAAAATGAGAACCATTGTCAGTGTTGGGACCGGACTTTTATGACCCAAAAATCTTTAGATATATTGATTGTACTTAGGACCTAAAAAAGCAACAACATTATGGTAAAATCTAAAAGCTAGCCTATCAACCAAAAAAAAAGAAAGTGTCGGTTAAAACGGAGAATACGGCACACAGCTTTCGACAGATGGCTGCCTTGGCACTATTTTTAAGATATGAATTTTAGTTTTTCAATTAACTAGTGAAAGGTAGAATGAGATTAAGGTAAGACTGCATTTTACGGTAACTTTTGAAGCCTTCTCTTGCTAAAAGGGGCAATCAACTATAAAATAACTTGGTAAAACGCTCCCGTCGACACCATGATGTATCCCTGCGCAGATGTATACTTAGGAAGACTGTGATTGGCTTGTGCCGTATTCTCCTTTTCAGCCAAACTGTCTAATAAGTTATTGTTCAAAAAAAAAAAAATAATAATTCATTATCCCTAAATATGACAAAAATTTTCTAACCTTGATATCAAAATATTCTTGAATCAGAAAAATTTGAGAAGTTTTATATCGCCTTTAATGAAGCTAATGTCTTGAAAAAGATTTAAATATAAACACCTTAGATCGTCTGTAATCCTTAAGCATGCATATCAAGTTACAAGATCTATCCAATGGTTCAAAAGTTATTAAAGTTGGAGTGGAGGGACACACACATGCAGACACACACAAACGAAGGGATTAGATGATCCTCACTTCCTTAGGAAAGTAGGCTAAAAAAATAGATTCTACTCCGATTTTTCGCTTTATTTGATTTTACAGGAAACGACTCGTGTGCAAAAGTATAGAATACTACTTTCCCAGGAGCACTAATTTTAATCAATAATAAATTTGGAAAGTTCACTGACACCGAGAACGGCTAGTTTTAAAAGTGTCCTCTAATGTCACATTACAAAGGAGAATTCGATGGCAGACCAGCATCCATTCATCGTGCACTGAAAACCGCCGGCGCCATTTTGTCCTTTGTGTGCTCACAGCTGATTGGCTGTGGGTGAATAATTTCGTTAAAGGCGCAGCGGGGATAATTCCCCTCCCATCGAAAGCTGACGGCGAATGATCTCAGTTGGAGCCGAACGCCATGAGGGAGTGATTCGGGAGTTAATAGAGAGAACACGGTCAGTAAATGGAATCGACCCTTGAAGAAAGAAAAGAAAAAAGCTCCCATCAACCAACGGCCGAGCGTCGTTAGTGCTGGAACGCCCTCAAATCATCCCAAAAAGAAAAACTACAAGACTGGAAGAATTGGAATCCTCCATCATCAATTAGTTCAATCGATAACAATCAGAAAATCACTGAACAGTGGAAAATTAAAGCGAATTCAACCTGGTTTTCATCAGGAATACTAACGGAAAATTTGTAGGATTTGAAAATTTGTAACGTGTACTAAGAGAGTTTAATAAAACCGGAAGTAATTAAAAAAAATTGATAAAGAGTTAAATACATCAATGCGATATGCCATAAAAAAAATCTGATAATGCTTATGTACTATCCATTTAGCTTAAGACAGATCAGGCAAGTGCTCTGATCTTGATTAAACTCTAAGCATCAAATAATCTGTGCAAAGAGAACTTCTTTTTCATTCTAACACTGATGGTTATGAAAATATTAATTCATTTTTCAATTCATGTTAAAAACTTTTTCAGGTATTTTTAAATGTTTAAAATCGACTGCTATATTCGTTGTAAATCATAGGTGTTCTTCAAACGATTCTATTAAAATAAAGAAAGAAATGAAAAAGTTTGATGTGCTACGGGATTTCAGAAACAAGGTTTGTTGTATTGCAATTGTTTATGATTAAAGAATTACAGAAGAGTAATCGTCAAATGCTGCGCTCTGCTAACTATAGCCATTTTACATTTACCATTTCACTCGCCATAACCTCACAGTTATGGTCGCCATCACACATGGCGAGGACATTGCGATAGATAGCCCGTGCTCTATTTTTGAAGAGATGGCGCAATGTCACACCAACGCTCCTGGTGGCGAATTGTAGAACTTGAAGTCCAATCGATTTGTATCTATTTATTCGAAATTACCGATTATAAAAATGATTTTCACGAACGGAGGTCATCTTTTCCTTATATTTTCGTGGATGCTTTCAGAAAACGTTACATTGGTAATCAAAATCATTACAGAATTTCGGCTTGAAAATTTGAATCGACGAGCGATTGAAATCTCGAAAACATATCGTGGGATGGTCGAGATTTAATGAGAACTATCGAAACTGAAAACAAAGAAATACAAAACAATGAAAAATGAATATTTAAATGAGTATTTCCTATTTTAATTAATTAAAAACATTCTTTCATCTATTCAATGCATTGAATACATGATTTTTATATTAATCAATGCAATTTTTTTCGTAAATACACCGTAGACATGATGACTATTGAGAAGAGTAAATGTTCCGTGTGATGGAAGGCGTTATGGTAAGTGTAAAACACTACACTAAATCACTGGCCATCTATCCTGACATGGCCTGCGTTATGGCTTGCATTATGGTGATTGAAATGGTAAATGTAAAACGGCTATTATTGTTGAACAAAAGACGCATTTTCACAGAAGGCCTATACATAAAAAAAGGAATTGTTGACTATATCAAAATTCGGCCATTAAGAACAAGCTAACTTTTGCTGACAGGCAGACAGACATAGAGAAAAATAAAAGTTCTTTTCGAAAAAGGACAAATCTGAAAATTGGGGATTTCTGATAATTGGATGGCGTATGATCATTTGAGGAAGCGCCAAAATTCGATTTTGAGATATTCGCAATAATCAAAAGCTTTTATATTATTTCACATCTTTTATGGAATGAAGATATATCAAAATGAAGAAACTTTCTCGTTTGCCTTTTGAGATTTTTGCTTGCTGGGTAGACCTGGCTGAAAATAGCTCAATGAGCTCGAAACAGCTGCCCTAAGGTCTCAAGTCTTCCTTATGTCATTACATAAATAAATAAACAAATAAATAAATATCCACAACACTTAAAAGTTGATGAAATCGGATTAAATTTATTTATATATATACATGAGGGGTCACTTGTCTGATTAAACATATTTACTTAGTTGTTTATTTTTATCTTTTTAGAAAATACAAAATTTGAACTGTTTGTATGGAACATAGATAGATTTTGAAAAATATCCGTAGATTTTTCGTTTACGTCGTTCTCACGACTAAAAAAAAAAAAAAAAAAAAAAAATTTACAGTTTGAGAATAGTAGGTTTTAAGTTCTTCAAGCTTTTTGTTTTTAAATCAACGGAAAGCTTGTCCTCTTTTAAGTTAAGTCTGCAACTACACCAGCCGACTTGCTTTGTACCAATCGATAAAAACCTAAGTCTCCTGCCCGAAACAATTGGTGAAAATTCGCCCAATCTGGAAGGGACGAGGCTGCAATAGATCTGATGTGAATTGAGCTCAAGAGTTTTAAAACTCCTTCTGGCTTTATTAGACTCCGGCCAAATGGCTTTAGGGAGGCAGACAAAACGCCGCCTTGCGAACACAGGTCGGTGCTTAGTTGTTATGCATCGGCGGCAGCGAGTGGACGCTTAAGAGAGAAACGGATTGAGAATAAAAGGACTACGAACGAATCTGAGACGCCGTGGTTTTCTCGGGCTTGCTAAGGATCTTCTGTGTCTTCTTAACTCATTCTCGCAGATGAGAGTGAGAGAGAGAAATGCTTGTCTTTCCAGACGTGTAGCTCCGGCACTTTCGCAATTGCCTCAACGGCGACTGCAAACTTGGTAAAGCAAGTGGCTTAACGTCTAAGCAAAAGACTTAAGTTCTGGTCATTAAAGACATCGTAAAGAATCATCATTTAGCGTTCGTTCAACTTACACTCTTAACGGTTTGCCTAAAACATATCCGAAATTCCCAAGTTTATCTTGAGTCAATCGAGTGGCTCGGAATTGATGAGACCCATTTTTATAGTTAAGGGCGTATGTGCTAATGCAATATTCAGTGGTTTTGAGTTAGAATATTGGGACAGTGTTTCACAAATCTGAAGATGGAGCAAAATAAGTTCGTTAAAACTGCTTCTGGAGGATTCGAGAACCTGAAAAAATCATAAAGATCAGCGTACGCACGTTTCTGGTTTCTGCGATTTCTTGACTGTCGTGAATCAACAGAGGACGATTCCAAACTAGAAAGAAAGCTATGACCGGCTTCGTGACTTCGTACAGCCGAATTGTTTTTGTTCGTGAGAATTGGGCGGAGGGGCACTAAGGGGCTGTCCATAAACTATGTACACATGTCAGAGGAGGAGAGGGTCAGATAATACGTGACGTCACATTACATTTCAAGCGCATTTCTTGAAATCAAAAATTCTTACTTTGAAATTAATTAAAACATCCGCAATTATCTAAACTTGAAAGTTCAAACGAAAGTATGCTTGAATATGATATAAACACTTCAAAGGACTTAATTTTTAATGTAAATTAGGCGGCGGAGGTGCATGATATTGTGACGTAATATTAGGGAGGGAGGGTTCACAAGACTGTGACAAATTACAGAAAGCAGTGGAGAGGGGGTCGAAACTAGCAAAAATTAGCGAGACGTAATTCATGGACAGCTCCTAAGAACATTTCGACGATATTAGGACCATCTAAGAAGAGCAAATCAACACCTGCAAGTTATTAGTTTTGAGCAACTTCTTAACCGCGGGGAGAATCTTGAAACTTTCGTATTTTAGACAAGTGTCGATTGAACTTTTGTAATTGACTATTTTTCCTTAAACATGACTATTTTATGGAAATAAGTTTCAACTTTTTTCATGAACAATTTCTTACATATTTTGGCTCAAGCATGAAATAATCAAACGTCTATATTCATCTCTCGTTGACGAAGTTCCCTTTTATGAACAAGGACTGCTTATTTATTTTTCTAATTAGAAACTACTCTGCAAAACTAAGAGGCTTAAAAACAGGAAATAGTGCCAATAAAGGGAAAAAAAACCCACAAGAGAAGCTAGTGTTTTTAAGTGGTGAACTGTAGAGCATTAAATAGCAATTGAGGTTTTCTCGTGTGCATTTATGTAGACGCCAACACAGAAAATTAAAAGCTTAAAAAGTTTTTAATATTTTAAAAACCTTTTTAGCGACCCATTACAGGGAGCTATTGCGATAGCGACCAAAATCGGTAGCTATTGCGTTTGTCCTGACCGTCCGTCCGTGTCTATCGACCCCTAACAATTCCCGAACATAGGGTCTGACCGACAAACGGACTTCATCATCGTATTCAAAGGTCCAACCAACGAAGGAATAGGGTATTTTCTGGGGTTAACGCCCACCCCGCCCATGTTCGAGATATTTCGCATTGTTTTCATTGGATTTCCGCTATTAGCTTAAATGTTAGAAATGCAACTACAGTAAAACCTCGTTAAGTCGTCACTCAAGGGACCAAACATTTTTGACGACTTAAGCGGAGTGACGACTTAAGCGGAGTGGGCATTTTTGAAAAAAAAACAAAACAAAAAACACTGAATTTTTATGAATTGCTGTAGGATTCGGTGAGAAAAAGAAGATTTTCAGAAATCAATACATGCAAATGAATGAGTGGAAAATAAAAGAAAACAAACCCATTTTATACTTACCACATTTTATTTTCTTTTACTGGCATTAAAATAATCCATCAGTGTTGATTGATGAAGGTGCTGATTTCTGGTAACAATTCGAAACACTTTGTAATGAAATGTATCTCCAACTTTTGTGCACATAGTTAATCGTATCTAAAACCGAAACTTCTAGCTTTTTGTTCCTATCCAAGGTTTTTATCATGTCCTTTACAAGCATTTTTTTGTACTTTCGTTTAAAGTCAAGAATTATCCCTTGATCTAAAGGCTGAAGAAGTGCAGTTACATTTGGGGAAGAAAAACAATTTCGAACGCTTTTAAATTTTCGGGGCTTACTCGCTATGAAATAAAATCACACTCAGTAGCGGTCAAGAAAAACTCTACTCTTGATAAGAGTCGCAGCGAGAAGTGTGTAATTTCCCAAGTGAATTTCCCACGTGAAAATTTCCCGTAAAGGCTAGGCTTTCTTAGAGTGAAGGGGCGGGGCTGAAAAGACAGCAGGCAAAATTGAGAATAAAGATGCTTTTCGCCATTTTTGAGGGTGACGAGTTATCCGGAGAAGAATTAAATTTGGTGAGGAGTAAAAGAGGGTTATTTTACATTATTGTCTATGAGACCTTGTCGGGACCAAAGGAAAACGACGACTTATCCTGGTGACGACTTAACGAGGTTTTACTGTATCTCATTTCAGTTGTCATCTATAGTTTGATGGTTAAGGTCTCGGACTTATATGCTGAAGGTTGTCGGTTCGAATCCGTACGTCTACTTTTTTTTTCTCTCTTAATCTTTTCTTCTGAATGTCCGTATGGGTTTTGTTTTTGTTTTTTGAATTATTTTCTAACTTTTTTTTTTTTATTTTCCTTACTTTTGTTTTTTATTACTATGGATCACCCTTAAATTTATGCTTTAGCATGTATTCACTTGTTAAACTTTTAATTTTGTGTATCGGCGTCTACTTTGTTCGTTTGGATTAAAATAGCTTTATAGACAGAAATGAGGAAACAATGGTTGTATTGTAACAAACTAGTGGGCTACGCCCCCCGTCCAATGACCAAATGTCGATGTACCGTTAAGTAATAAGTACTTCAAAAATCCAACAAGAGATTTCAAAGGACACGAGAGAATAGAAAGAAATATAAAGACACTGAAAAGTAACACTTTAACAGAAACAAATCCATCTAATTCTAATGGTTTCGAATCGCAAAGTAACTAAAGATGACTTCTGAATTGAGCTTCTCCACGCTGAATAAAAGAAATGGATTCGTCCAACTCATAATTGGCATCATTCCCGACCTGATTTAAGGTTGAAAGCTGGTGAATGTATGAAGCTCCTAGGTTTAAAATTTAATGGATGCATTTCGAAAACTATAAACATAAAAATAAAAAAATCCCATTTATATTTTCAAGAAGTTTTCGTATTTTAAATATGAATGACAGATTTTGTAAATTGGACCGTGTTTACGCCCTAGGTTTAGATGTTCGTAGAGAAGCCGATGACGTAGATGGACGCATATCTAGTGAAGTTATTGTAATTGAATCTGTTCTTTTCAGAATATTCGCTTAAAAAGAAGGAAAAAAATATCCTGTAATTTTCGTTCGTTTCAATTTGAGAAATCTGTCCAGTATTTTCCGGTAATTTATTTATTTATTTATTTATTTATTTATTTACTTTGAAATCTAAATAAATAGGTAAATAATTAATGTCGAGTTATTTCCAAATGTATCTCATTTGAAACATTTCAGGAATACATTATATTTGTAAATAAATTAAATATACGTTCAGTTTTCCATTGCATAGTGGAGACTGAGAACGAAGTGCAGGAAATGGAGGAATAGAGAGGGTGGAGATCATTTTAATTAGTCGCATTTTAAGATAGAATCGTAAATAAACATTATATCAAATTTTTACGAAATCAATGTAGATGGTTAGGGAGGGATTTCGGAGTCAGTCTTGAGGGTCAAAACAAAAATTAAAGGCCGACAGATGGTTCTTGATGATCACGTTTGCACGAGAATAACGAAAAATGCGAGATCTGGCCATTAGCCTCTTCAGCAGGTCTCAAGGAATGTAGTATTGTGAATGTTTGTCACTAGGAAAATGCTAGAGAAAAAATGTTAAAGTTAGATTTTTACCTTCAGCGTAGAGACGATGGATGCAGCGGCGAATAAGGCATCGGTCAAAATCATCTACATCAGTAACGGGGCTTGCTCGTGGCCGCTTCTTTCCCGGAGTCGATAAGCCTTCTTTCTCGCCATTTTGTGAGAAGACATGGATAGAGGCTATTCTCGCGTCAATTACGTGAAATCGCGAAAATTCGGGATCATCAAGAACCGTCTGTCGGCCTATAGTCTGCGTTTGAAGTTGGACCGTAAATAATAAGCTACGTATCGAAGTTGATGGGAAAAATCCATGCAGACGTTTTATCGTGCAAATTGTATACGATCGCTTGGTTATGATTCTTACTTAAAAAAAAAAAAAATCAATTGATTTTTTTTTGGGGGGGGGGGGGGGGTACAACTTTAAATACAGAATAATAATAATAATAAAAAATAATACTGTTTAAATAATAAAAAAAGAAAGGAATTTTATAAACACATTAATGAAAGTAGGTTTTAAGTTCTTTAAGAGTTTCTTGTCGTCAAGCGCTTCCGGATAAAGCTACTTTTTGTGGACTGTAATGAAGTCCAAGTGTTCGTGCTGTTCTTTCACAGAGCAACTGACAACTGCTTGGGGTTCACTGACAAAATCCGTCTGCAAATACCAAAATACAATGGAAGAGAATCAACGGCGAAGCTAAATTATGTTACGTTTTCTATCTGCAGTTCGCGGAACTTTTCCTAAATCGATTCCGAGAACACCTGCTTCACAGCAAAACGAGAAACCAAGGGAATGACAAGAAATCTTTTACAGAAGACCAAAAAAAAAAAAAGGAGGAAGAGAAGAGAAAATGTCTCTTTTAGCTCTCTTATGTAATAAAACTTATCTGCGGATCTAAGAATGAAAAGAAATTCAACATTCAAAATCGTTACTGAAATGTTGCACTTTTTCTTTTCGTTTGGGATTTTTATCATATCTAAGCAAATACCGTATTTGAGCGTGTAAGAGCCGCATTCCTGAACTAAAAACAAAAACAAAAAAAAACCTTAAAAATTGTATTATGAAAGCAGCAATAGAATCAATCTGTTTCCCAGAAATAAAAACATAATTTTCTTAATGTGTTCATATTTTGAGACTCTTTCTTTAATTGCCATGAAAAATTCTTTGAGCCTAACGGAGGCCATTTTCTATATTTTATTTTTAATGTGTGTTTACTTTTTTGGAGGTACCATATTCCCTTTCGATTATGATTTTTCAAATGTTATTAAATTCCCAAAAATATCTGCATGATTTTTTACCAAAATGCGCTACCTTAAAAACAAAAAGAAAAAAAAATCCTTTTTCAACGAGGTGCGTAACTGCACAACTTGAAGACTGGAATCCGAAAAGAAATTGTCAGTTTTCACAAGAATTCAACAAAATCTTCTTGAACTTTCGTTTTTTTTTAATAGGTGATACGTTTAGCTTGTCGTAGTAATAGATACCATAGACATCTGTACCAATACCAATACAATATATCTGCCTTGTGAATCTGGGGAACCTACGTTCGTATTTTCCACTGGAACAGTTACCGGTCCACTGCGACGACAGCTCAATTATTTCCAAGAAAAACAATCGCATATATTTTATTTTCCCACGGGTAAACTCTAGTGCAACGCTTGTACGACAATTCGTAGCTGGTTGCCCGGCAGCTCTAATCCCAAACATCACGCTGAGTTTTGGAAGGTTCGAGCTCATACAATTATATTTTTCTCAATTTTAAGGATGATACATTAAAATAATAATAATAATAATAATAATAATAATAATAATAGTCTAAAATTAAATATCGTATTTTTTTCAGGCATGGAAAGTTACTTTCAAAAAGTTGCTGAAAAACAGTTATTGTTACTCTTCATGTTACCAATAACGCGTTATTTTATCATCCCTGCATTTATTTTCTCACTTTTAAATAAAAAACAATTTGTAATCCAGTAAGAACAGTCCTAGTATGAAGTAATAGTCTCAGCTTGTTTAAATAGTACCTTAGCGTCAGCAGCGTAATGTAACTGTCCTCACATCTCTAAACTATCATATACGAAAATTGCTATAACTTCAAATTTCTGGTCCACAATGCAAAATACTTATACTGCGAATGGAAAATGTAACCAGAAATCGACTGCAACGTGGAAATCATTATTCAAACATAAAACGAAACATATAAAATTCAGAGATCAAAGATCTGGCTTGCAAGCAAAGACTTGTTTCGAAGAGAGATTTCCTTCATTCTCCATTACCGACCAACGGCCGCTGTGTACCAGCACTTTCCGCAATAAACTGAAAACCATAGGAAGGACTTATCTTCTCTTTTGACCATAATCAAAAATACCACAAAAGGAGTCAATCGACGTTTGTCGCAAATGGCGAACCGCAAACTTCGACACTGAACAAAATGGCGGACTTTAATTTCCGGTTTCCAAGCGGGGATTCATTACCTTAAACATGGCGGAAAACACGCGAATGACGAAGAAAAATGATCAATTGGAAGAAGAAGAAGTATGACGAGGAGAGGGGGAAGGAACACGTATCGTGCAAGACTTAATCTTCCGAAGGTTTTAACCTAATCCATAGACAGATCCTGACTCAACAGCCATACATTATTAACGGATACGAAATTTAATGATCACCTGCTAAATTAAACTCAAGTTAAACTTTCATGAAGGCAATTTCGAAGGGAAGTTAGTAAGATTGTCACATGTCACAAAAAAGGTCAATTATTGCAATGAAGTGGTCACGTAATGGCACCTCTCGCTTTAAGCTTATCGAAAAGACAGGCACAAGTCTACAAACGACGAGAAAACTCGCATCTGCAAAAGAAGAAAAAGCAAATACATAATTTATTACTTGCTAAAATACAACAATCTTCTAAACACTGTTAACATCGTAACGTCTCGTTGGCGTTCGGTGACACAAACATGGTTTATTATTCATGGCGTTTCGCGGAATCTACAAACAATTCCCAAAGAGAAAACATCGAAATATCGAATGTTCTAGACGTTTGCAACGCAGAGATATATCTTTAATTCTTCCAGGCGCTCCAAATAGTTTAAAAGCATCGCATGTTTGTCTTAATTTTACGGTTTTTGCCTTTTTTTTTTTAAGGGAGCAAAATCAGTCTAAGGGAATTTCAAATTTCTTGCAAGAAAAATATAAGGTGACAAGAGTTGGGAAACAAGTCTCTGTAAATCATGAAATCATCCCATCTCATTCTTAAGGCATTGCACCGGAACGCAAGACACTTCAGGCCACGAAGAATCCAGAGAAATATGTGGCTGCAAACCAGCCCTTTATGGAATTCAATTGGATGCAATCCAACATCAAATTAAACTTGTTGTGACATAGTCTGAAATGCAAGTTTTCAAACAGACTAAATAAATAAATAAAATGCCTTCTATGATTGGTTACATTAAAACAAGGGGAAAAAATGATTTCATATTGTACACGAAACCATAGCAATCTCATAGGTGTTTCATTTTCGCAGACCGGACTCATAATTTCCTTGATCTTTACAAGTCTTAAGGGTTCCAATAGATATCACTCATGTCTGCCCAACTTGTATTTTGGACTGTAGAGATGGCGACATGTTTCAATTTCGACCACTTCCGGAATTCGTATTTTCTCCCATTCAACAACTCACAAGCTTTTCCAAAAAAGATGTCACTTTTATCTGTACGAGTTACAATTTAGGCTGTAGAGAAGACGGCAGACAAACAGACGGACAGAACCTTCTTAAAGAGCTTTTCCCTTTTATACTTTGTATACAGGGTCGCTAAAAAGATGGATTTAGCATATAATAAATATAAGGTAAACAATAAGGTAAACAATACTCTATTTCAGTAGACGATACATGTTTCTACGGCCCAGACCTTCTTTCATCAGTGTGAGGAAAACATTATAATTAACAGGATCGAAAGGAAAATGCACGTTAAATATAAATTATTTACAGCGTTTGTATCTTCATTTCAGAAGAAAGAGCAATGACTGTCGTTAGTTAAAAAACAGGGAAATTAAAATTATGCGAATCATGTATGGTTGTTTATAATTCAAATAAAATAATATAATTTTAAATGTATATATAAATTCATATTACGTTAAGAAAATGTGAACGTGAATAATTAGGAGAATATTAAAATTTATTTTACATTATTTACTAATAATTTTATTAGTTAAGACTTGAGAAAGGCAGATATATATTATAGCAGTTACTACAACTCTAGTTAATGAAAGCTGAAAATCCCGCCATCTTGTGAAGGATCATTCAAATCTTTCTGACTATCGCTACTTCTGTGAACACAGTTTTTGACGGTTCTACAAGAGTCATGGATTAGTTAAGTTAATCGTCATGTTATTTCATAGGAAATATTACTGGGCTTTGACCAGACAAAACAAAAGATAAAATTATCAAAAAAAATAGGGCTTTAAAAGATCTCAAATCTTCATTTGCTTATTTGTTTCGATTTAACTGAAAGACCCTACCAAGATACGGATTCGGATTCGATCCTGAAATAAATGTAAATGTATATTCGGTGAAGTTCGCATTTTGCTGTAAAGAAAAACATTTCTCCAACTACAAATTAGACCATAACTCAAAAAATAAACCGACTTTTAATTATGGCATCATCTAACGCATTACAGTTTCCCAGTCACATGTTTATAACTTTTAATGTATCGAGAATTGACACCCAAACAAATCTTCAGATAGATTGATAGAATTAAGAAAAAATATTTGGAAGACAAATAGTTCTGTAATGAATCAGCGCTGAGCGAGACAGCACTAAACGGTTATGATGTATTAGTTAAAGCGATGCGAGCGATATATTATCAGCAACTCCTGTACGTCAGAAGCAGAATAACACTCTATACAGAAAAGAAGATGGATTACTCAGATAAGAGCACTGCATAGATCAAGAAAATCATTGCCCTACGCCATTCATCAAGTTTCTGACAAGCGTCGAGAATGTTAATAATGTATTTGACGCTGCTTCTCAGATTTCTAAAAATCCCATTTCCATGAATTCGAACTCAAAGTCAAATCAAATTAACCAAAACACAAAAGAGATTCAACGGTATGAGTTTCCAAACAACAGAGAAATTTTAATGTGAAAAACAAATTCTGACAATCCCAATAGATTTCTTTTGTCAGCTTCTGGTGATTAGGTCCTCTTAATGCCCGAATTAGAGACGCCGAAAGCTATTGAATTGGTTGCCCCCAGAGACCACCTGGGAAATGGCCGTTACCATAGCAACGGATGCAAAGCCCAACTGGTCTCCTGTAGCCTCAAGTCATCCACTATTAATGTGTCAAAGCTTTCTATCTCGGCAATCACTAGGTTAGAAGTTGATTTTCATAATAAATTACCTGTGCTCTTAATGCATTTCAGTCATATGAAATATCGAAGTGCTTTGCTGGAAAAATAACAAAGAACCTGAAAGAATGTAGCCATTCTTACCATGAAAACACACAAAACGTAGCTGTGTATTTATAAATTATAAATTCAGCAGATTTCTACATTGGCTAAAAAACAATACACCAGCAAAAATTTAATTTGTCTAACCCCTAATTAATCTTTTGCATATCAAAGAGCGTGCAAATGACTGGATCATTAAACGGAGCAATGTTAGATGGAAATTAACTGTTTCTAGGATTTCTACGGGCTATTCTGTCACCTTCATGTACGAATTTGGAGCCACACGGAAAAGTTTTCAATTTCAAAATTAGATCGTCATTTGTCCATAAGTAAACATACCAAGTTTCAAGAAGACGAACATCTTAGGAGTCTCATTTTCCTTAGGACAGATGGATGAATGTCAAAGATGTCTTCAAATGACAAATAAAACTAAGAATGTAAGAATTATTTTTAATTAGTACTTCTCGAACGAATGTAAGTGTGTTTGTGTAAGTACATACTGTTCGGTTTTGTTTACGAGAGCCTTCAACGCTTTTGCGCATGCGACAGGTCTCCTTCGATTTCTTCAAAATAGAGGTGAGAAGAAATAAATATGGGATGTTTACTTTTTGTCAGTGTTAATTTACTAGTCGTTCTATTTGCGCTTTTCGGGAAACAATTATGGAAAGAATAAATACTATTGCAAAAATAACAGGTACTAAAAAAAAACCACAGGTCTTAGGAAAGTGTCCATCTCAGTGTATCACCCCTTTGCGGGGTAGAATCGTCCAGAGTTCTGGTTCTCGCTTTTGAAAACGAACAGTATCTCTCTCTCTGTCTCATACATCATAAATACATACACACTTTTCATATCTACATATTTATATAGATATTCCTACATCATTCTCCTTTATATCATTTCATATCTATACATATATCTATTTATAACTTTCAATGTTTCAACTTGTCCACTTTCCTTTATTCTTCTGCAGTGTGTATATAAGGTTCTATAAGTTGTATTGTACTTTTATAATTGAGTAAATAAATGCATTCAGTTCCTAAAAGCACTAAAACATCTTTGTCTGTTGCTTCCATTACTGACCTTTTGACCAATTACGACACACAGAAAGGCAGGACTGTGCTGAATTACGTTCGTGTTTTAACCCCCGCGTTCAAAACAAAAGCAAAATCAGTGCTACGCTTTAATACAACTCTCTGTAACAACATCTCAAGAACTTCGTTTCAATTATTCAGATGATTCCGACAAAGGTTAAAGCAAAGGTCCGTGGAAAGACGGTATTATTTTAGAAGCAAAATAATATCTTCAAGATATGAGAAACAACACAGTTTTGTTTTTTTTAAATATTAAAAAAAATATAAATGTGGTTCTTCTATAAAATGTTATTCTATTTATTTATTTATTACTTACTTCAGGCGACATACCGCTAGTAAATATCAACAAAAACCAACCAATAGAAATCCATTTTTCTATGTCTCTGTCTACCAGAACGTCGTCAGCGGCAACTAGTGTTAATTTTTGTACATAACTTAGATAAAGCGCAAGACCTATTTTTTTTTAAGATTTTTTTACGAGTTTTCATGATTTTTTTTAAACATTTATATTGATATATTAAGATCCCCTCAAAAATAAATATTTTTTTGTTTTTTTTTGTTTAAAGATGTTAAATCAAATTCAAGATTCCCTTAAAGATAACTTGAATTATAAGTTTGTAGCTACAACTGGCGTTAATTTTTATAATTAATTTAAACTGGTCTAGAATACCATTGCAGAAATTTGAATTAGAAGTTTAGAAAAATCATATTTCTAGCTGGCTTATTACAGTATCAGTAAAATTCATTTAAGTATTCTTAAATTCTTTATTACTTTGTTAAAAAGGAAAGCAAATCTTCATATATAAAAATGAATGTTTCTTTGTTTGTTTGTCCCTATGCATTCCTATACCATTCATCAGATTGCGATGAAACTTTGGTGAGTTGTTGTGCGCACGCCCGCGAAGGTTTCTGAATTAGTAGAACCATTTTACAATATCTGGTGCACGAGTCGTTGCAACAAATCAGTGTATTTCCGGTTTCAACAATGACCATCAACAATGCACAGGGACAATCGCTACAAGTGTGTGGACTAAATTTGGAAAATCCATGCTTCACACAAGGACAGCTGTATGTGGCCTGCTCATGCGTCGGAAAACCTTCTGATTTATTCATGTATGCACCAGAAAAACAAAAAATATTGTGTATTCAAAAGCACAAACAGAATTAAAAGACAAACACTTTCTTTCTTTGAGTGGCATTGCAACGCATGCCGCACAGTGGGATCAAATCCCAAAAAGCTGGCCAAAAATCAAAAGCGTTATAAAATTGACTGAAAGTCAGTACTATGGGGTTTTCGGGGTCGCTGATTACGAATCCGAAGTCAAAATTTGAAATAAAAACAAAATGGCGGATTTAACATAAACTACTTTAATAGAAACAGTACAAAATAAATCCATACATTGAATAATACGATAAAACATACAGTTGGTTGATTAAAAGTTCATGCATCGTCATCAGAAGAATAAATTGATTCACAATCAGTTGATTCAACTGTGAAATCACTGAAGTTTCCTGTACTTGCTGGTATACTTGGGGCAACTAACAAGAAGACTGCTTCTTGGAGCAACTCGAAATAAACGGATCGGATGTTAATGATAAGCGTAACAAAATGTCTTCCACTGTTTTCGCTCGGGAACATTTTCTTGCAAAATCTTCTCGAAACTTTTAATATATTTATTAGTAGACTGTTGAGCGTCTTCAGACATCTGCCCTATTAGCAATACCGCTGAATTTATCAGTTCTGCTCCATGAATCAATATCTTATATACCGAAGTTGGCATATAGAACCACGGATATAACTGCACAAAGTAGCGAGCTGTCTGTAAGGCATAAACTTGAAATTTTGTGAAATCGATGTCATGGCCACACGAAATTGTCTGCAGTATGACATGGAAACACTTAATCAAGTCCTCATCAACTCCTGTAATAGCAGCAGAAATGCTTGAGTTTTCGAAAAATCGTCGAGCAGTATTCCCGTCATTCGAGCTACCGAAACCAGGCTTTGGTTGATCGACTACTAGATCCAATTCCATACGGAAACCCTTTTGTACAGTGAAACCTCTCTGAGCGGCCACCCCACAGTACCGAGAATATTTGGCCGCTCAGAGGGGGTGGCCGCTCTGAAGGGTTTTATAATTGCTATAATGCGTATCTTACTATTATAAGATAATTATTATAATGCGTAATATAAACAAGTCTGACATATATTCCTTATTTAAAATGAAATTTAAAACTTATCTAAAGAGAAAATAGTACAGTATTTTATTTCATGCTTTCTTACATTTTTTTTAAAAAGGCTACAATTTGTGTCTGTTTTAAGTTTTTACTTTTCTCTATAACAACCATTTTTTCAAGTTCGTTTTCAAGTAGAATTTCCCGAAAAATGAAGTGGTGGGAAATCTCTAAATCCCACTCGGTGGCCGTTTAGAGGGGGACGGATGGCCGCTGATACAGGTTATTTTAACATTAGGTCTATGAGTCGAAAAATCCGTTCCATGAAAAATTGGCCGTTTAGAGGGGTGGCCGCTATACAGGGGTGGCCGCTCGGAGAAGTTTCACTGTATATTCATTTTTCGGATTCTTATTTGTTCCTTTTCTTTATCACTATGCGCTTGCCACTTTTTGATTTCAAGCTTATATGCTACATGCAAACAACATTCAAAAAACCGTATCCTGCATGCAAAGTTGATAATCCAAACTGTGTATGATCTTCAGAGACTTCCTTCTCTAGAATTGCATCGATATTGTTAAAGTCTTTTGAAGTTGCTTTGCATAAATAGCAACGTTGAGTAGACTTATTATGCGTGATAGCATTACAAACTTTACCGTCTATCATGGTGAAAGCAAGTCGGAAAGAAACTCTTATTTCTTTTCCGTCTATGATCCTTTCGAATGGGACAAGATTGTTCTCTTGCTGTTTAATATACTCCATTTCGTCACGAGTGGCTTCCGGACTCTCGTGAAAAAATTGGATCCTAATAGGTGTAAAATTCAGGAAACTATGTTCCGCATTGCAAGAACTCGCACCAATGACACAGTTGCAGCTAGATGCAGGTAGTTTTAATTTTTTTCATTCAATAATTGTTCCATCTACAACATGCGATCGGTCCAGTGGCAGAACTCTAGAGAACTTATTAACTTTTCTCTGTGTTTAAAATTTTTCGTTGTAATCTTCCGTTAATTTTCGTACAAATTATTCGTTTATTGTTAACATATAAACTATCATTATTAATATTGTGTTACATGGTGATATTCTACTTACTTGCAGCTGCTGATTCCATTTTTTAGATTTGAAATCGATTGATTTTTACAGATTTGGCGTCCTCTTGAATATAGCGATGAAATCTTTGCTTACTGCAAGACGCGTCTAGCTCGACTGAGGGTCCCCTTTGAACTGAATTATATTAGCAGCTATGAGGGTAAGAGCGCTTAGAAGTCTGGACTTTGATCTTCGGACTCTTCCCCAACCTAATCCACGACTAGAAATGATCGGAAGTTAAACTTTATTTTTCGACTTTTGGCCAGTTTTGGGGGATTTGGTCCCACTGTGTGCCGGGTACAGCTAGTTACTAACATTAATGAAACAATTGAAGACCGAAACACGTGGGCTAAGCTATGAATTTTGTTATTCACAATATGCTTGTAGGTTGCCTTTTTTGTTTTCTTTAAGTGTGATCTCCGAACATGGAGAAACGCATTCAATGGAACGTGAGTTCCTATAGAATCTCTTGGGGAAAGTACTGAGGTGGTTTCCCGTTGCCTTCCTCAGGAAGCCATTAAGGAATGACCCGAAGTGAAAGTGAAGAAGAGGCTAAGAAACAAGGAAAGGAAACATCTATGCCGCTACCTGTATTCGAACCGAGATTCCGACACATCTGTCTTTTATATTTTCAATTTCTATTATAATACTCGGCTTTGAAATAACTTAATATTTACAGAAAGGTTTTGAAAATTTTGTGACTTTCTCGGACTAATTTCGCCCTCAAAAGAAAAAATTCAAACCTGAAAGTTCAATCGTCTCTTTTCCTTAAATGTGTACGCCATGTTTCAGGAAGATTCGTCCACTAATAACTTGATTCAAAAATGTCTTAACTAAAACCTTTTCATATTTAAAATTCAAAATAACAAAGAAAAAGAGATTGAATTATGGAGGAGGAAAGCAATTATTTTAGATAATGTAATTCCATATAACCAATCAAAATCAAGAACAATTAGGAGTCCATTTTTATATTATTAAAATAGATGTTAAAGTGCCCGCAATCGATTTAGACTTAGTCTGGGATATGTGTGGGTGTGTGGAGGGGGAGGGGATTGATAGATACAGAGAAACAACTGATTGCCTATCGACACAGACATCGTACGGCAGAGGGTTACGAGTTCAAATCCCCTCAAGTCACAGGTGTTCTTTCTGCTTTGTTTATTGAGATGTGAAAAATCCATTCTCTAATGGATCAATTTGTATAAAAACACACACAAGAAGATCAAGAAAGAACCTAAACTCTACTTTCATTAATATCTCCTTTTTTTTTTTTTTTTTTTCCTAAAGTGAAAAATAATACAAATAAAAGTTTATGTTTAGTTTAGTTTATTTTTAAAATTAAAATATAACATGAATACAAACAGTGATTTTTTTTTTTAACTGAAAAGTCCTGAAAAGGCTAATTAAATCCTCAAATACCTAATTAATTTGTCTGAAAACCAATTTAATTTTAATCGTATAAAAACTTGTGCATAAATTAAGAGGATAAATAAGCGGCTGATATCGATTGAAATTCACCGTTTCAATCGATGTGATGTTTTTAAATTAGAAATTTTGGTAACTTTCGCGATAAGTACCCACCTTTAAGGGGAATAAAATTCAAGAAAAAAAGTTCAATTGTCTATTGTCCTTAAATATGTACGCCATGTTTCAGGAAGAGTCATCCAGCGGTACAGTTATTACGGGAGTAGAGGAACTTCGGGTATTATGGAATACCATTTACATTTGTAGTAATAACTCACCTTTAAAATTTTTAAATACCTTAAAACTTAAACAGATGTAAACCGTAATAAGATAATGATAATAACTTATTATAAAGTGGTATAAAGTGAAAATAAAAGCTGAAGTATACCCAAATTTCAGATTGAAAAAAAAAGCTGCACTTGAGCGTAATATGGAATAGTCGGGTAATATGGAATATAAGGGTGAAAGTAAACAAAATGAACAATATTTATCTAAATACCAAATTTTATTAAGATAATTATTGACAATAATTACATTACTTAAAGATTAGTCTACAGTTAAGGTATATGTTCCTTAAATTAAAAACATTATTTTTATGAAAAAAAAAACAAAACAAAAAAAAACAATTTAGTCTAGATAATTATTTTACGGATTATGTCCTACATAACAATTATTGTAGAAAAAAATGTTCTTTGTTGAAATGCCATTTACCTACAAAAATCGCAAATATAAACAGTTTTTTCTGCGCCGACACAGTCATGTGCGAAATCTTGACTATTCCATAATACCCGACGCGCCATCTTGAAAATCAAAACCTTTTCACCTTACTGGGAGTGTAAATAGAAGTAAAATATCTAATGCAGCAATAAATATAACTCATTTACTTAGTATTACACTAGCTTTGAATCATTGACAAAGGATTGTAATAATTAATATGGATTTATAAAAACTATTCGCAAAAATTTACGAAAGCTGAAAAAACAATTCCCTTCAGCGACGAAGCAGCGAGAAGCGTCATCTTCACAACACTCATTGCAAAGCATCATTGGTGTGTTTAGAAGGAGTTTCATTGCTTTCCGCTAAGCTGCAACATCTTACGGGCCCAGATATCTAGATATTCCATATTACCCGACTATTCCATAATACCCGAAGTTCCTCTACACAATAAACACACACGCGCAGACAGACTGATTTGGTAAGCTTCACTCTCCTAAAGACCTTTTTTTTTCTACAATCAAAATACCCCCCTTTTTTTTCCTTTCTTTATTTTTCAGATTTAGTAAAGCTCCTAATGATCACAAACAATCTGAATCTCCGCATTTGTCTTAATTATCAAAGAAATTAGGGGAAAAAGATAAAAAAAAAATCATAAACAAAGGGATCAGAAATGAAAAAGAGCGAAATACAGATGTCTAATTAAGCTTAATTCCCAATTGAGCTAAACTCACAATAATAACCAATAACATAAAAATGTGTTTCTTAAAATGTAAGACGTATAAAAAAAAATGTTTTAAATTAGCTGAAGCAAAACAAAAGAACGACTATGCCAAAAATCATAGAATACACATAATAATACTTATTAGGCCTATTGATCGAGCAAAATTCAATGGGTTTTTTTTTACTGTAACTTTGGTATCAGCAAAATTTTTCTAAAATAAAAACTACTTCTACTCTTGAAACATTAAAAAATTATATTTTTAATGCTAACGAATTTTCGAAAGCCTTTTCCCTTGCTTTCTTCTTCAAGTTAACAAAATCTGTAATAATTAAGAAATTCAATGCAATGTAAATTATCAATTATTGTAATATTAACGTGAGAACGTAGATGTTATTGCATTGTTGTGATTGTTGATATCTATGCTTAAGCAATGTAAGTTCACCTGAAATCATATTGTTATCAAACAAACTTGAAGAAGAAAGCAAGTGAAATAGGCTTTCGAAAATTCGTTAGCATTAAAAATATAATTTTTTAATGTTTCAAGAGTAGAAGTAGTTTTTATTTTAATTATGATAAACAGAAGAAGAGATGTAAAGAAGAAATATGGATTAGTAAAATTTTTCTAGAATGATTTAAAATTGGAGGGGGGGGGGGGCTTTTTCTTACAGATCAAGCCTTACTCAGGATTCAACGGTGTATCAAGAAAAGTTTGGAGGTTCTAGCTCTTGTATTTATGCTGAAATTAAGTTATAATG
This sequence comes from Thereuonema tuberculata, assembly GCA_023159025.1. Classification (NCBI taxonomy): domain Eukaryota; kingdom Metazoa; phylum Arthropoda; class Chilopoda; order Scutigeromorpha; family Scutigeridae; genus Thereuonema; species Thereuonema tuberculata. The sequence goes on from JAFIDM010000002.1 coordinate 39,051,759, forward strand.
CATAAATAACGAATAAACATTATCCTTTATATATTAGATTAAGTCGTTTGCAAGCAAAGGGGGAAAATTTTAAATTTCGTTTAGAATTTAGAAGTTTTTATTTTTTTTTTTACTTTCTGTAAAATTTCATTCCTTTTCTGCTGATCTAGTGGAATCCAAAGTTTCAATCAAAGCAACTGCCATTACAGCGATCTTCGAATGCAAAAAAATGAACGAGATCTGATAAAAAAATTACGAATCCTACTACAGGGCTTTTAACAATAATTAAAACATAACTGAGTGAATTTTATGGGAATTGATATTTTTATTATGATAAAAAAACCAACACCATTTATATGAGGAAGCTGAAATTTCAACTTGTCAAGTTTAGATATTTTGGAAAAATATTTTTTGGAATCTCCAACGGATTTTTAAAGTTGGCACATCAACTAATATTTGTCCTTTATTCATTTTTTTTTTACTATCACTATCGTTTCGCTATTCTCTTTTTAAAATATATCTGCATTAAAGTCAAGGCAATTAACAACTTTCAGTGCAGTTAAACTATGTACACAGTCTGACTCATCGCTAGACCATTTCCCCTCCCCACCCCATCTCTTCCTAAGTTAGCATCTTCCGACGTAACTTAAGGACTTATTGTCTTCTCCCACTACTCATAAATATGGCTGCCATTTGTTTTGAGATTTTTTTGTTGTTGTCTCAGCTCTTTCCTTATATATATATTCTGGAATGCATCAGCCACACACACACACATGCACGCTACAGGAAAAGCCATCAATCTTAGAAAGATATGAATAACAGAAAGAAAATAAACAGAAATAAGAATAAATTAACCTAACCTTAATACAGTTGCCAGATTTGGTAAAAGAAAAAAAAAACTGCTGCTTTTGTATTCAACGACGAGATTTGAAAATAATTTCTTCCTTGCTTTTATCAGAGGGCTTATGGAAGGTAACAGATGGTATATCGCAAAGTGTAATAAAACAATAAAGATAAAAAGAACAAAAACAAAGAGGTTATTTCCTCAAAATGAAACAAGAACTTTATTTACATACTGCAATGTTTATTTTAATAAAACAGTTTTTATTTCAAAGATGAAATATGAAATTAATGTTGTAGTTGTAAAAAAAGGCCAGACACA
>JAFIDM010000002.1:39053299-39078318 GCA_023159025.1 Thereuonema tuberculata
TTTTTTTTCATCGTTTTGTGTTTCTTTGTTTTCAGTTTCGATAAATAATTCAGTCTCGTTAAATCTCGATCAACGACGATATCTTTCCGAGATCTCGGTCGCTGTCGATTCAAATTTTCAAGCCGAAATTCTGAAATGATTTTGATTAATAATGTAACATTTTATGAAAGCATCCACGAAAACATAAGGAAAAGATGCCCTCCGATCGTGAAAATCATTTTTGTAATCGGTAATTTCGAATAAAAAGATACAAATCGATTGGACTTCCAAGTTCTACAATTCGTCACCAGGAGCGCTAGTGGCGATGTCCAGCCATCTGATGTCGAGACATTTCTTCGAAAATAGAGCATGGGCTATCGCTGGACATCTCCGAGACATGTCTGATGTCGAGGTGATGGCGAGTGAAATGTCCAGGTTATGGCGAGTGAAATGGTAAATGTAATACAGGCTTAACTGGCCATTGCAGAGACGCCATTTCTATATTTGATATCAAGATTTCCAGGCGAACATAAGTGATCACATTTAGCCTTATAGGGCAGTCTTTCTTAAGTGAATTCTTGACAAATAGTGTTGAAATGTTAAATGAATGAATGTAAAAAACATTTGATTTTTTTTACTGTTATTCCTTATATTGTGGAGGCGCCGGTATTATTGTTGTAAATTCAAATTTTGAATAATTCGGTCAAGGGGAGTTCCAGGCATGATTAGGAGATAAGGAAACATTTCGTTATGTGGTAAACTGTCGTTGTGAAAGCAACTATTGATATAAACAATTAAGTTTTTTTTAAACAAGTTCGGATGAACCGGTTACAAGCTGTGATTAGCTATCGACTAATTATTTTTAATGGCAAATACTTAACTTAACGGAAAACCTGTTAGTGGTAAAGAAAAAGAAAAAGAAAATCTGAAAATTTCACAATATTTTGAGAAATCCCATAAAGAAAGATAATATATTCCATTAAATATGGTGATATACTATTTTATATATTTACCATATTCTTGGTATCATTCGTACTTAAATTTACATATTTTTAAAGAAGTTCTTTTAGGCCTACAATGAATAAATATGAAATTATAAATTGTCAGTGGGACCGGAGACCCGATCGGAGAGAAGCTAGTCTTCCAGGAGAAGGCGCTAAGTTCTATACCCGGGAAGGACGGAGGTTTCCTCAGGCTATTTCTAGGGTTCGCCCATAACTCTTTCCTAATACACTTTTACTAATACTGCTGATTTTATTTTAAAATTTAACGTTTGACAGTCTCCCGTGAAAATCAAAAAATTTGGAACCACTGTGCGAGATTCTTTCAGAAAAACACTTACTATCTTACCCATTGATGTTTCTATTTCACTGACTTTTTCGATCGCAAGTCTTAATTATGAAAACTGGATCCCCCACAGGGTATAACCCTTAAAGTTGATCTAAAATTAAAAATATTTCAACAACGGCTGGTAATCGATACCCTCTCAAGATTTACTCAGGTTATTCGTCATTCTCTGGAATCTTACCACCAGCGTCGTAACAAGAACTCTTCTAAAAAAACCCAACAGAGGGAGCTCACAAAAACAAGAGGTACATTCCTGGCGGCTGAGTGAGGACTAGCTATGAGGAAATACTGAATCACAGCTTGTTGACACTCAAACATAGTTAATTATTAGCACTTAATTATCGTTTATGTTTTTAGTTTTTTTTTTTTGCGAAATTCAATTTTCATTTTTTTAAGTTGTAGCGCAAACAGCAAACTTCTACTAACTGAATCAACTTAACTAACTATTAATATAGTTTTGTTTTTTTCATTAACTTAATGTTTTAGAAAGATGACATTAAGGCTGTAATTCATGGCTGAAATTCATGGCAAAGAATATGCATTAATGGCCAAAAAAGGTTAAAAAAATATAGAAATTTTACAAAATTCTGAAGAGAATGATTTTTTAAATGCCTGCTAATGATTCAAATAACATTAGAAGACAAAAAAACCTTTTTTTTAACGTAATAAACGATAATTTTTTTATATCGAAATATCAACAGCTGAAAATTATAAATTTTAGTACAATAAATTAGGTTGTGAATTATTTTGTGTGTGTGTGTGTGTGTGTGTGTGTGTGATATATATTACAGAATAGTTCTGTTATATCAAGCTTTTAAAAATGCAAGCTTAGATAAACTAACTAGGCCATGCTCTTGTTCGAGTCAAGCAAAGAAGTTTTGTATAAGTTCTCCCTTCTTTATACCTGCGTGGTAGCTGGCAGAATATTATACGTTTGATTTTTTGTTTATATCTCGTAAATGCGTCGAAGTAAATTTCAGCTTACTAGGTTAAGTAGTAATGCATTGTAATACAGGTGTTGCCGAATAAAAATTTCAGCGTTGCATAATAAGGGGCAAAACTTGCCACCAAAATCTTTATTACCAGGGAATGGAATAAAACATCAACTCCCGTTTAGTGGTTTTCACTCGACATGTGATCCATATCTAATTTCCTACTGTCCTTATCGTATGTTTCTTCATTGATAAAAATAAAAATGAAAATTATTTCAAAATTTATCAATCAACGTCCTGACATAAAATATTAGTCGATTTATTTTTTTATTTTACGGACAAAACTTATTTTTGTTACATAGGTTAATATCCTTACAGGTTCGTTTTAAATGAAACATTTTCAAAAATATTCCAAACTAATTTTTGAAATTATAACAAACGTTAAGACGTAGTAAATCAACCTCTGCGATGTTAGAATAAAACTTGTCCTTTTGCGATAAACTGAATATCGTCAACAAATGAAAGGACTTTTACAAAAAGCTCTTCCTTCGTTAAAAGTGTTCGTTCAGCTTCAAACCTCTTGGTTCTAGATGCTTCTTTGTTAGTCATCAATATTGCATAATGAACTGCAGATGAATATCGCCTTTAAAAGTTCGTGATCTTATGAATCCGCACGAGCAGGGTTTGCCAAAACCAATAAGAGGAACAAACTCCGTCCTAGTAATTTATTCTTTCGAGTAAAATGTTAACAGAATTATCTTGCAGGCGATCTCGACATAGCAACACTACCATTACAGCGCCCTAATATTAGGTTTGCTTACATCGCAGACGACATCAACTTCTTTTCAGCAGCCGGCATCAAGTATTCAACTATATTAAAAATATATGACATCCACTTTACAATTGGAATCAGAGATCTCGTTTTCCAGAAAGTTCGTAGCGAAAATCTGCACTAACTGGATCAGGAATGTAACAAGAACGCCCGCTGACATACAATGCATTGCCAAATACACTTTAATAAAATATCACAGCATTGTTATGCAATTATACAGGTAAAATCAATGCGTGTTTTTGATTAATAGTGAAGTACACTTCTTATTAATAAGATTACATCCATATATTATTGATATTCCTAACAACTGACTTTCAAATAAAAATTGAATTTCCAAAAACTGCATTTGCTTCTTACTAGCTGTTATTGTAAATTACATACTTTAATTATTGCTTTTTTTTTATTGAAATAGTAATCACACTAACAAAGTCTACTATTTTTACCATGATTATTATAATTTACCGTTATTGAGTATTATTTTGTTTATTTTTTTTCACAATAATTAGCTTTTATTATTGAATTGCCAAATTATTATGTATTTTTAATACAGTATCTTTAAAAAATACTGTAACTTATTAAAAATACTCTACCATTGCTGTACTTTATAAACAATTACCAGCACTTTTAAAATTAGGGTAAAATTAACATTACAAAGGACTGGAATTATTAAAATAATAATAAAAAAAGTAAAATGAATGAACCTTGAAGTCTCTCATCTATGTGTAGGGTAAGTAATCTAAAGTATTATTATTATTATTATATATCTACGTACAAACGTATAGAATTAAATAAGAAAATTATTTTTACTTTTAAATTATGTTACTAAATAATATAAAATTTTGGAAAATTAGCAATTAGCGGTCTATTTGACCGTAAAAACTATAAAAAAAAAACACTTGAAAACTATACTTTGATGTAAGCCTTTTACTGTTTTTCAACACTATTTAAAAAAAAAAAACAAAAAAAAAACCTAGTGTTCAAAATTAATTAAGTAATTATAGCATAAGCTACATTGTCGTCCTTAACGGGACTAAAACTTTTATATTTAGAAATAATAATAAAAAAAATTATTATTATTACTATTATTATTAATTACAAATGCGAAGTACTGGATTGTTTTCTCCATTATAGCCTATACATCGTCCCACTTATATTTGCTTCTTAGGTTTATTAATTATTTTAAATCTGTACAACTATATTAATTATTTTGAAGTGGAAAAAGACAAAAACGCTTCAACGCTTGTTTTCCTACAATTCCTTGCGCCGCTACAGCGATTTGAAAACGTTAGGTGTTATGAAGCACTGATCGTTTCCTTTCTTGCTGAGCGCGTCCATGTGCTAATGTAATAATCCAGCAGCAGTTCAGCTTCTGCTTTTCATTTCTTTAACATCTGTCTGTAGTCAAGAAATAAATACTCTTTTTAAATTAAAGTAAATTGTAACGTTATTATGTACCACAATATTTTAGTTCCAAATATCGCCACCAGATTAATCTGTTGCGCTACACTGCACAACAATATTTTAGTTCCAATTGTTGAACAATAATATTTTTATAGTTCCAATTGCCGTCTCTAGGTGCCTACGTGGCGCTTTCAAGATTTTCATTAATGATATTAATTATCAGTATTTCTTATTCCAATTATTAATTGCCATTAAAGGAAAATCACAGAAAATCTGTTTCTTATTTTAAATCTTTATGGTCTTCCTCTTCGTCTTTATTCTTAGATTTATATCGCCGTTGACGTTGAGAATTACAATTAACGGATCAGCTTTAACAACCGAATGTCCTTTTCTTTATAAAAAGGCAAATCCAATTAAAATCCTGACAACTGTTGTAACGTTTAACAAAACTGTATTTAGAAATGGATTTCGATATGAAACATGATCTTGTTGTTGTTGTGACACCTGCAGGCAATTACTGATTTCCTCTTCAAACTCGGAAACGATTAACTTTTGGTGAGATTCGCTTCATCCAATGATCCGGTGAGATTCGAGCGAGATTTATGCTTTAACCAAATTTCGCTCAAGTCAATGGAGAGAATAAGAGAAATTCGGAACAAAACTCGAGCGCGAGAACGAAGGTCGTAAATCGATCACAAACAGACCAAAGCCAGAAATTTACACTGCCTTTCCTATCTGATTTCCATACACCAATAACTTCAAAAATCGGTTTTATATATATTTGCAGTTGAAACGACTTATTCTCGAAAATATATTCGACTGAGTGAAAGAAACTTTCTCATAGCACCATGTACTGCTGTTTTTAAAATTTCTTATCAAAAATAACACTGTGCACAAGCAGACCAATATTCTCGTAGAACTGCATTCTGCTTATTATCACTCATCAGCCTGAGGTACCCAGTTGATGAGCAACTGAGTGTGTGGAAAACTAGTGGATTTTACTCATCTGCTTGTCATGTATACACAGATACAGGGTGTCTTAGAAGAAAAGGTCAATATTCCGGGAGGTTTTAATATCGGTTTATGAGAGCACGTGTTCTACTCCGAACATTAGCCTACGTATAATTATTTTGTTGTGTAGTTACAAAAATGAATGATAAAAAAGAGATTTTTATGTGTTAACATGTGTCACTAATTCAAGCGACGAATTTGATCTAATTTGCAGTAAATTTTCAAAACTTCCACCATCGACATCAATGCACTTGGCAACAGTGTTGCATTACAGCGGGAAGGAAGGTTAGCATTGCGCGCTAAATTCAAAATACATTCAAATAATTCTCACTTAAAAAGAATCACAAATATGAAGATAATATGAAATCAAAAAGAGCATATAAGCATATACTAAGAAAAAATACATTTAATTATATATATTTTTTCTTAGTATTTGCTTATGTGCTCTTTTTAATTTCATATTATCTTCAGATATTACGCACAGGTAAAAACTGTCTTCAAGAATCACAAATATTTATAAAAAAACCCCCCCCCCCCCTGCTATTACGGGCAATAACTGCTATTATGACCCTTGGCCTTAAGTAGGGGTTCTTGTTTTGGTCTCCCAAAATACTGAACTGTCCTCCTGGGACGTACTGTACATGTATCATGTACATGACATCCTAACAGTAAGACAACTTAAGACAGAGCTAATTCCAAACTACCTGTTTATTTTGCACAAAATACACTTAAAGATAGTTTAAAATATATACGTTTATCTAAAAAAATGTATTTTTTTAATTCCTTTTCCATTTCACTTACACATGTTAAAAATCCCACTGTTGCTTTCAAAAATGTATTGTTAATGAGGTCGCTTGGAAACCATTCTCCATTTCCCTATCCTTGGTAAACACTGTGCCACATAGAATACTATTATTTTTAATTCGCCGACAGCTTAACCATACAGCATTGTATTAGTTCAGAATACACAATGTGCTTCATCAAACACTTGTTTTGTCTTTTTTTTTATAATAAAAACTGTCATATTAGTGGGAACTTTACATCTTCAAATGAATCTAAAGGCGATATTTAGGTCATCAATCTTAATTAATACCGATTTAAAAATGTGGAACGATAGGAAGTCAAAAAGTTAGGCTAAATAGATATTAAGATTTACAGGTGAGAAAAGAGATGCAAATGCCATGTCATTTTTACAAAAGATACTTCTTTAAAATTATGTTTTTTTTGTAAACATAATTATCTACAACGCAGACAAGTATCATCTCATATCTTCCAACGAGCTTCTATAGTATTCCAGTAGAAACAAATGCTCCTTCACTACATCGTTGCTGTGAAATTTAACAGAACATTGGTGCTGTTCATCGACGATAAATGTTCGTCGTAATCTCTACTTAAATTTCTAATATCGAAGGAGAAAGGAAGCTACCAACTGAATATAGGCTACTACATTGTACTCCAACACGGCACTATGTCGTCTGATTTTTTTTTAGCAGAGGTCGGCAATCCACGGCTCTTTGAAGGATGATCTGCTGTTCCGGAAATCGTACTTCTGCAAAGTTTAGTTGGTTCGGCTCTCTGTATTTGGATTTTGTAGAAATTTCGGGGGAAAAAAAATAGCTCTTGTTGACATAAAAGATTTTCTAGACAATGAGCAGAGAGAATTCTTTCACTTAAGTTCCCGCCACAAAACATTTACATCAGAAGTTTCCGCGGAACTTCGTCACTAATTAAAAGTTGTCAAAGTAATTTGCGGTAATTTGAAGGTTATCTTTTTAATTAACATTTCTCAATTTCCGTGTTAATTATTGTTTTCTAGGCAATCCACTCTTGATTCATTCCTTCCTGCTTCTCAGGACGACAATGCTGGGCAAAGACACGATTGTTGACTGACAAATCAAAATGGCGGATATCACTGCCTCGATAACGGAGAACGACGCTTCTCAAAACAGCATTGAATGACACCGGAGATCTGCGTTGGCGAATGGAATTAAAAGCGTATGACATTCGAGAACTAATACCAACAGAATAAAAAAATGCAATCTCTTGCTCGACAACTGATTGAAACAAAAGCTTTCATACAATCACTGCACAATAGAAGAATAGTTTCATTTTCTCCGTGAAGGCCGCGGGAGGTTAACAGAATATCAGTTGTCAAGGAAACTTGAAGGAGGTGTTATCGTATCCTCCCTCCTAATTATTTTGTTTACAGTTAAGACTAACGACCTTGCGAGTCCCGCATTATGTATGTTTGACGTATCCGTTAATGAATATGCAATGAGATTAGATGCCTTGTTATATGTTCAGGCAACTACGTCAAGATTTTAATTAAATCCTCGTCAAAAAAAAAAAAGAAGCTTTCAAACTAATAAAAACAACAAACTTATGTTATCAGACTCTTCTATTACATCACTTTTAATTCGCAAAATATTCACGTTATACAAAAGGTAGGATAATTTGGAAACTTTTATCTATTGGACTAAATCCAACTTTGGATAAATAAATAAATGGATGTTATTTTAAAGCTTCTATCTGCTTCTACGTTAAAAGATTATTCAATATAACTAGTTTTGTATTAAGAGATTATGAAAGCCTTTCTCCCATTTCAATAATGTTAGGCGTGAATGTTAAAATCTTAGCATTTCAAACAGTTCTTTACTTCTCACTTTACGACCTATCTGCTTAATTCGCACTTACGACCTCCGCTCTTGAATGTACAACTTGTATTTCATCGTCATCTCCCTTACCTGGACCCTCTACAGCTCCAGATAACCAAATAAACAAATGATATTACGTACATATGCATATCTTTTTATGAATAAATTTGAAGTTTGCTGCATAGTTTTTATAATTTTGAAATTTTACAACGATCCTATATTCCTGGCGCAAGCTCCTCGCATATCGACCAATTCGCTTAACGATGTAGTCGTCGGAACGGAATTCGGTCGTAAAGTGAGGAGTACCTGTATTTCATTTCAAAATCCGATTTCGATTCCTGAAGTAGCATTTGCATCTGAATCCTATAGAAATATAGTATTTAATTCACAGTGAATTCTGATTCAAAAAGTAGTTTCTAATTCCTGTGTATGTAGTTACTGTAGACTACTTATCTTCTATCTATCTACGTGTATGCATACATACGGTGTACTTAGAACTACTATCGTCGTGTCAGTCTGTCAGTATATCCGTAGTATTTCATTTAGATATATAATAAATGTATAATATACGGTACATAATAAAGCAAATTTTTGATTACAATTCGGCAATTTGTTGGGCTTCTTACAAAGAAAATATATTGGTATTTTGGCTTTAATTTTTTAAAAAAACAGCGAAAATTTTATGAAATCTATTTATTCGTAAAACATTATAATATAATCAACATTTCCAATAAAAACAGGTATTCAATGGACAGAACAACTATAGGAAACATTGGCAACACACAGTCCTATTCGTGTATAGTGTTTAAAATCTAGATAGTTTTGTTAGGGTTGCCACCAGTTATATCCAAAAGATAACTTATAAGCATTTATTTAATAGTTTTTAAAAAGTATATTTTCAGTTTTTGTTTATAACTGGCAATATCGTCATTAGAACATTCTGTTATCGCAGTAAAGGATCGTAAAAATCAAACCGAAATATACATTTTAATGCTTTGAAATAAATACTGAAGGATCGTGATTTCTTTACATTGTGGATTCTTGCTGTGCATTAAAATCATGAATAAAAGAAATCCATTAAAAGTCCAAAAACAGGAAAGGATAATCCATTTCCAATGCCAGTTAATTGTCTTTCACTGGAAAGTCAAGCCGAATACGGAGACCACTCATTTTACTGGAGGAATGAGAAATATGCTGTAAGAACTTAAATGAAATACATTAAAGTTGTTGGAATCATTTTATTAAATGATAGAAAGAAACAAAAAAAAAAGAAAATATTTACTTTTTTTTTTATAAAAACAATTTTATTTATTGATTGATTTTAACCCTCTATGCCCTTCCCTAGTTTTTCATTCTTTTCTACTTTCAGCCGTTTGTTTCCGCTGCAAACCAAGTTGATGACAACATGCAATATCAGCACTATGTCTTCTGGTTCCTGTTCTCCATATCTTTGGCGTTCCTTACCTTCCTGTATCAGTATCAATAGTTCTATCTCTTTCCACCAGATGGTTCCCGAGTTCCTGGCTAACAAATTCAACTGACGTCATGAACTTTTCCCATTGGTTGGCACAACTCTGTATTCCTGTCACTCGTCAAAGCCTCGTATTGCAGGCGAAACCGGTTGTGAACTTTTTAATTGTATATAATGTTTTTTTTTAACTAGCTTTGTGTGTTAGCTCTCCGCAATTTTTTTTATTTACTATGCGCACACATAAATTTCTGTATTTTATCATTTTATTTACTTTTTCTAAATTTATTTTTTTGTTTTTCATGGAGTTACGATTCACTTAGAAAAAATCCGAATAACAATTTTCTACTTATCTGTATCTAATTAATATCTAATTAGAACCATCAATTTAAGATAAGACTGACCGACTGGACGAATCTCTCTCTACTCTGAAACTAAGTTAAAAAACACACACACACACAAACACATAAAAATGAAAAAGGTTGTATTGCTGTACTATGCTGAAACTACGACTGTAGCAGAACGCTTTCACACAAGGCGCTTCCCTATGCGACAAGAACCCAATCGAGACTCGTATGTTAATTATCCATCTGCTGCACTGATAAAACCCGACATCGGCGAAACAAAATCACTTGGCACTGTTTGACGCAATCATCCTGAAACAGACCGAGACATTTTCATCATCGGCAGAAACAGATGTTCAATACATCTTCATTATCAGGAAAGATTGGCAAAAGCTCATATTGCAATCGAAAGGTTAAAGAGAAACAAGTGGTGCAAAGCGGGAGTTCTACAAAAATAACAGAAGTAATTAATCACGATTACTGAAATTAATCGAAGATATTTTAATAGATTTTTAATAGTTTTTTAAACGAACTTATACATTATTCATTGCTGTATATTATTTGTAGTTATTCACTGAAATTAAATGGAAAAAAATTCAACGATCTCATTGTTGATGGTTTGTAGAATGTTATTCTGATCGAGGATAAAGCAAGAAGTTCTGACAAGAGCAAAAAGCCTACTTTTCTTGCAATTTTGTTATTAAAATTTAGTTTTTTGTTTTTCTGTGTTTTTCTAAAATCGTTAAAATATAAAAATTTTCCATTCTAGACAAAAAAACTTATCAAATCCGCATTACGTACTTAAGGTGTTTAATCCAATTAATTAATCCGAAAAGTTCGTGATCCGAATCAATTTTTTCCATTGCAATTAATGTAAATGCAAATAATACGTTTTTTGTCCTAGAACATTTTTTTTTAACATGTTATGGCTTTGTGTGTGGAAATAATACAGAAGGGAAATAAATATAACAGTAATATTAAAGAAAGCAGTTTAATTACCAAAATAAAACTAATTTTACAGTACATATATAATTTACCTTTGTGGTTGATAATTGCTGGCATACGGGGATGGAGAGGGAGAGGAGGAAGAATACTCCTTCGAAGGAGAGGCAGTTGGTAATTGCATAAGATGACGATCCAGAGAAAATTGCCTTTTTCTTGGCTGTAAGAATTTTGCGAAAATGATCCATTACGCTCCATGCGCTCCGTGTGTGCGTGTTCGTGAACCGAACCATCGTTCGTGAAGCGAAGCAAAACTTGTTTGTTCGCAAATAGCGATCGTAGACCGAGACGTTCGTGATCTGAGTATCACTGTATCAAGTAAATTTGTGGCCTACAAATACAATTCAAGTGTTTATAATACAGACTAACTTACATTTAATATAAGTACTGAAATAATTCCCATTTTCTACTCGAGTTAACGGATATACAATATTACTAGGCAATTAACTGCAATTACTTCAATACAATAAATCAAAGCCTGTAAAGTGGGACAATTTAACCTTCATAGGCAGAATTAATAGCAATTGTTAATTATCTATTCTAGCATATATAAATATATATAAATAAATGCTAATCACTAGATAATCTGATAACATTAAAAATTTAATCGAGTGATTTCTTAACAATTAACGAAAACTACATACAAAACAAGTAGTAAATGTAAACGCCAGATCTCCTCATGTTTACCTCAAATTGATCACTTCCTTTTACATATGACTCAATGCCATTCACCCTGTATTTATAATAATTAAATTTACATCATGGATGTATGCGTTTAGTTGAGTATACTACGTCATTCAACAGAATGTAATTTTTTATTAATAATACAACTAATATTTTATTAATGAAATATTAAAAAATTAATAATTAATCAATGATTGTATGCAGTTCAATTATTTTTAGCGACCTATTTGGGAGCTATTGTGATAGCCACCAAAATCGGTAGCTACAGTGTTTGTCGTGTCCGTCCGTCCATGTCTGTCCACCCCTAACAACTCCCGAACGGAACGTCGGATCGACAAACGGACTTCACCATCGTCTTCAGAGGTCCAAACACTGTAAGAATGGTAACTGCAAAGAATTATAATGGGCCAACGCTCCCCGCATGTTCGAGATATTTGGTTTTGTTGTCATTGTACTATCTTAACTCCCGAACGGAAGATCAGATCGACAAACATATTTCACCATCGTGTTCAGAAGCCCAAAAAACGTAGGAATAGGGTGTTTTCAGGGGCCAACTCCCCGCCTCCCTCCACGTTCGAGATATTTGGCATTGTTGTCATTGGATTTCCGCTGTTAGCTTAAATGTTTGAAATGCAAACATTCATTTCAGTTGTCAACTATAGCTTGATGGTTAAGGTCTCGAACTCATATACTGAAGATTGTCAGTTGAAATATCTATGTTTTTCCTCTTAATCTTTTTTTCTCAATGTCCGCATGGGTTATTTTTGTTTTTCTAAGTTTTCTAACGTTCTTTTTTATTATTATTATTTTTTTCCTAACTTTTTTTCTGTTTTTCCTTTCATTATTGTACTTCCTTTTTTCTTATTATTGTTATTATTATTTTATTATTATTTTTTTTACGTCGCCCTTAAATTTACGCTGGAGCACAAAATTGTAATTACTTCTTTTTGCTTCTTCTATTGTAAGAAAGCAATTTATTAATTCAATTTATAATTATTTGATTAGGTTCTTAAAAGAAAGGAAAAAAAAAATCGATAAAAATCCACTTTCTAAAGGAAAATTGATATTTTTAAGTTATTTATTTTTTTATGTAATTCCTCCATTAAATTCATCGATTTCTGCAACATCAAAGTTTATAATTTTTTTGGAGTCAATTCCGAAGGCAATTCATTATTTGAATTTCAAACAACAATGGAGATTGCAATGTGATTTGGGCGAATCGTATCTCGCCTCAATCTAATTCAAATCAATTTCCATTCGAATGTTGTCATAGTAACGGCGCTACGCCATTACCATATTAATAGCGCCGTTCCTTTGAAATACAAAAGATTCGAAGATGAAACTCGTTTACCGCCACAAATTTCTCCGATGGCGAACAAGCTTTGAATATCATTCAATTTTGAGAAGCTTTACGTCTCAAAACTTGAAAGAAATGGGAATATTAACTAGAATGTTTTCAATCGAGATAAAGATATCCGAATTTAAAATTCGAAACAGGATCTAGATGTCTTCCTGATACTCAAATTAATTTGTTTATTTAAAATTTTTAATATTCTTTATAATGAAATAAATTGGAAATTTCTAATTAATAATCTGGTAATGATAAAATAGCATTAGAAATATCTGCGCGACTAAGCGCAAAAAGAAATTGTTCGAAAATGTTGGCTAATCGGTTGTTCACGCCAGCCTCCTCAGCGCCATCTCGCCGAACGACGTAAATATCATTTACGTATTTTTTAAAAATGAAATTATTTTAGTATCATGCATTTCCAGCCTGAATAGGTAATCGAAATTTTGCAAAAAGATGACTGTCGCAATTACTGAATTTATTCAATGTTCTACCGCAGTTCTGAAGTAATTAATCAATCAGATCAGGCCCAAATAAGGAAACTATTTATTTGTGAAGCAACCTTAAATTTCCTTTTACCCGTTAGAGGGTTTGTTTTTTATTTTATTTTTTTTCATTTCTTTTCTTTATGGTCAAATTCCTTTTGTGGTAGCCTAAGCGCTATCCAAGGGTTTGAATTCCACATTTGATTCTTGTTTTTTATTTTCTTACTTTTAGTTATTGAGGGGGCACTGTCTCCATCTTGCAACCTTAAATTTTACTACAATTATTATTCAGGACTTTCTATGTAATAATTATCACAAGTGCACCAGCGTGTCTACTGTTTAGCCAGACGAAAGAGACTGGTCACGTGATTTACTGGTCGCTCCGACCTCTTTCTCGGCGTGAAAATAGGTGAGATGGGTATGTGCCGACAAGAACAGAAACAAACGACGTATAAAGGAGAGATGAATAAAGTGAAAAATTACTGCACAAAATTCAGTTTAAAATTAACGCGAGAATAAAATACACACGCAGAGAATAAGAAATACATGTATAATAAACTTTTAGAATGAAATTCTCCCCTTCGGCTTGTTCCATTGTTTTGGCAGTGTGCCAAAACCAGTCTTTATCGCTTGGGCAAGCAGTACCATTTGAGAAAAGGATAGATCCGCAATTTATTTGCAGTGATCCGACATGGCGTCCAATTACTGGTGGCCAACCTTCATCAACTGCTTCATTTTCTTAAAAGACTCAAACAGTTCCTATGTAAGTTTATACTCCTAATTTTAAGTACAGTACAGCGTCGTCTGTTGATAACGTTTGCTTTTCCGATTTAGGGTAATTCTTCCTAAAAAGACTGTTGATAAAAAAAGGAGAAGAGAACGATTTGTACAGGAGATTCTGGACAATGTACTTTTTCTCTTGTTTTATACAGAACACCAAAAATCAAAGTGAAAAGAGGGGTGGAGGCAACTATCGTCCAAGGATCAGAGTGGGAAAGGGCGGAGGGCAGGGAAAGCGAATAAATCAATAATACAGACAACATATTCAAAACCATATTCAAAAATATCCAGGTTCACGGTCATATCTGGGAGAGGAATGCCTCACACATCACCGTGATAAGGAAACCACGTGATTGATGGCAGTGACTCAAGTCCTGTGAACCACAACGTCCATTTCCAGTAATGTTTAATTCTACAGAGGAACAGGAAGCCTCGATAAAACGAACGAATCCTATGAGGGAAGATTGTTTTTGCAGATTAAATTGATTTATTTATCTCTACGGAAGTTAGTTAACTATCAGTTAAAATAAAATAAGAAGTCATGAAAGGTCATTGTAATGTGCTGTAACCTTTGGGGCACCAGTAAAATACACTATTAATTATATAGATATTAAATAAATAATAAAAGTCAAGCTTTAATGATAAATAACATTTACGTAGCCTTTACTTTGCACTTCCTTAGCTATAATTGAATATCCGGATACTATCCGAATCACTTAGCATAGGTAAGGTAAAGAGAAACGATTTAAAAAAATATTGGAACTTAAAATTTTATTTTTTAATCTTCAGAAGCATAATTCATATTATTACTATTATTATTGTTATTATATTCGATTTTTCTAAATTACAAAAAAAAAAAAAAATTAATGAAGATAGGAAACTTCATGGTTTTCAACAATCAGTTAACAGAGCCAGCTTGAAAAATTTTCAATTTTCAGAATTTTATAAGTTCTGTGAAAACTTTCTTTAAGAATAAAACAGAATTGTAGTTTTCAAAATGATTAAATTTAAGCTATTACTGCGATAATAACTTTTCCACTTTCCACGAGAGATCTTGAGCTTTTTGTGTATAATTTCCCTTTCTGCAAAACAAAAGAAATTCTCTCCATGGTACAACTATTTGTAGATAATAAGATACATGAAGTCAATTTTTACACTTATTCTGTCCAGTAACACTTTAAATCCGGAAATAGGCCCAAATTTTCCATTACCTTGAAAAACCGTAAATTAAAGTGTTCCATGAGAATACGAAATTCTCTTGTTAATGTACTTTCAGTGGCATCCATTAATACTATAGATTATTCATTATAAATTACTAATAAATTTGTGAGATATCTCTTAGATGCTGTAGCAAACATGCTATGCGTTTTTGATGTTATCATTTTGTTTTTGTTTTTTAATTTTAAGTTTCTTCTATCTATCTACATTTTGTGCCTTATTACAGTTCAAGTCATGGAAGATTATTAAATGGACGTGGCAATAACTAATGGATTAATCATGCCAAATATCTCAGCGATATCTTTTGTGAAAAATTGAACTGTTGTAAACATTTCGAGAATAAATGTAAGTACCGTATTGTTATTGTATTAATATGGTTGTTGTGTTGCCGGTATGCACCGAAGTGCGAGCTTCGTAGCCGAAGCCTCCCTGCGGTAGTGTTCCTAAGATGGCGAACCCCTAGCAGACTCCCTAGAATTTCAAGGGAAAGATACTGGGGTGGTTTCCCGTGGCCGTCCCCAGGACGCCATTAAGGAATGACGTCAGACCGAAGAGAAAGCGAAGAAGAGGCTGGACAACACAGGAAAGGAAATTGAAACAACCATGCCACTGCCGGGATTCGAACCCAGATACTGGCGCACTGGCCGCCACGGCAGACCGCCGCCGAGACCGCACGGCCACGCCAGCAGGGCATTAATATGGTAATTATATGATAATTCAAGTATCAACTAAATTTTTTAAGCATCAATTTCACCTATTAATTGATTGGTTTTGTTAATATTTTGAAAACCTGCTGTCATACTTCCAGACATGCCTAAGAGTTACAGCCATTTCCTTATGTAAGAACTTGTTTAATTTGTTAAAAATTGCTTATTTTGTTTGTAATTATTTGTTTTTACAATTTACTAAACTATGCTAGCAAAGTCCCGCATTTATACGAGTATATGAAATATACGATTGTAGTCATGTTGAAGAAATGGATTTCCTGTTGCTGTGACGTCATTTGGTTGCCAAGTTGCAGTGTAATTGTCTGTTATGGGTTGCAATGGTATCTCGAAGCCACGAGGGGAACTGCCACCTGCAAACGCCGTAAAAATAAAAAGCAAATGCAAATACCACAAGACTAGAAAACTCAAGAAACTTTTTCGTCTTTTTTACCAAAAAAAGGGCAAAAAAAAAGAATTAAAGAATTACAGTTTCACTACTGTAAACGATTACTCAAAACGAAGGAAGTTGCTCACCCAACTTACAAGAACTGGTAGCAGAACTGGAGGATTGCCGCGAAGCATCACGGGATTACGTCATTCTTAAAGGGGGACAACTGAAAACAATTGGCACACAAGCTGACAAACGAGAAGTTCCAAGTTGCCAATTCGCTGCAACAAACTGACAAACTTTAGCGAGAACAACAAACAGCTCCGTTAAGAACTCTAGGCTTTGCTTCCGTAAACTTCAAATATAAGATCAAATATGCATACCACGTTTCACGAAGATCCACCCAGAATTTCAAAGTTTATGGCTGGGGAGTAAACAGACACACACTTACACACTACCCGGTTTGAAAAACTATATTATAATTAACCAAATTTCACTTAAAACTCTTGTCCATCGCTGTGGTTCCATTTGTCAAACTACAATAAAAAAAAAAAAAAAAATCACGCAATCTTGCATAAATCTTGAAAAATGTCTGTTAAGCCCAGCACAGATTAAACAAAAACAATTGCCTTTTCCGATTCATTTTTACGGGGTGGATTAGTGAACAGCTGTTTCACTCTTCAACGAGATCATCAGCGCTAACCCTCCACCCTCGATGAAATGAATCAGAAAGGCGATGCCCATGGTGAGGTCAACAGCCAGCCTGGCTATGGCCTCCCAAAGGCGAAAAGGCAATAAACAAAATTTCCAAAAAGCCGAGAGGCAGTATTGGAAATATTCCCTACAACTAGTAGGCGAATAGCAATAAATAACAAAAACACAAAAAGGAGAAACAAAAAGCACGGCTACATTTAAGCTAAAGGAAGGGTTAACGTGCTGACAAATTCACTGAAAAATGTCTGTTAAGCCCAGCACAGAATAAACAAAAACAATCCCTAATCCACCCCGTAAAAATGAATCGGAAAAGGCAATTGTTTTTGTTTATTCTGTGCTGGGCTTAACAGACATTTTTCAGTGAATTTGTCAGCACGTTAACCCTTCCTTTTGCTTGCATAAAACTTGTTAATTAGTTTCCCTCCTTTTTATATACTTTTACGCAGACAATTTATTTTCAAGCAATTGTACGTAATTAACATCTAATAACAAAGTCCTAATTTCGTTTGCAATTTATTATTTTATTTTGAAATAAACAGTTATATACAGTTTTGTAGTGCAGTTAAATTTAGGAACCCCTGTTCGAAAGAAATGAAATCGACTGAAGTTTTCAATATTTTTCAATCTCAGTTGCTCGACTGCTTGTTTGTAACGTGACAACTATTTTTATGAGGGATTTTCATATTTTTCTAGAACTCTTATTCCACGCGCCATCATTTGCGCCTGCAGCACTTGCATCGTTTAGGCCTAAGTCGAATAATCGTTTTCCCAAATAGATGCTTTTTTTTCCTTCAGCGGTCGGCTCCTTGCCGTGACTGTGGTTTGTTGCCACGGCTGTATAAAATCAGAAAAGCAAAGAGAGACGAGGAAGAAGATGCAGCCGAAGACGGGAAGAATATAAAGCGACGGTGCAACGTCTTACGGCTGGATCGATCGGGACGGGCGGGCGACAAGAGGGCGCCACTGGCAAATCACAAGTCATTGATTACGCGGGGAAAATGTCGCCGGAAAGCAGTCGGCGGTACAACACCGGGCAACCCAAAGGCAACAACGCAATCACGGCCAAAAGGACAGAAATACGACAAAGGACTACAATTGCTTCCAAGAAACCAAACAACTTAACCAATCAAACCATAGCTCAACCAAGATTAATGCCGCGTACGAGTGTTTAAGGAGAAAACAAAAGAACAGCTAAAGTCTTAAATGCAGTATGATGCTTCAGCAGAGCTGATTGGACAAAAATATAGGTTTTAAGTGCTTCTTCTGAAAACTTTTTGTTTTACATGACCACAGAATCTTTGCCGAAGTAAACTTTTTATACACAAAGCCACTGTTTTAGTGGTAATTTGTTCAACAAAAGAAGAATAACGATTAAACGTAATTTACTGTAATAGTTTCCCGCCAAAAGTCAAGCTTTGCAAGACTGAAAATGAAAACCTATTCGATGACCTGTTAATCAAGAGTGTCTTCATTCGGCTAATGGGGAAAGGGAGCAAAGTGTTTGCATTTTTTAATTTTATAATAATGAGAATTAACCAAATTTTACGTGCCTAATTCAACAAAATCTTTTTCGTTCCTTTATACCTTCCGTAGTTATCATATTCCGTAGTTTTTGTTTTTTTGTTTTATCCGAATTTGAAATTCATAAAAGTTTCTATAATAACGGTGGTTCTACCCGCGTTGCGAAACGGAATCTCAATAATATCCTTTTATTTCTTCTGAATATATTAAAGTATATTTCCCTGCAAATTCGTTAAATACATTACAGAGATAAACGGGAAAACATGTGCAAAAATGTAGTAGATGTGTCAAATTTCGCTATGGTTCGCAAAATTTAGTATTAACTAAACTTCGGAAAATGGTGGTGTAAAGTATTAAGATGGTGGTAGCTAAGGTACTACCACAGAAAGTACAGCGAGTCAATAGCAGACCTATTAGAAAACATTATATTTTTATTAGCGAAAGTTCACGGCGTTACCAGGTTCTTAGGAGATGACGAAATAAGAAATGAATAGACCATTGGTTTACAGATTACAATGATAGCTCCACCTGGTTGTCGAAATCAAAAGTAAATAATTTAGATTTTGGTTAGTCCTGAGGGTGATTAATGTTAATCAATCGATTTATGAACATTTGTCCGAATCAAATTTGACAACTTACTCCAAGCTCTAATTACTGACAAGGGCAATATTGGGCTTAGCTCAAACCGGCTCCAAAAGTAAAGAGTACAAACATAACAAACAACGAGACGAACAAACTTGCTTTGTAGATACAACGATTTATGTAAATAAGAAATGCTCAATATCAGTATCCTTGTCTTATTTGTTCCTCTTTTTTTTTAGTGGGGGAGGCCAATCCCGGGAGTGAGATAGACATTTACAGCCCTTTACGCCTTCGAACTGATCTCAATGAATGAGCTGGCTGATGAGTCTCAACAAGAACGAAGCAGCTGTAACAGATTCCTGTTGAAGATAGATCAAAGCAGGAATGCAAAATTGAGCATTCCCAATATTTCTCTTTAATGTCATTAAATTAGAGACAGAAAAACTCCATAGTCCGGTTTCAGGATCCAACATTTATTAGGACGAAACATGGCAGACTGTAACCCAGTTACAAAGGGAAGAATGAGACTCTTATTTCAGCTAGATTGATACTTACCTACGATTTGACTTTGGAAAAAAAAACAAACAGAAATAAAGCAATAAATATTGTACTAAACAAAATCGTTTATCATTCGGCCGACTGACAAATTCCAAAAACCGTTTCCAGAATTGATCACTCATTGACTTTTTGTAAATCTGTTAAAAAGGAAATTACCGTACACTCAGAAACCTACACTGCACAAATTGAACTTACTTCATCGTATTCTATTTTTTGTTTTGAGGTTTTTAGGAAAACCCCTTTTTTTCAGTATCTAACAGCCCACATCAAGAATTTGAAGAGATTTCTGAGTAGGACAGGAGAAAAAGAATCTGAGCCCGAATCAAACATTTACTTCATAAAAAAAAAAGATGATTTTCGACAGATTGCTGACATTTAGAACGAATCAAAAGACGATTTTTTTTTTTAATTGCTTTTTTTCCCCCTACTTTCACTTTGTTATTCATTTCTGGTTCAACTCATCAGGAAAAATTCTGGGACAACGCCGTTACGATTGAGGGGTTCTGAGACGCCCACCCCCTCCTTCCCAAATATAAATAAACGCGCGTGGGCTGTTTTAATTAAGCCGCGCATCCTGGATGTAATTCTCCCCTTGTCTCACGCCTGACCATCTGCTCTAGGATGGGACACGTACGACATTCCCCAATGGGCCTAAATGAAAACAGCCCAGCTTATCGCTTTAGTGCTAACACAGTTAAATTATTTATAAGTACCTCTATTAGCAAGCAAACCTACCGTCGTGGGATTCGTAGAATCACAACAAAGTGAGTTATTCATTTCGTGGAAAGTAACGTAGCATCCTCACATAAGAAACTAAGAAATAAAAATCAAATGTGAAAGTGATTAAATAATTCATGTGTGGTGTGTTGTGTTTAGTCTCAAATGAATTAAACGGATGCGTAAGAAACAGAAAAGAATTCCAGATAAATAAATTGATAACACAATAATGACTCATAAACTCAAGTTGTCATTTCGTGATAAAGCGCTACATTCAAGAGACTTACAATAACCGTTGGTGAAACTGAAAGCCGAGTATTGCGTTGTTCTGTGGATTTAGTCCAGAATTCAATTTCAAGCAATAAATAAAATGAAATTTAGACTGTTTCAGTTGCCGGAATAAACGGAATATTTATTGACCAGAGTACTTATGAGTGTTTCTTTCTACAATTGCCTTGTACGGACAAAATTAGAGGCCTTATTTTTTTTATTTTTTTTAAATAAGTTTATCAAAAAAAATCCAAGATAAATTGTATTCTGCAATCTTTAAACAGATGTGGATTTGTTTTCACAAGATGTTATTAACAAAATTTCAGTGTTTGGAAAATAATTTTAATTTCCTGTGAAAACAGAAAAAATTTCTACAATGAAACGTTCGCAGGAGGAATCGAACCTGCAACCTTCTGATCCGAAGTCTTAACCATTAGACCACGGGGACTACATTCAAATTATTGCTATTAAATATCTCTTATCACTTCCTCTGTGTTTATGTGACGCAATGAGAGAATGAGAGAAGAGCCAGCGAAAAAAAAAATAACTCACTAATTTTAGCCTCTTAGATTAAAATTTAAATTTCAATGTTAATTTTTTTAGCCTACTAAAAGGCCAATTTATAACTTACATTCTAAATTAATCATTCACAGATATACTATAATACACAACATTTATTAAAGAGTGTCACAACACAATAAATCAAAACTTAATAAGCTAAGAATATATTTCCCATGTGTACATAATGAAATAAACAGTCACATGATGTAATGTTCTGTTATTACTGTATATTAGATCAACTAGCCTTGTAGGTAATTAATTAAAACTCCATCTTGTATTTCCTTTGTCCTGTCTGGAAGATGTAAGTATGTTTTACAACTTCCTTATTACGCTTTAGAAGATCGTGATTATTGGCTATTACTAGCTGAAGAGAATCAGCAAGTGAAGCAGTTGTCTCTTAATCCGATTTTGAAGATTATATGACAGGATGTAGGTATATAATGTATTGGTAGGTTAACCCACAATGTTGAGTACGACTCTGTATTTCACCAGAATTAATGTTTCAAGAATCTTTCTTCCTGACTTATTAATTACAAAAACAGTCCTAAAAGGATCCTAGACCTAAATTCATAAAAGCATTAGTTTCATCTTTACAGAAACTCTTACCAGTTATCTTCACAATACAAACACAGCTTTCCGAACAGCAAAGCACAGTTGTGTATTAACAGTTTATTTGGTGCATCATTTATGTGAAGACGAATGGCACAATAAAATCTTCTCAAATTCTTACTCAATTCAGTTGAAAATAATCAATAATTGATACCCAGACACTAGGAAAAACTGCCATTATTAGACCTAAGTGACAATATCGAATAACAGGTGGCGCAGCGAACACTGATAACAGCCACAGCATAAGAAAACAAATTACGTCACGTATTCATAACTTGTTCCTCTCTATCATTAGTTAATTAATTTACTCTTTCCTTCCAAAAGATAATAGACAAGAAGATTATGAATATAATGACATGCGGGAGACAAATCCAAATCTCTTAAGCTATCTTAGTTGACAGAGACTAAGTCGCCTGACGTCCGTACTTAGCCGCATGACGTTCGCCAGCGCTTAGCATTTGTGTCTTCCCAATTAAAGTTCTGTAATGACGTCTCCCCATCAAATACCATAAAACTACATTTAGTTGCTAATCGTTATAGATCCTATGGAGTAAATTTGTGTGTATTCGTTTCTGTGAAAATCTGTTTCTTTTTTTTATTTATTTTATTTTTCTGGTTGGATTAAGATGAAGTTCGCGATTAAATATAATGGTAAGGGAGTCAAAAAAATGTTAGAAAGCACTGTATTAAGGTGAAAAGAAAAAAAAAATTAATTTAATAGAAGTGTATTAGAACGAGAATCTACGGTGATTTTTAATTTGCACAAAATGTAATAACAAACAGATAAATAAATAAATAAATAAATACTGTCTATAGTATATCAAAATGTGTCCGACTTATTTTTAGCTGCTTTCCTAGGCAGGTAAGGCATACCAAATTACCCTGACTGTTTATTTGTTTGTTTTTTTTTTTTGCAATAACTTTTAATCCAGCCGCGCCAGCATGGTCGAGTGGTCTCAGGCGTCGGTCTGCCGTGAGGCCAGTGTTCTGGCGTCCGGGTTCAAATCCCGGTTGTGAGCATGGATGTTTCAATTTCTTTTCCTGTGTTGTACAGCCTCTTCTTCACTTTCCCTTCGGTCTGACATCATTCCGTAATGGCGTCCTAGAGAAGGCAACGGGAATCCACTCTAGTATCTGTTCCCAAGAATAAGTTACGGTTTCTCCTAGGGGTCGCCCTTCGGGGGTCACTAGGGTCCGTGAACTTTCAACCAATCTTCGGATTGAAGTACTGTGTATGTATGTATGTATGTAACTTTTAATCCAATGGATGGATCTTCTCGAAACTTAGCATGCTTTTTTTATGGATAAAAGATGCTCTAAATTTTCTATTTGAAGTTTCATCCGTGTGTGTCCTTATTGGGATATCAGCGCGTGAAAGTGACAAAAATTTCCATTGAAACAGAAACAAAAATCTCTTAATATTTGATATTAATCCTTTTCGTAATCCACTAATTTCCGCGCGCTTTGACGTAATTAAAATTAAACAATTTAAATATAATGAATTTAATCCATTTTTTTTTATTTTAAATGGAAAGTATTTATTGATTGCTTTAGTAGACATTATAATTTTGTAGTAAATTTAGATTTTTATCGATTTTAAAAAAAGGAAACAGCAAAGAAAAATTTTAAGCATAAATAAGTAAATAAATAAATAAATAAATAAATAAATAAATAAATAAATAAAATGGCAATGTTTTGAGAAAGTAGGTTTAAGTTCCTTGGAGAGCTTCTCGAATTTCAAAAAATGTAAACACAAACAATTCACAATAAAAAGAATAGCTTGCGACTTAGAAATATATTCTTGAATAAGTTTTGGGATATGTTTGTCTTTGGGAGTTCAATTGCCGTGACAAGGGAGAAATGTGTTTGAAGGATTCGGACTTCATCTGAAAGTCAAATGGCGCTTGGATGGACGTCGTATTTCCATTTCCGCTCACGCGAGGGCGCCGAGAGCGAAGCAGTGCTTACAAGTAGGCGAATGGACATTATAAATTCAATGGCGTGCGAGGGGCGAGCGATATTACACTTAACCACGTAAAGGCACTCTTAACCGGAGAAGGGAGGGATCATTGGGCGTACGAAAGAGGGGGCATCTATTATTCACAATTACAATGAAAGCTAATTGGAAGACGCCACTGCCAAATTGATTTGGGCTCCAGGATGAAGGACGAGATTCTCTTGCATAGTTGATGCGTGGGAGGGTTTCGGAATTGACCAGAAGAGCGTTTGAAGGGGGGAGGGAAGAAATCGAAAGGAGATTCAGAACTCCCGGAAGACTCGGGGGTCAATTTCGAGAGGCACCCGAGAGCTGTCTCCGAGAAAGCTGTCGAGGGATAAAATAATGAACCACCGTCGGTCGCCATGGGAACACACGACGACGACATCGTCATTATATATGAAGACGATTCCCGAACACAGACAGCTTCTTTATGTACGAGTCTCACCGTGAGAATGTTCCAGAAAAATAAAATAAATATTGCAAAGATCAAAGTGTTCCATTGTCTTTTCTTTGTTGAACCATTAAGATTTTAAAATTTTCAAAACATTAATATGTATTAGAACATCATACTTATAAATATCTTCTTCACTATTCGTAAACAACAATATTTCGTTTCTTTTTAATAAGAAACTTTTTCAGGTTGAGGAGAAGAAAAACTTTGTTTTTCCTCTAAATTGTTGTTTAGGAATAGTAAAGAAGATATTTAAAGTATGATGTTCTAATTTATTTAAAAAATATGTATAAGCATTGAGATGTTTTGTTTTTATTTTAGTTCACAAAAGAAATGGCACAGCTAATAAATTTCATATTCCTGTTATATAAAAATAAAATTTCCGCATAATTTAAAGTAAATATAACAGCCCTAGTATTATATAAAATCTCCATAACTACACGTTAACTTTCAAAAA
>JAFIDM010000002.1:39088318-39117536 GCA_023159025.1 Thereuonema tuberculata
TTTTGTAATTAGTTCTGTATTTATCTTTGCCCGAAGAAGCCATGTCTTTTATTATTATGGCGAAATCGATTGCATCTGTGAGTTTTATTGTGTAATTTTTATTGTGTAATTTTTAATTTTAGTCATGTGCGTTGGCTTGATTATATTTCTGTTATTAAAATAAGGTTTCTATATAAAAAAAAAAATGTAAAATAAAATAAAATTAAATAAAATAAAAAAATGTAAAATAAAATAAAATAAAATAAAAAAATGACATTTTTTATTTTTTGTCAGAATTTTGTTTTTTGTATCAATTTTGAGAAATTGTAAAGGATCAAAGCACATATTGCCAAGTGTAAAAAAAAAAAAAAGTTCGGTTATTATTATTATTTCATTTTCCCATTACAACGCAAATGTGGATCGGTACTATCGGAGTCTTTCAATTATTCATATACAGTAGAGTCGCGGTAATCCGAGCCCCGATAATCCGAGATTCCGTGTAATCCGAGGTGCATGCCAAAGCGATACCCTACTATTATACTTAGATGATGGCATGACATCACTGATAAAAAGAGTTACTCTACTGTGAAGCAGAAGACCTTGGACAGTTTTTTAAAGTTGTAAATCCTTATAAAGAGTCTTTTCATGTAACCAGGTAGCATTGTTAATGTATCTGTAACCAGGTAACATTGTTAATGTATCTGTAACTTTAATATATCTATTATAAATTAAATTTGATTCGTTTTAGTTGAAAATTCCAGTTTTGTTTTTCTTTTTTTCGTGTAATCCGAGTTTTTTGTAATCCGAGTTACCATCAGCCCCAATTACCTCGGATTACCGCGACTCTACTGTATACCCTCACATGTAACTGAAAACAATATTTTATTATTTATTCAAAAACACAAATTACATCAAGTAAAACTAAAAACTGAAATTTAAAATTAAAACTAGTTGAGTTGACCATACAACAATAGTACAGTTGCGCGTGCGAACTTCAATAGTTGTGGATGTACGCACAAAAACTGTCATAATAAAGATTAGCACATATTAGATGAGGAGGGGATTCGTCAATTTCTTGATTGGTATAAAAAAAAAAAAAAAAGAGAGAAAGTAAAAAGGCTTTCTGATAAAAGTTTGATAACCACTGGCATAATTAAATCATTCACTTCTTCTAATATCTCATTCACAACATTACAAATGTTGCAATAAGAATTTATAGTCTACATAAAACTATAAACGCAAATAAACAAAGTAGATGTGAAATTAAAAAGACTTTAATAATAGATGGGGTCACAAAAGCCCGCTTAAAAGAGCAACATGAAACCACTTTTCGTCTTTGCTACACTTCATGAATCATTGATCGCAACAAGCATTTACGGCCCACAGGGTTATGCTCTTTGTCAAGTGAGCTTATATGTAGCCTCTCTCGTATCCCCCCATGTATAATTGCTAAAAACCATTTTCTTCCAACCCACCCACAGCTGTGTGGAATCGATGCCACCCTCACAACGCTCTCTTTTACCCGAGCGTCGTTTTGCGATCAACTAGAAAATCTCATTTCGTATGGTTCGTTAAGAAAGTTCCTCGATGTAAGAGACGCTCTTACTCAACACTCCAAAGGCAACGCGTTTTTTATTAAGCAAATCAAAAGGGGGAAAAAACGAACATCACTTTGATGTTTTTGAAGAAGAAAAACGACTCTTTTCTTCCTCCTCATACAATTCTGAAAAACCATTATTTATTTTTTTTAACTTTTTTTTAGAAGAGATTCTGAAATGTAGATGTTGTTTTCAAAAAGTCTTTCAAGACTTGATGCATTATTTTTTTTAAATTCCGAACAAAAATAAAAATTTCAGGCTTTAAATAACACTTTCTGACTTGCCGAAAATAGCTCTTTCCTTAAGAAAAGCCTTTTAAAAACTGCAAATTCGGTTTTTTTTTTTTTGTTAATAAGAGAGTTTTGACTCTTTTATGCCCATTTCACACGAGCAAATTTACGTCATACTTCCTATTCCAAAATTACTACAGGTCTCGCTACTATCTTTTTATGTAGCAAATTAGGCTTCAATTTCATTTATTTTTTTGACAAAAAAAATAAGATTATGTTATAAGAAAAACTCTTCAAAATTAGTAAATCCTGTTTGTTTTTTTTTCATAAAATTAAGAGAGTTTGGACGAACGTCTCTTTTATGCCCATTTTACACGAGCATCTTTTCGTCTTATTTTTCTAATTCGGAAAACCTCTGCAGATTTCTTTGCTGCATTCCTGTCACAGAAATAAAGTGAAGAGCAGTCGTAAATAAGTAGTAATGCTTGATGTGATTGGCTGAGGCTTGTAGAGGCTAAGAATCAGTTAAGCTCAAACATTCAGGATCTTCTCTCCACTAAAATATTCATCGCTTCTCGCATTCGAAACATTTATTTTTAAATAGGACAGGCTTCTACTACTTACAGCGAAGTCAATCTCTTCCGTCTGCCTCTTGCTTTTATTTGTAGCCTCTTCACCTGCCAAACACATTACTGACGGTTGTTATGGAGACAAGAAATTCGTAGCTGGCTGACAACTTTCGATTAACAATTTAGAAAGCGATCCTATAAGGCAGAGGTTCCCAAACTTCCTCGGTTCATGGGCGACCCTGGCTTCTCGGCAATTTTTTTTTCATGGCCCTCTCCAAGGTAAAAAAAAAACACCTTACGTTACCATTTTCATCAATCTGGAGTTCTATAAACTTTGGTATATGTTATGTTATGTAGTGAATGTGGGTGGCATAGAAGCCAAGCACTGCGACCGGAGGTTTATTAACCTTGGTACATATCGCAACACAAAGTTTGGAAACCACTGTTTTTTTTTTTTTTTGTTTGTTTGTTTTATTGTTTGTTTTAACTATAGATTTCAAAGGTAGGCCTAATCTACACAAAGTTCACAAAGCAAACCTCATAATAAAGATTTTAGCTTTTTAATAGAGTTAACTATTACATTATTGTGATTCCTTTGTATCAATATGTTATCATGATTTTTATTAAGAAGTTAATATGGAAAAATTCCCTATCAGCAATTTTAAACAAGCACAAAAAAAATATAAAAATGTAAATATTCAGAATACACAGGATTTCCAGTCATGCCTTCAACTGACATCTATAGGAATCTGGGACAGCTGTTTCGTCTTTGTTTGGGATTCACAGGCAAAGCCAGGAAAAGAATATGATGAGAATTGTACCCTCAAATTACTTTAAAAAAAAAAGAAAAAGAACGATAGAGATAGGAAAGAAAGTTGAATAACTTTTTTTTTTTGGTAGGATGGTAGTAATTGTGATATCCCTCTCGCAATAAATTCTTAAACACACCATCTTTTAATTCAGACTAGCTGATAAATTTGTTGTTTTTTGTTTTGCTCTTAATAATTAAATACCCTACCCTAATTTCGAGAAAGTTCTTATACTTTTCTCCCATCGCAACCGCTTTCGAATCTTCATTATTTTTAGCGATAGTTAAGAGTGACTAATTATGCTGATAATGTCTTTGAAATCACCCTCTTATTAACGGACGGTGTCATTCTGAGCCAAATGGGAAAAATAATACTGAAGATAAAGCACAAGCTCGTATATGTATGACGTCATTAAATCAGGAGGGTATGCCAGCGCTTGAAGAAATTAACGGCTTTATTACGAAAAATCCGACGTAAGTGTCATGGACATTTTTTTATTACGTCAATCATAAAAATTGGTTGTTTTATCCTCGTAATATCAGAATAAATAAGGCTCCCACAAGATAAGCCCATGTCCTCAAAAACGTAGATGCTGATGTGGAATAATGTGAATACCAATCTGAACTTGTGATTCAGTATCAAGTCATTCAAAATCCATCTGTCGGTGACAATAGGAACTAGATCAATTGCTAGTAAAGAAGAACAAACATAAATCCAAACAAAATTTAAATGTTCAAATTTAATTTTTTTAATGTCATTATAAAATTAATTTTATTTTTAATTAACTTTGTTAAAAGAATATTAAGAAAATTTGTTAAAAGGCATGGAAATTACTGGGTCTCATCTTTTTAGTAAATAAGTAATGCAGATTTAATTATTCCAGAAAACAAAGCCAATTCCTACTGTTTGTATTCAACTGATACTAGACTTTAAACACAAAATACTTCTCATTTGTAGTATTTTTACGGCTTAAAAAAAGAAAAAGAAAATGACGATTTTTAAGAAAGTAAGCTTCAAGTTCATTCATGAAATTCTTTTTTTTTTTTTTTCTCCTATAAAAAACTTTTCTGTCATTCGCTGTCGAAGATGTATGTTAACCAAGTCGAAATGTAGCTGTCACACGTTAAGTAGCTAATTAACGAGCGATGAAAACGCGGGAATTTTGACTTTAAAAAGGTCCCACAACAATCAATTCGTCCCCGTGGTTCATTTACGAAGCTCCCGTCTTATCTTCGCTCTATCTCGGAGGCTCGCATTGACGCTAATTGAGCGAAATTTCATTTTCGGGAGTGAAAAGGAACTTTCCCCCAGTTCCTTTTCTAAAGTTCTTGGGCTATAACGAAGAGGAAGAGGAACTGAGTCTTATCGCAGGGGCAAAATGATAAGGACTATTGCGAAGGTGGAAAAGGTCACGGGGTTCACTGACGCCTTCACCGAATCAATAGACCTCACTCGTCTGTCGCAACAGTTCTCACCTGGAAGGATTTCACAAGGAATTGCAGCAAACTAAGGCCACAAAAGGAAACTTTGAAGTTACTGTTATTAAATTTTCTTTTACTTTGCAAATTCAAACACTGTGAGCGATCAACGCATGGGATCTTATTCAGTTGAAATAAGGAAGTTCATTTCTCTACATTCTAACTTTTAATATAAAATAAATAAATACGTTTCTGCGTTGGATAGCAATAAAAATTGTATCATTTTAATAACAAATAAATAAATGTAATTGTGTCAAGTTGTATTTTCTTTTAGAGGGAGATCGCTTCGGGTGTTTTCATTTCTGCACTTTGTATCATTTTTGCTATGAGAGCGTTTCATCGAGGAGTGAGTCTGACTGACGAGTCCACAAAAAGGACGAAACGGCCGTCCCAGACTCTCTGATATTTTTACGTTATGTGTCATTTCTTTATTCTTTTAAATAAATTAATATTTTTAAATGCTCTAC
Organism: Thereuonema tuberculata; assembly: GCA_023159025.1. Taxonomy (NCBI): domain Eukaryota; kingdom Metazoa; phylum Arthropoda; class Chilopoda; order Scutigeromorpha; family Scutigeridae; genus Thereuonema; species Thereuonema tuberculata. The sequence continues at coordinate 39,093,449 of JAFIDM010000002.1, forward strand.
AAACATTATTTGCTCCAAAGTGCTACTGTATATTTTTTTAAGTCTTTATAAATAAATTAAAAAAAAAAAAAAAAATTATGTTCTCTGTTTTCAATCATCTTACAGAATCATTGTAGGCCTAATACGTTGGAAGAAGATAAAACGGAATATGTAAGACCCCATTGTATTACGACGAATTTGCTCTTCCGACTGTGAGACTGTAATGAAACCGCAATAAACAATAGCAATTCTTGCTAGGTGTATTTGCTATTTAAATTGTCTAAATCAACCACTAGATGGAAACACTGGATCGTCAATGCCGTAGCATTAGCTGTAAAAGCTTGATGGAAATAGTTATCCTCGTGGCTCCACATTTCTATCCAATAACGATTAAATTTGGAATTCATTTCTACTTTACCTTGCTTTATACCAAGTTTCATGATATTTTGATTCAGTGGAAGTTGGGGTTGTTCCAAACATACGAACAGACAAAAGGTCAGAAATAGACAAATTTCTAAGTTTTTTTAATAGAGAATGTAGTTAAAACCGTATTGAAAACAAATAAATAATAGTAACATTTCAATATAAATGAATCGCAAATGTGAAAAGGTACTAAGTCAACTTTTCGTACATTTTGAGTTAGGACTGAAAATGGGTTCAATTGTGTTCACCCCATGCATCATTTAAATGGGAACTAAATCAGGCTTTTCAAGTAGTATCAGGAGATCAAAAACTTGAATACTGCTTTACATTGCCATATGATACTACATATAACATATCTATATAACTTATATGATTAAGTTTATACTAAAAAAAAATTAAAATAAAACATTTTATTTTAACTGCAAAATGCGACAATATAATTGCAAAACATGGAAAAAGGTACCTAAGTCACTCATAATCTGGAAAAAGGTACTAAGTCGAAAAATTTTAATTATGTCTTTGTACATTTGCATACTGACATAAAAATAAACAAATGACAGGCATGGGTCGGCTTCACAGTCGTTTCACACCACACCAATGGCTTTTTAATTGCTGGCTCTAGTTTCGAATGTGGAAGGTTTTTTTGTGTTTTCTCAGTTTGGTATTTCTATGACTTAGTACCTTTTTCATATTTGCGATTCAAATATGAACTAAAATTTAAAATAAACTAAAACGAATTACAACAACAATATTTCTCGATCAGATTTAAAATCATAGTTTTGGGAGGCTGTAAGGGGAGTTTGTGGACTGGGCCACGAAGCGAGGGGATTTTAATATTAGCAACTGTTTTCTATAACAATCCACTTCAGAATTTTTTTAAATATTTATTTATCTATAAAAAAATAAAAACATTGAAATAAATTTTTGATTTCAATATGATTTGATTTTTTAACCATCATCATCTTATCTTAAAATTCAGAGTTATTGAGTTTTTAATTAATTAATAATTTAAGTCTTTAAATTTTATTTCGTTATTATTTCAAATTTTAAAATGTCTACATTTGCAGCTGAAGAAACTAGACAATTATTTTTAAAAATAAAAATAATGAGTTTTTTTTTTTTTTTTAATTTAAATCGAAACCTGCTTTTTTGTTTTCTTCTTTCTGTCCACCTAATAAGGCGAAACAATATATATAAAAGCGCTGTAGTAATTATGGAAAATGCTTCCGCACTAAGATACTAAGAGTCCTTCATCAAAAAGGTGTTTCTGACCTTTCGCCAAAACAATGATAAGGAAGGCCTGTGAAAATGGAAGCAAATAAACCGTGCTCTGATGTGATATGACCAAATGCAGCACCTTTTAAAAGAATGAAACTTCCGCCATGTAATGTCCTCTTTGACTAGCACATGGCTACTGCAGCGCCACGCAACGCAGCGTCCGTTTTGATAGCAGTCTATTGACCTTGTACTTGGAAATGGAAAGTGCTAATAACTATTTATAAAGTACGCCTTTGCAAAACTCCTTCAAACACTTGCGAAACACATTTTCTTCCTAAATACATTTTCTCGTTAATTTCGAAACTTTATATTTGTTTAGGATTAACCCGTTCTGCACATACATTACACATAAAACAATAAGAATTTCAATTATTGTAGCAGTAGCGCTATTACAAAATTTTAAGGAATTTGCGGTAATTTTTATAAGAATAATAAAAGTATTTTGGCTTTTCAACCATGTCTTGTGGTCATAGATTATGATAAATTAAAGAACAATAAAATAAGTAAGGCCTAATACAGGCATATAAAGTTAGTAATTTCTTAAAATGTGAGATCTTTCGAATTCCTGCAAACAAAGCATTCTAGTATAATGGCATTTTCTGATCTTTGCTCCTTAGTCCAGTTTGCAAACAAAATTAACAGTGAAATCAAATCCCATTTCCTTAAGCCTGCCAATAAAATATCATTATCGTAGGGTTTTTGAGCTAATTTTACAGACCAACAGTTATTTTTTTTTACTCACTTAAATTATATTACAAAATCATTGGTATCATAGTAAGTTTCACAACGCTTATTATAGAGTATAAAAAGGCTTCAAAAATTATAGTTACGAAGCCTCTCAATTATGAGGATTTAGGAACTAAACTAGTGTTTTCAAAGCAATTAGTTACGATAGTCTTCGACTTACGATGGGTTACGTTCCGACGAACGGTTGTAAGTCGATTTAGTCGTAAGTGCAGAGTCCTGTAGTATATAGTATTTCTGATATCATAATAATGTGAGTCACTTATATGTTCAGACACTTCAAAAGTTAATTATAGCTGTAAAGTATTATATATTTGATATTCAATATCATTATTCATACCATTAGCAGCGCAGCCAATTTGTTGTGCTAATGACCTGGCTTATGCTTACGACTACGACCACCGTCGGATGCAAATGGAAGTGCTTCTGTAAGCTTTATGGGGTCTTTGCTGTAAGTGCGAATGGTCTAAATTGGACCTATTTACATCTTCCAATAATATTATTTAAGATATACTACAATGATATGCATCATAACCATGACCATCAAAGATTTCACAGATCTCTAATACTGTTAATTTACATCAGAAACGACAAACGAATTATAAATTGAAGACACATTTCTGTCTATGTGTGATCGAGATATTTCGATAACTATTTATCTTAAGAAGTTGAAATTCTTAATTATAAGCTTAAACTATTCACTAATTGTTAATAATGCATATGTGGATTAACCCACACATTTCCTTATTTGACATATTGTACTGGTGTTTGTGGGAGAGTCGTTGAGATGGAAAAACTGAACTGAATTAATTTATTACATGAAAACATACAGTAGTATAGCATATATTTATATACTAGGTTTGTTTAGTATAGGTTTTTGTAGCATACACATAGTGTGATTTGATTGTTAAATAATTAAATATATACAGAATGATTGGATAAAAACATAACGAACTTAAATTAATTAACTTATTCAACGGCTGCAACGGAAAAGAATTTATTTTTAATCGTCAATCGTTATTTATTCCTTTGCATTTCCTAATTACTGATGTTTTACTTAAAAATATAAAATAAAATTTAAAAATAAACAGAACATCAATAATTAGGAAATACAAAGGAATAAATAACGATTAACGATTAAAATGAATAAAATACAGATAAATAAATGATTTTCAAAAATACTTATATATAAACTGTTACAATATATTTTCATCAATTAATTTTTATTTTGTTTTACTTTTTGATGGTTTTAGACGAAATGAAAACAAATAAAAAAAAAATCATTCTTTTTATGCCTTTCTAACTTAGATCTGAGGAAATCTTCTGTAAGGGGTACGATATATTCTAAGGGTGTGAACGATAGTAAGGGTTACGAACCCTGCCTTAATTGTTTTGGATTCTTGATTCTACAAAGATGGTTGATTTTCTAGTTAAAAAAAAGATACTTATTTCTGTATGTGGAGTGTGAAGTATGCTTTAGTTTAGAACAACAGCGGCTAATTGTTTGTTCTTAATTAGTTTTTAATTAGTTCCGATGCGCTCTACGCTTGTAGAACTTACAAGAAGAGCTTCAGGGGTCATTGCAGATTTTAACAATTAACAAAACATATCAGGTGTTATTTAATGAGAGCTTCTCCTTACCTGAGTTGCCTTTCATGGTAAATCCATTTCTAAGGAAGCTGGGTCCTCGACTGATCAACTTCAACTGCTGCTTGCTCGGGAGGATAGGGGTGACAGACGTTGCCATGGCGACCAGAGACGACTTCTACCAGGACGACATCATCATTCCAATAATATCACAAATCTGAAAAAGAATAAAAGGAATAATGAAAAACAGGAAAGCTTTCTCAAAATCCACTTAAATTTTATTTTATTTATTTATTTATTTTATTTATTTATTTAGTTTTAGACTATATATAGTCTGTAACATTTTAAAATAAATGTAATTTTCCATTTTCTATCTAACAAAAATACATTCAAACAGATTAAGAAAAAATAATCAAAACAATGTAAAGCGTTTATTTTACATTAATTTTTTATCTGTCTGTTTAAGTAAGTGCTGTTTAAATAAAACTTTGACTTTTGTGTTGTTGTTTTTTCGTGTAAATAGGAAACAGATAAGACTGGGAAAACGAAATGTGGACAAAATGTTTAGTTTTCGATTTAAAAAGCACTGCTTTTATGGCAAACTTGCCACATAATCTGTAAACAACACAGATTTTTAACATAAATCACAGCATTCTATGACATTTTCTTTTGCAAATTTCGTTCTGTACGCTTTGTCTTCAAATTCACAGTATTTTCGTGCATTTCCCATTCAATTGCTGTGTTATATTAGATGTATCTGCAGGAATGTGTTGTGTGTTAGATGTAGCTGCCAAGGGTATTTGAAAAGGAGCAGGCTGTGCTTTAGGATCTACTAATAAACACCATTTAGGAAATGTTTGCCTTATTACACCTTCATATTTAATTAGTAAGATATCGTCTACGTATCAGTTTATACAGAAGTCAGTCTCTGTGTTGAATTGACGAAAAACTGTTGTGTTTACTAACAGACCACTGCTCTGCAAATGTACTATGCTGTCACTGATGGAACGCAAACTCTAAATTTAGAAAGTTATTAAGAAAGAAAATCAGCTCATTTTGTTGATAAAAGGGAAAACAATTTGTTTATATGTTACAAAGTCTTGTTTTGCAATTGCAGAAAAACCGTCGAATTTGAACTTTTTTTTTTTTGATGAATGGACTCAAATATGCTGTATTTTTAATCATCACATCTTATCATTTCCTATAGTTATCCAATTATCACGAGGGCGATCTTACAATTTTGGGAATTTTTATTTTACATGACTCAATTAATTTCTCCATTTTACGCGTCACATACTAGATTTCGAAATCTCGTTAAAGAAAAGTGCCTAAGCTTATTCGCACAAACATACTCTCACAAATATATATAAAGTAGATAGATAAGTAGGTATTTCCCCAAAGAGCCTTCGTGGCTCATAGGTCGCTGAAGATGTAGGCTCCAACGCTACAATCACCATCGGCGTTCAATGAATAGTTGAGATTGGTCCGTCCGAAGCTCGCCCGCCTTTACCTCGGGAAAGAAAACCGCTTCTCATTCACAGTGGGGTAGATTAACCCTAGAACCCATCCGGAGGAGAAATAAACTAGGAAAAATCCCCGACCCTTCATCGGAAATTGAACCCGGCTCCCGCAGCGCGCAGACTGGATAAAGAGAAAGGTCGGATGATCATTCAGTCTCAGCACTCAGACCTCAAAGTAAAAGGTCCATTGTGCCCCTTCGTAAAAACCATGACAGAGTCAATGCGTAATCTACAATGAAATGTCCTGTAGATTTACAATAGGACAGAATGGTCTTGATATTAAAAGTGGAGATAGTATCAGTGCTAAGACGAATCTTGCCACAGATCCCCCATCTGTTTCTTGCCACTAAACACTGGACAACCAGTCCCACAAAATCCAAATAAGACCAGCCATTTGATTGTTGCTACGCAAAGTTGACTGGATCCAACATTGATAAAAACATGTAGGTTTCCCCAATGGATGACAATTTTAAACTCTACGGCTTTTTAATTATCTTCTTCAGAAACTAGTAACGTTTGTATCTGAACAACAAGATTTCAAGACGATCAAACTACAGAACAACAATTAAGCACCGAGGAAACACTGCTCTCAAACTCTATAGTACGATAATCCTAGGGTAAAACCAAGCTACAGGTATACAAGACAATACAACTAGAGTAGCTCAAGGCTCAGAAATTTGGTTTTAAATGAAAAAAACATTGAACTATTTATTATTTGGCAAAAAGGAAAATCCTCAGGAAAAGTTTTGAGGCAAAAAAAGATTAATAATGAATGAAAAACAAGAAGTAGCCAAGAGCTATTAATCATGTACAGAATTCGATTATGTATTATTACATATACATAATAGGTAACATTAAAGGCCAGATGGTTAAGATGATTTGGACACCTACAAAAGATGCCAGACGGCAGAATCCTAAAGAAAATTTTTAAGGGAAAGCAGCAGGTGGAAGAAGATCAGGAAGCCCCAAAAAGAGATGGTTTGATTTTGTCATCGAAGATTTAAGAGAATTGGATGAGATGAGCAGGAGACCAGAGCCATTCAAAGGGCTTTAGAGGAAAAGAAAGAAAAATGGCCTCCAAGAAATTCCTGTTCAAAATACATCCTTATTATATTTATAATTATGCATTTGAAAATTTAGAAAGATGTTTTAATGTTATTTTTTAAGATTTAAAATACTAAATCAATTTAATAAATATCTTCCTTGAAATATTGAAATAAAATATTAAAAAAAAAAAAAAGATAAAAACTGAAATTTCTATTAATATAAATAATGCCAATGATTAAAAATGATCCTAAGAAACAAGTCAAATATATTTACAAGTTAAATTAAGTAAATTTAGAGGAACTTGAATAATTTCAGGAGCAGGGAAGGTCATGAATGATCCATTGTTTGCTACAGAGATTCCCTGGTCGGCCATTTTTACGAGGGAAATACAATTATACTCTAGAAAAATTAAAATGATTCTTTATAGGTTTGGAATAAACTTTCAAAGTATTTTCAAAGTGTACTTAAGTAAAATTTAGACTTAGATTATGAAGTTAACTGAGAATTATTATTTTTTTATAGCGACTGTAAGCAAAGGAAGTTAACCTTGAAGGGCGACGGGTCTCCACAAAATGCGCCAACTTTGCTTCCCACATCAAAGCAATTCCGTTCGAAAAGGACAGCGGGTGGGTGTGGGTTCCCCTTCCGTCGCGACTGAACCCTTCTGAGAAAAAGACACCCGGGGTTGGAAAATGAGCTTAGACCCAAAAAATCGATGCGCCAATCCCGCTTTGCCCGAGAACTACCAATCAGCGCGTGTCACGGGAAAAAGGTCTCTTTCGCCATCTTTTTTTTTTTTTTTCTTTTTTCCTTGTGGTTCGGGTTGAGAATTTGCAGCGGGCGTCATATATCAAAAAAGAAATTGAATAAAAGGGGGTAAAGGAAAGAAAAAAAAATGACCATAAATGCCAACAACCAATTCACTGAAATAAATAAATTAAAAGCACCTATCACTGGCTTTTTCTTGGGAATTTATCATCCAAAGTTTTCTAGACTACATATGCGCAATCGTTTTCGCATATGGTTTCCAAGCAATCTCATAAAAGCCAAAAGCAAAATCTTTTGGCAAAATCGTGAATTGAAATAAATAAATAAATAAAAAAGTAATCACAACCAAAGAAAAAAAAAATGATTTAAGAATTTGGGGAAAAAAAACCTACATATAAAAGTGTAATGTATGTTTGTATTTTATAAATAAAATATTTTGGGAGGATAACGACTATTGTAACTTACTAGGTTTATTCGTCACTGTCATTCATTCTAGAGTAAACAACTGCTAAATATATTTGATAAAATGCCGAATGTAAATATATATGTAAAGAAATGGACTAAATATGAAGTGACCGTTTCCACAAAACAATAGAAACAGATTTAATAAGAAAATTAAAAATATGATATGATACGATATGATTTTACCTAATTAAAAAAAATAATAAAAAAAGTGCTCTACAATTTCACTCGTTTACCAAATGCAACCAATTCCACGTCTTTAGCTGTCTTGTTTCTTATAAATTGCAAACTATTTCTGTGCAGGAGTTTCCTGTTAAATAAAGAATCCCATTACAAGAGGCAATTTCACGGCGAGTGCAATGCAATTTGTAAAACTATAATTAAAACTACGCTGTGTTTTTACTTCTTAAATTTCACATTGCTTGCTAAAACAAAACAAACAAAAAAAGAAGGGGAAGAGGGGTGTTACGCAATGCAAATCATTGACGAACAACTGCTGTGAAAACTATACACTTTGTGAGACTTGTTTCGTACAATTTCAACCTCCAATGCCAGAAAGATATAAAGGAAACTTTCAATCAAACCCCAGACGGAGAAACCGTTTGTCGATGGAAGGACATACGTTTCGTAGCGGAGACTTCATCAGGTCCCAACCTGATGTGTGTCGTTCAACCCCAAACAAACAAATAAATAAGTAAATAAATAAAATAATAATAATAAATAAATAAAAAACAATAATGATGAGTTTTCAATTTATTTATAATGTAATCCTTTAGTGTTCTTTTCCTACTAAAACCACACATGAATTTGAAATTCGTAAGGCCGCACTGAGTGTCACAAAAGGCCACAGATTCGCCACCTCTGAAACAAATGGTTCAAAATATTATAATTGAAAAGAACTTTCAAATCTCATTAAAATTTATTACAATCACTTAATAAGATTTTTTTTTCTAAAAGATAGATTGGTTGTTGGTTTTTTAGTTAAATAAAATTAAACTAAGGTATTCAACTCACTTTTTTTTATTGATTTAAAATAAAAATATAAACGAATTCTGCAATTCACGGATCTCTAGCTCGTCCCAACTGAAAATACCAAATTTTCTATCGCGTGCCTTTCCTTAACCAATAACAAACCACAAAAAAAGATGAACAATGAAATACTGAAAGAGAATTAGGACAACTCTAGAAAACTACTCCAGTTGCTCTGCCTTAAACAATCTAAAGGCCTAACCTAGTAAAATATTCATGAATGCATTTAATATTATGCAGGAATCAAAAATTGGATAAGAGAAAAATACTGTCATTATTGTCATTGTAATTACTAAATTACACTAGAATTCGTAAAGTAAAATTAAATCATCAGTATTCATATTCACATCAGGAGATCCTTCCTAGCATAAGCGATTCGTGCTTATTGCACTCATCAGTCAGAATTACCCAATATTCAGTAGCTGAGAGAGTCCGTAGAAAGATATATTTAAATAATGGTCGCGATAAAATATGGTATCCAGAAACTGCAAAAATATATCATCGCAACTCTTCAATAGTGGTTAATCTTGCAGACGACGAATAAGCGCGAAACAGCTGTCCTATGCTGAAATCAACACCCACACACTGTTCGTTGTCTGCTACGAAAAGAAAAAACAGAACTAGTGAATTATATTGGATGACAGTTGTGAAAAGGTAAAATATGATATAAAATGATAAAAAACTATATTTACGAAGTATAGTTACACATTTGCAAACTCTAAAAAATATAATCAAAATGAAAACAAAAAGTTAAATGAAAATAAAGAAATAAGAATTGCTCAAGCACATACGAAACAAAACACTATTTCTACAATCCAAACAATACTCAAATAATAGTTTACATGACCGAATACAGAACAATCAATGATTTAATTACACAGGAAATAAATAATAAAAGAGAAACTAAAACAGAAAGAACTATATTCAATCCTAACTCATTTACAATAGAAATTTGTAATTGAAGACCAGGATATTGTTGTTCAACGTCAGCAAACAACGAAATGAGAAGACTGATGTTTTCATAGATTAAGTAAATTGTTTGTTGAATCTGCAATTCATCCACTAAATCCAGCAGGATGAAGCCAACGATATTCTTCGATTGCTTTTTCCTTTTATTTATTATCGCCCTTCAATTTTCATTATTTGCTTGTTAGCGACATCTGGTGTGTAATCTTGCAATGAATGTCGTCTTATTTATCGCTGGATCTCGTTTGATGAGAAGCAGATTTCCACCCGCGTGAGAATCAAGTTCAACCTTGAACTCATTAGTTTGTTCTTCTTCTTTTCCCCTCCTGATAGGAATCGACGAATTCTCAGGATAAACAAACGCATAACGAAAAGGCAAAATTAATATTCTCGGTAAATTACGGAAACCAAGATACAGGCGACGTTCGCCCGGAAGACTGACACCGGAAGTAACCTAACAACAATTATTTTCGAAAAGTTTTGTTTGAATTAGTTTAATTACATACTAAAAGAAAGTAAAAACTAAAAGGCAATTCTTTTTAAATTATAATTTCAAATTTCCTTCGAGTTTGATCTTCGTCACTGTAATATAAAAACCCTGGTGATATTACTGTTTTTAAACATCATATAAAAAATAAATATTGCGAGAATGACATCTTAATTTCAGTCAATCAGAATCTGTAATGAAAAATTGTCTTCTTCTCTGCTTTATTTAGTTTTATTTAATTATTTTATCTAGAAAGCTAGAACTTCACAGATTCAAGATTATTTAAAACTAAACTTCAAGTTTCTAATAGACCACAACGGCAAGGAATAATATAAAAGATGGCAGCTTGCCATTTCCGATTAAGAATAGCAACATATGCTTCCTTGCAGTGAATTTATCCAATGGTGATCCATATTTTTCTAGATACAGGAATTAACTTGATGCAAATAATAAAACGGAAATGATAATAACATATCACTAATTCGAAATTTACAAATATTTATAAGCTACGGAAGCATCTCTATTTCCGGGAACGTTTATGCAAGCGCGAATTTCCCATGTAAAGAAAACTGGGTAATCTTAAAATTTTGTCAAGCAATCTTAATATTCGCAAAACGTGCCAGTAACAAGTTCGATATAAAATCACGATTCAGGAGAGGACTTGCGTTATGACGCTGACATTTACGATATGCAATTTATAATGCACTTCTCATAAAATCTTAAAAATGAACAATACTTTCTGCATCGAACGTATTTACATTACCATTTAAGAAATATTCCAGTTAATTTAACAAATCAATTGTAGTTTGATAGCAATCTTTGTGCTTTTTATTTCCCTCTCTTTCAAATGCTGAACTACAGCGTAATTCCATGCCATCAAAATTATTGGTCAATTCGATATGTAAATATCAATACAGAGCAATAATGGCGTTAAAAGCGAACTTGTTTCAGGATAAAAAAAATGATTTACAAAATAAAAAAATCAAGAAACTGTCTCGGGAATATCATCAACTGTTAGTTGAAAGTGTATGAAATTGCTGTATTCAAACATTGGCAGAAGGGCAGACCCACAACCAACACAAGTCAAGTCATACAATCCACAGTTACAGGTTTGCCCACCATTTTTTTTTTTGTTTTTTAATGCAATACCTTAGAAAATATCGTAATGTATGTGTGTGTGTGTGTGTGTGTGTGTGTATATTTGGGCGATTATTATAGCCTTATATCGTTAGGAAACATCACAATGTTTATAAAATACTCCTGAAAAAAAAACCACACACACAAAATTAATTTACAGTGGTTTTTTTTTACTGATTTTCAATTTTATATTAAAACTAAAGTTATGTAATACATAAATGCGCTTTTCAAACTTTTATTGCGCTTAATAAATTCATTTCTAGTTGTGTACGTGACAGGAATAAAAATTGTTACTTATTTTCTTATTGTGAATTTGTTTTTTTGCATTTTAGCTACGAGAAGTGTCATATTTCTGTCTACGAAGAGTAACATCAAAAGAAAATTTATCTATTTGATTTCTCATTGATTGAAGAGGGAGAAAGACGATTTGAACCAAGTCAATCGCATAAAAAACGACCCTCGTGCAATTCAACCGCATTTTCTGATATCTACAAAAAAAAAGGGAGGGAACAATTTACTGCAAAAATAAACCTCTAGGAAGCATACGTATATTAGACTTTAGTACCGGCGCAGGCGCAGAAGAGTCTTCAGAAGATAAGGTTGGATGTATAAATTCCCACTAGGCTGCTGCAGAATCGGACTCGATTGCACGGAAGGAATAAAAATGTCGGATTATTTGTTCTGAGTTACGAAGCACACTTTAAAAAAAAAACTATCAACTTTCCAAGTTTTATCCCCTATTTCCCCTCCCATCAACTATGGTCGAGATCCTTTGTTCAAATATATAAAAAGGAATCCCTCCGGTAAATTTTCTCCCCCAAAGGCGATGCTGACGTTTCTATTCAGGGGCGTATTCCCCACCCTCACACCGAGAAGAGGGGGTAAAACACGTAACACGTGGCAGAGCATCAATGCCCTGTACTTGTCTTCGGCTTCTTCCTGCGGGTGCGTCCATTGTAATGAGGAGAAGGGAGGTAAGCACGAGCACCTCCATTGTTGAATGTCACGAGCCCGTATTTGACCAGCGGCGTGAGAAAAAGTCCTACAAATAATAGTTTGCTTATTGTGTGGGTGGTTGGGGCTGTCTTTTGGCCAAGTGGCACGTACTCAAGTGTTACTAATCTTGTTCAGCATTATGTAGTGCTGATAAAAACCCAAAACATATTTGGTCTCCACATTGCAATTTTTTTGTATTTTTATTTTAAGTGTTATTAACGTACTTTCTTATGGACAGTGAGGTTCCTAAAATTAGTGTGTATGTGTAACCCTAATAACTTCTGAAGCGATGAATAGGACTTCCTGAAACTTGTTGACTTGCGTTTTGTTCAAACAAGAGAAATCTGCGCGCGAAGGATTCACATAAATTCTCCATACAGAAGAATAAGAAACAAAACAATAAATTTCTTTCGATGTTTAGCAATGCTCTTTTAGTAATCCACTATTTGCGCGTGCTTTGATTATAATTTATTTATTCGAACTTTTTTTTTTCCAGAAAACGGACAACATCTATAATTTCTTAAGACAGGTAGAATACAAGGACAAATACATGGACTTTCAAAAAAGAGCTTCTTTCTCTAAAAAGGGAAATCGACAGCGTAGAATCTAATATACGACAACCTCGTTTATCCGGCCCACGTTGATCCGGATCTCCAGATAATCCGGATCTAATTTGTAGACATTTTTTTTTTTATTTAATGTTCACGTAGATAATAATTTTAACTCTGATAAGACGTAACTATAAGTACGCCAAACATTCGCTTTTTATTTGGATTAATGTACAGTTCCTGCATAGATTGTACAATAAATTATGGTAATAAAATGCTTTTTGTCGAGTTTAAGAAAGCTTTACTAGTGACATAGTTTTTTATCATAATAAACTTATTTAAGGATCAATAAGTCGTTTATAAAAATTACTGGAGACACACAATGCGTAATTAAAAAAGATTTTATGTTAAAAATCTTAGTTAAGAAAATAAATAAAAATTAAAATATTTAAAAACAATCCCACCCAAAACACTTCGTGTAAAATAAGTTGCGAAGACTCACATGCTCATAATGCTTTCACTGTTAAAAAGATATGAGATCTCATGTAGAGCCAAGCCCCTAACTCTACGAGGCCTAACTCTACAAGCCCTAACTCTAAAAACCCTATATTTTGATCAAAAAGTATGCCTTGGCCGTTTCATGGCTGTCACACAGACAATCCCATGGAGTTATGTAAAGGATATGGAGTATGCCAAGGCACACTTTTTGACCAAGATAGTAGGGTTTTTAGAGTTAGGCATGTATAGTGAGGGGCTTGGCACGATATGAAATCTGATAACTTTTTAACAGTGAAAGCGTTATGAGCATCTTGGCAACGTATTTTACATGAAATGTTTTGGATGAGATGAAATAGTTCCATGAAACGGTCAAGCCATGCTTTTTGATCAAGATATAGGGTTTTTAGAGTTAGGGCTTGTAGAGTTAGGCCTCATAGAGTTAGGGCCTTGGCTCTACATGAGATCTCATATCTTTTTAACAGTGAAAGCATTATGAGCATGTGAGTCTTGGCAACTTATTTTACACGAAGTGTTATGGGTGGGATTTCATTTCTTTTTGTAGGATGAGATCTGACAACTTTTTAACAGTGAAAGCGTTATGAGCATGCGAGTCTTGGCAACCCCTTATTTTATATGAAATGTTTTGGGTGGGATTTCATTTCTTTTTGTAAGATGAGATCTGATAACTTTTTAACAGTGAAAGCGTTATGAGTAGGTGAGTCTTGGCAACTTATTTTACATTAAATGTTTTGGGTGGGATTATCTATTACAACTAAATTTAGTTTTAAGATTATTTAAAAAATGAATTTTTTTTCAATACCCTACTTTTCTGTTTTTCTATTGGTCAACTTGTATATACAAGCTGTTTGCACTTTTGTAAGAAATCACATTATTACACAGCATTATTTAGGCCGAAGCATTGAGGGTACGACGTATTTCAGATCTTAATAAAATCCAAAGTATAAAAGCTAGATAAATGAAACTTAGCGTATTTGATTAGTATGGTAACTGCATCTTATCCTGAAAATTTGAGCTCTCTAGTATTATCCAGGCCGAAGCTATGAGGGTTCGATAATACATAACCAGACCCCCCCTTTATGAGGGGTTGGAATGTGAAAGTTAGGGATTTCTTAATTTTTTTGTTGTTTGTGTGCTAATCCTAACCTGCATACCAAATTTCAGCTTTCTAGGACTTCAGGAAGTACCCTAGAGGTTTTGATGATCATGAGTCAGTCAGTCAGTCAGTCAGTCAGTGAGTGAGTGACGGAATCGACGTATTTTAGATATTAATAAAATCCAAAGTATAAAAGCTAAATAAATGAAACTTAGCGTATTTCAATAGTCTGGTAACTGCATCATATCCTGAAAATTTGAGCTCTCTAGTATTATCTAGGCCGAAGCTATGAGGGTTCGAAAATACGACGAAACACTTCCAGAAAAGGTACGTAGTGCCCTTCCTGCCTTCGGCTCGTCTTGGCGGGGGCACTGCCGTGCCCCCAGATTCCTGTACAGTTTCAGGGAGTCACAGCTCCCCATCATCAGCAAGATGGTTACTCAAGGGAATGCTGGGTTATATAGGTGAGGATTTAATTATTCATAATTTTGAGTTCAATCATTGGTGTATCTACTTGTGCGTTGCAGTCTAATGATGACGTTGTCTATGTAGATATTGTGGCTTAGTCGATTTTATTTTGTAGAGATTTTTTTTTTTTTTTCCTCAGAATGATTGGGGACATATAAGTTCCTATATTGATGAATAATCCAGGAAGAATCATCTAAGTTTCTATAAGTCGCTTCCTCATTCAATAAGTCGCTTATTTAAGGATTTGTTTTGCTTACTACCCATATTATCCGGATTTTCGATTTTCCGGATTGCCTTTGGCCCCAGTTAGTCCGGATAAACCAGGTTGCCGTGTATATAGTTTTAATGATTTTAGCAAACAACAACAGTCAATGCCAGTATTTCACTAGGGTGAAATATAGTTAAAATTTTATTTAAAAGTAGAATGGTCTATTTTAAGAAAGTTTTCATTACTTATGCTTTTAAGAAAAAATTTCATCCATTCAGTTAATCCCGTAATTCAGTTACTGAGAAACAATTATAAGACATTTTGCTAAGAGTGTCTCACCTAAGTAATTGGAAACGAATGTACGTAACAACCAGTGTCGTGAAATTAGATACTTTTGTAAATTTACAAAAGTTGGATGGATAATTGACGCTTCGGATAATCGACGTCCTGCATGAAGACTGAAAAGCACTTAAAGATTTCTTGTAACTCAAAAATTCACAAAAGGATCAAGCGATTCGCTAAAACAGATTACGTAATGAGTTACAGTGACGTAATCCTAGATACAAATGTAGTTGGCAAGCCCACTTTCGAATATCCCCAAATTTTAATTCGTAAAAAGATAAAAAACAACAACACATTAGTTGAATTAATGCATATTCGGATTGCATGATTCTAACTAAAAATATATATTTGAAATTATAATTTAATTTATTTAAAATAAAATAAAAAGCTTTCTTTTTTAATTATAATAAAGCACTCAATTATAATAATAAATGAATAAATAATTGTAAGTGACACTGCAATCCAATTATAATTATATTACATTCATAATATCGGCCCTGCCTTTATTTTAAAAAGGTATTTTACTTCGATGTTCGGATTACCGAAGATTCGGATTACAGAGTGTTCACTGCATTCAATTTAATGAAATATACAAATTAATTTATCTTTCTAATTTGATATAAACTTATTAATGTTTGATTTGTTGTTTCATAAGAGTAAACAAACAAATTAAAAATAAACAATCACTGCATCAAGTTCCTAATGCCAAGTTCTGTACCCAGCCCTTCCCCCAAACCCTACAAAAAAAAAAGTTACCCCAAGCGATTAGGAGCTGCTTATTAAACAACCCCACTGGATTGCTCAGGGTTCCGGGAATCAATATTAGATTAGCTTGAGTTTCAGTGGCATGAAAACTGAGGAAGTAGAAGGGATGAATAAAATATAGGAGATGAAGGTCGAAGAATAATCGCATTAAACGTTTTAGCAGGGAAAAAAAAATGGCTCGCTAGTTACCCCTCGCTGCATTTTTAACAATAGTTGAAGAGAATTCCCTTCCTGTTGTGAACTGAGCTTATAAATAATGACAGGCCTAAAAGAGAGAGAGAGCCACTCGATGCCATTGTTGGAGCTAAAATTTATTCAATTCTTTTGCTGATCTTCCTACGATGAATTAGACAGAAATTATAAATTTAAATCGTCCTCATTGTCAAGAGCAAATCTGATGCATCGACTTCTTTAAATTAGCGGCGGTTCTGAAAGGTTCTGAGTTCAAAGATTAATAGCACGTCTGTAAATCTAATTTGTCAGTGGATATCTTTTATTTTATTTTTTTTTTCAGTTTTTCTAGGCCTAATGCATTTGACATTGTGTAATTTATGCTTTGAAATGCGTTCCTTTTGAGAACATGCGATTCTCTCTAGAAATATAAAACACGAGTGGAACTTCAATAGAAAACAAGATAAAGTTGGCGTACCGACTTCCGAATTTCCGCAATTCGGGAAAAAAAAATTGATAAAAAAAAGGGGGGATGGGGGGTTAATTATTAGTAGAAATAAAAAGAAATTAGAGTGGAAATTCAAGAAAGAAAATGTTAACAATTCAAAGATTAATTGAGAAGAGAAGAATATAATACAGGAGAAGTGAACTCAGATTTCCCCACCCCAGATGTCGAAGTATCGGAATTGAATGATGCACCGTAACTCCCTTTTAGCGATCAACAAAATTAAAGGGATTTTTTTTGTCCTTATAACAAAGTATAAAGTTTTGTTATTACAAAGTATTATTTAGGAGAAAGTTTAGCACAGATAAAATTCTGACGTGAGACATCTCGATCACAGATGGATGAAATTGCATAAAAAATTTGTTCAAATTGCATAAAAAAAGTTCAAATTACATTGCAGAACTGTTTAACCCACACCCTGATCTGAAATTGCCCTTATCTCAGTTTTGATTAAAAATGTTACGTACAGTATTTAGAATACCGCAAGTAACCAATATTGGTCCACCTTTTTTTTCCCCCTCTTATTAAGAGCTGTTGCAACGTTAGAACAAACAGGTAATATCCTGTGATACACCCTTCCTAATCCTTGACTGTCTAAATCGTGAATATAGTGGATACCAGGCCTTATTTAGAAATTGTTCAAGTGTGGGGGGGGGGGGGGAATACGAATTGAAGTTTGAAGCATTATTTTATTTATTAATGATGTTCAATCTAATTTCAGGATCAACTTAGCGTGATACAAATCCATCAATAAGCCATAAAAATTGGGTTCACCAAAACGTAAATAGTACAATTTCCTAGTTCCGTCCATATTAATGCCACAAAAAAAAAAAAATTCTGCTATTCAAAGAGTCCAAGAACTGCTGAAGCGAATAGTTTGATGAAGTTTGTCTACGTTCTTAAAACCTAAAACAGGAATTTACATTGCTGAAGCGGACAACTTGGCGAGGAAGGAAATAAAACTGATCCCTAATACCGTGTTGTCGTGCATTTTGCATCCAAGTGGTATTTGGCTGGGGAAGAATTTTTTCTTCACTACAGTCCTCTGATAAAAATTTGTAACATTAACATTGGATGTAAAGACAACGGCTACCATATTCTGATGACGTCATAAAAAAATTTTTAGACGACTTAAAAAATATTTGAACCCCTTCCCCCACGACCTGTTACTTACTTGATCTGTTAGAATCTGTTATTTTTAATCGGTACCTAGAAACCGATTCCAAAACCAGAACCCTATTTCTGTGTTGTTGGGGGAGTAATATTCGCTTTACGACCACTGTTCAAAAAAAAAAGATAGTCAGGTCGTAAGGGCGAGGTTTACAATACATCCAATCTCTGCCGAAGATTTCCTACAAACTCTACTCAGAAGAAAAAAGCAATTGTAAACTCCGTTGCAGGTCATTTAATATCATCAGAGTCAATGAACCACCAAAATATCCCTGGTCCTTATCTGAACGCCACTTTTAAAGAATTTTTCACTACTTTGCGCGCTTTAAAATTCTCAGCCTGATCAGAGACGAGATAAGAACAACAACATATGCTAGTGGCATTTAGCAACCATCTTTAAAAAGCTCCCAACCTGAAAGTTATTCCAGCAATGGACGTGAATCCGTCCAGGAAACTGAAATATAGGCCCTTCGCTCACGTTGTAAATGTAAACCTCGCTTTCAATTTCATGCCAGGAACTTTTAATGCACTTCTACGCAACTTCCAACACTTCATCACTGCTTCCTTCTTATCAATCTTCCATTTATTTATCTCATTCTATCTGGAACTTTCCCCGTCTGCTTTTATTTTCTTCACAAGAATGGAGTTAAAAGCCAAATTCTTGAGCTGCTCTAAAACAAGTGTTATTTTTAGCCTACTTTCCTAAGCTCAAAAGATCAGTCAGTCTGTGAGAATGTAAATGTTTCCCTAATTAACTTCTGAACTACTGGATGAATCATCTTGAAACTTGGCAGGTACATTTGAGGACAAGAGACGATCTAACTTTTATAGTTGATTTTTTTTCAGTGTACGTCCTTGCCAAGAAATTAGCGTGAGAAGATGACCGTAGAGAGTTGAAACCGTGGATTTCTTATCAATGTCCTAAACAAAGGATATAAATCCACTTGTTAATCCTACAATGTCTGCATAGTGTATTTAATCCTACAATATATTAAAAATTAACTGAATTTAGATAATTTAAGTAAGAATGTGAATTTAATTAGTATTTCAAGAAACTAACAAAAGCTCCTATTGTTTCTATTTAGCAGAAATGTTTATATATTGTAATAAAAAGAATATTTTATCATTCGTTTTCACTACCAGTACTTTAAAAAAATAAAGAAAAAAGAAACTGTGAAAGAAAAAAAGCAAGATTTTGAGGAAAGTAGATTTCAAGGTTTTCCATGAACCTCTTATTAATAATAAAGGGGTTCCACCATATGCCCTGCAGGCCCGTGCATGGGAGGTTTAGGCCCACAGCGATTCTCGACCAACAAATAGAGAACTCGTTTAAATCAGAGCTACATTTTTCCGGATGTGCCAACATCAAGCAAACTGACTTCATTATTATTAAATGAGAATAAAAATAATTTTTGGCAACTTCAATTTAGAGAATTGCCATAAAGATCGACTGGAAACAAGGAATATACTATTGAAAAAACAAACAAACAAACAAACAAACCGCGGAATTACTGAGTTTTTAACATTAATTCTCATTGACAATAAACAATATTCCCAACAAGTGAGATTAACATTTACAAAATTTATAAAAGTTTGGTCCAAATGGGTCTATTTGGCATCATTGGACGAGACTAAACATTTACAAGTGACATCTCTTCGGCGATCATCAGCTAGGAATAGTCACAAGTAAACAGCGAGGTCTCAGTACAGAGGATAATAGGAACAATCATGGTAAATCAATATGGCGCCTCAAAACTAAAATACGTAACAATAAATTCACAATAACAGAAAGATTGTGCCACTATTCCACCAGCCTCAAATGAATTTTCATAATGAGAATTTTCATTAAAACGAGAAAAGTGCATAAAATTCGTAATAAAACATCAAAACACAAAAATACCAAGAGTTAAAAACAATACCTCTGCAGCATTTACTGGTGTGGACCCGTTCTTGGATTACGCGGATGTTCCATTATGAGGTATATTTCGTTTCCCGAAGGGCTTGCAGAATTTTACTACTCTGTGTAATTAGTCCCGCAAACAAAAATAGTCCCGATTTTAAAGCTTATAACTTTTAGAGCTGTTATCTGTGGATTTATGGAGTCCTGGATGTTTTGTTTCCTATTTTTTTTTTTTTTTTAATCAATCAGTGAACGCTAAATCTATTTTTCTTTTTCTTTAAATTGTATAATAAAATTGCGAACTTATTGTTGGCCCAATCACAGAACAGGAAATACCACAGAACATAGTAAAATACAGCAAAATATCTGCTTTCTTCACACCATTAGTTTCGGCAAATTCTTTGTAAAAAAGCGGAGTGTTTTACTAATTAATATATTCTATACACAAGTCAAGCCAATGAAAATCAGGAGGCGGAAGAACATATTAAAAGCCTAAGGAATTCGGCTAAGTTCAAAATACGAAAGTGATTTAATGATGTCCTGCGACAGCCTCTACAATATCAAAATCCTGTTACAACGGACGCCAGTCCAGCGAGACCAGTTCTTCCCAAGTCGTAATTGAATTCATTAGGGCGAAATTTAATTATAAAGATTCACAGACACTGACAACATTACATACGAAACTTCGGAATTTAACTACGTATCAATTCCGTAATACTCTACTTATTAGAATGCATTTAAAATAAATAACAATAAGTTTCATGAATTCTTACGTTAAACGTATCTAAAGTCATTCTGTTATAATAAAAATCTAAGGAATATGAATTAAGAAGACGTACATTCAATTGATAGCTGATTGGTTGGCTATCAATAAGTTTTGTAAAACGAATCAATAGTGGGCCCGGTAGCCGAGTGGGTAAGGGCGCTTGGCTGCGGGTTGGAGGTGACGGGTACCAGGTTTCTTTCCCGGGAGTTAAAGGCGGGCGAGCGACGGGCCGACCCCCCGTCCTCAACTTTGTCCCGTAGGTTCTGAACACTGGAGCCTACCCTCCAGCTGCATTGCGCGGTCCTCTGGGCCTGATCGCAACTTTAAAACTTAAAACGAATCAATAAGTTGCTGAGTTTCTGTGTTTACAAAATGAACTGATTTCACTTCAATTAAATTTCCTACGCATTTTGCAAATTAAGGCTTTAATTTAAACTGCTTTACAACTGCATTTAACATTTTATTTATTGCCTTATGTCAATGTTTTTTCGTAAGTATCTGTTAATATTAGAACTTTTTAGTTCATGTCTAGTTAATGTAATAACGCTGCAAGAGTTACAGGCTACGATTTGCCATTTTGCGACAGAAAATAGTCCTGAATACATTGTTTTAAATAACTGCAATTATATTAGGAATAACTTTTCATTGTGAACTGTATATAATATCTGTATTACATTTATTAATATTTGGATTATGTGAATACTAGTTTATAATGTAATTATTATATTATAATCTAGTATTCATATTTTTTTTTTATTTCTAATATAATCTTATATTTGAATTAATATAAGCAGGGTTTAGAAAATGAAGAGAAATATGTACTGCACATAGTTTCTTGATACTTTTGAAAACATTTCCTTGTACCTTTTCAAATACAAGATCCAAATTAAAGTGTAGAGTTAATTATTAATATAATAGTATTTATTTAATACAAGTTGTTTTGATAAGGACTACTTTCTGACACGCAATGGCAAATCGTAGAACTCCTCTTTGTTAACTTCGGCAAAGCTATTATGGCTATCAAGGGACCACACTTTCGACTCATAATATTGCGCGGTTTTCCCGGGGCAAAATGAAATGTCATTCCCCTCGACCATCAAATTGAAACTGTTTGAATCTCAAATGAAACCAAGCGCCACCTCGTGATAACGTTCGCTGTCAATGTTAAAACAGCGATCACTTTGTAATGACGCGTTCGGATTCCGACGCAATCATGCGAACGAAACGTTTCAAAAAGTGACAGTTGGAAGCGCGCGCGAGAAAATGCTTCCCCTTTCGATGGAACCAATTTAAAGAATCGAGAAATAAATTTTTTTTTTCCAATTTCGTCTTCTAATCCCACGGAGAGAATAAAAATCAAATAATACTTCTAACCAATTGTAGAAGAGATTCTAACACCCATCTACAGTAAAACACTTCAAAATGAAGTAGACAATTTTTGGTATTTTAGAATGGTTTTTTTCCCTTAGCATAACTGTGGTCACTCAACCAGTTTTCTTGCCGAAACCAGAAAGGGTTCCTAAAAGAACTTTTACTCCTTATAATTTTGTTATTATTTTTCATTTTCCATTTTCATAACAAATAAACAAATAAATAAATAAACAAATCCGCATTGTTTACTTAAACTTTGTAAAGTAAATTTTAATAATCATTATAATACTGGAACATTGTTTGAACTGTGGTCACAGACCTAACAGTAATGTAAAAACGTTGTACACTGAAAAAGATACTTTAACTAGAAAAGTGATAGAAAGTATTGTCATAAAAAATACAAGAGGTCAAAACATGAACAGAAATGAAGATGTAGAGCAGTGTTTCCCAACCTTTTTTTGTGCTATGCCCCACCTAAGCCTTTCTAAAATTCTTATGCCCCCTATTACTATTACTTATTGCCCCACCCCTAATAATAATAATAATAATAATATTGTCAATCAATTTTCTATATTTAGTAAAAGTGCGAACGCTATGGTCATAATTTGTATATTTGAAAGTGTTCTGAGAAACTTTATGGGATTGTTTTTAAATAAGATTTTTTTTTTTTGAACTGTCAACAATTAATTGTTAAATACAACATTATTACCATGAAGTGTATATATTTGTTACTTTAATTAATGTAACTTATAAACAATTACGATTTTTCATAATTTAAGAAACAGTAGAAATATAACAGTATATAACAGAGGAATTGATTATAAAAAATACGACATTATATATCTATTTTTCTTATATACAATAAATATATTATATTTTCACCGTAACGATATACAAAACTGATTTGCTTTATATTATAAACAAGAAACGAAATCTGTGCATTTGC
Organism: Thereuonema tuberculata; assembly: GCA_023159025.1. Classification (NCBI taxonomy): domain Eukaryota; kingdom Metazoa; phylum Arthropoda; class Chilopoda; order Scutigeromorpha; family Scutigeridae; genus Thereuonema; species Thereuonema tuberculata. The sequence continues at coordinate 39,116,644 of JAFIDM010000002.1, forward strand.
ACTAAAATGGAAAAACGACACTGACCTCTTAAATAGGTTCATAGAATTTTTGAATTGCCCCCCCTTAATAATCAAATTGCCCCCCTGTGAGGCGTGGGCCTTACGTTGGGAAACACTGGTGTAGAGGTTAATGAGAAATGTGTAAGTTTGGCTCAAGACGTGGTAAGGTTAAATTCAAACAAACCTATAAAATTTGAAGAATTAATAAATTAACCCAGTGAGTATTATTAAATTATCAATAGCGAATACATTGGATTATTGTTTGTAATTGTATAAGTAATGATGTGGTTTTAGTATTGTGTTTAGGTTACATATTTTGTTAAATAAGTTTACGTTCAACGTTATCCTGTTTTGTTATTTTAAATGTTATTTTATTTGTAAAAATGAAAGACGAAGACTCTTTCTGAAAATTTGCATTATTAAACCATTGTTAAATATTTTATTTATGCCGCCTTCTCCTAATTTTGCCGCCTTCTTGCGCTTATTCCTCGACAATGACTCACGTGAAAAAGACTGCAAGACTGTAAGAGTCAGATCGTCCTAAGCCTTCGAACAGGCATACCAAGTTTGAAGCAGATCCATCCAACGGTTTAAAAGTTATTAGGAGAAGGATAAACAGACTAAATGATTAGATGGCTCGTCTGTTTAGATGAACCTTACCTTCCTCCTATTGTGAAGTAGGCAAGAACAAAACAAGGTGTGCATTGTGTGTTCTCTACCAAATGTATCTAAATCCTAAATGAATACGTGCTGATATGTCTTTTTCTTTTGATTATTCTTCACAGAAATTAAAATGTCATTTTTTACTTTTCCGAGACAGTCCTAATGATCTGCTTGTATTAAAAAATTCTTTTTTTAGAAGTTGTAGGATTTTAATTATCTTTTTCTGAGAT
>JAFIDM010000002.1:39132536-39158409 GCA_023159025.1 Thereuonema tuberculata
GGGGGCAATTAAAAGCAGGAGAAAAAGGAGAAAAAACAGAACGCAATCAATAAGCCGCTTACCAAAGAGAAGCACCGTAGTTTCTCGATAAATCGAAACTTGGATAATAAGAAAGCGTTTGATACAGTCTCGCATTGTTATTTCTAATTATTATTTGTTAAGTTTTTTATGATGTCACGAATAAAGTCATGTAAAAGTTAGTTTTAAGATGAATTAAGATTTCTTTTGAGTCTTCTGATCTAAAAAGTATCAGAAGACTAATATTCCCGTTTTGTCTGTCCGTCTGTGAACAAGCATCATTAAAATATCATTAAATTATCATTAGTATCATTATAATATCATTAAATTTTTAATAATTAATCGCAACAATCACAATAATCGCAACAATTTCGCCTTTTGCAGTCGCAACAATCACATTTATAATAATAAGGAAATTAAAGCAAAATCAATTGTATTTTCTTATACGTATCAGAAGACGTTGCGAAGCATTGTGATTGGTTTACTAATCGCTAACCATACCTTGTTTAGTTATACAACAATCTGATTCATGATTAATATCTATTTATTATTCAAAAGCATTTAAATATGGAACGGCAGTAAACGTGTTGTTCACAGGACATTATTGCTGAAAAAAAATAATATATGCTGTGCTCTGTAATATATTTCCTAAGCTCGAAATATGATGGTTCTAGTTTTTCCTTTGTCCTCTAGTCACTTTAATATAAATTCATTTACGGATTTGCTCAACAGTAAATTAGAAATATGTTAAAGTACAGGTCACAAAAGCATACAAAAGAGAAGTGGCAATTATTAGTGGGTTAGTCATTTCAGGTATCTCAGCGACATCTAATGAAAAACTGAATTACTGTAAACTGTTAGTGAATGAATGTAAAAATATGTGGATATTGTCTATCATTTTAATTCTATACTTAATATTATAAAAATAATATAACGTGCCCTTGTAATTACTGCATAATCAAAGATAAGCTTTATTTTTTAAATTATTAATTTTACTTAAATTGATTTGTTTTATTCATATTTTGAATTGTTGTGACATGAACTTCCAGGCATAAGTATGTCCATTTCCTTACATGGCTGATTTTATTTCGTTCACGCAAAGCTGTAATTGCTCAGCTCATTTCAAGAAGCCAATACACAACAGTTTTCCATGAAACTGCATAGAACCAGCTATAACCAGATCTCAAGATTTCTGAAGTGTTCTAATTCACCTCGTAGTTAAACAGTTTTCAGTAGCACTTATAACTTTCACCCAAGACAGTCACAGTAAATAGGCCCTTCGCTTTGGAAAGAGAAGAAAACCCTGTGCAAGAACTCTCTCATGAATTCAAATAGGTGTGACGGTCAATTATGTGGTTTCTACGGAGATTCACAGGAGCGGCAAAATATCCAAATTCCACGCTGTCATCGAAATATTCCACTTAATGTAAGATGTCAGTGGAAAACGGCAGAGCGGATGCAGATCCCAACACGGTTCGATGGATCCCATTCCTTTGGGGAATATCAGTGGTCTTAATTAAGGTGAGGGGGTTCCTTTTTCGCTGCAGTTCTTAATCGTTGACCATTTGCAGATGCAGGTGCAGAAAAGCACACACACGCACAAAACACGAAGTAATGAATATTACGAACAGAATTCTTAAAGACATCATTTTTTTTTATTTAATTACTTCCTTGGAAAAAGAAAACCTCTCTACACTTCCTGTCCCATAAGAAATGCAAACAAAAGTCCCATCCTACAACAAAAGACTTTCTTATGAAAAATAAAAAAATATGATAATTAGAAAAAAAAATTGGAAAAAGCTGTACACACAAACACACACATACAATCGCTCTGTGTGTGTATGTGGGTTTTTTTTTTTTTTTTTCCCTTTTTTTTTTAGCTATGTATAGCGTCGTATACACGAAAGCCAATTTCTCAGCAAAGGTTTGGGAATTATCAGACATGTATATTAACTCCGGATATAATAACAGCATAGAATATCTTATTAGTAATGGCGTGCTAAGAAACAGGAATTAGGGGGGGGGGGGGGATAAGAATTTGACTGCTGTTTTCGTTTAAAAAAAAAAATGGGATCTCTATCCAACAAAAACCAACCATATGAATTCTAATCACCCCTCTCTGATATGGAGGATTCCAATCTTCATTTCTCCACGATTATTTTTTTTTATTTGATTTTTTTTAACACTCTTCCTTGCTTCACTTACGATGCATATTAGCTTCACGAACATGTAGATTTTCACCCAAATTTTAAACTTATAGGATTCGTTGCTGTCGCCATTTTAAGGTGATTGGAGGACGGAGGGACTCTTCGCGTATGAATACAAACAGTGGCTTCTAAAATATATTTCCATGAAGTGTTTCCTTCAAAAGGAATAATAATAGAAGAGTTATATTTAAATAAACATAAGGCATTTGCTTTTAAAATTATTAATTACGGTGTGTAGCATCCGTTTTAAATGGCATTATTTTTTTCTCTCATGCGCCATCTAGCGGCAGTCAATCAGAAAGCATGTATCACGTGAGATCTATTTACTTCTAGTCTGTTATTTTGGAATAACATTTTAATCTGAAAATACTTAATTGTCTGAATCCAATGAAATTTGATTATATTAAAGCTCGTGTAGACATTAAGACAATTAACAAACTGGTTGATATGCTTACGACGTCGACAGATGTTTAATGTTTTTCTTGGGTATTTTTGTCGTCTTCTCGCGGTATTTTTTACGGGAAAAGGACCCACACGAAAAAATTGAAACAGAAAAATTAGATCGTCTGTTGTCCTTAAATGTGAATGTCAAGTTTTAAGAAGATTCAATCCTGAGGTTCTAAAGTTGTTAGGTGGAATATACTCAATACACAGAGTGATTTGATGGAAAAGTAAGTAGTAATGTTAAGTTGTGTAAGTACTATACATTTTAATTAAAACCAATACTGTAGAGTAATATAAATCTGTCTAAACTTAAATCATTTTCCAAAACCCTCCAGTTCTGTTGGATGACTTACATCACTCGATGTGAAAACTTTGAAAACTTTTATAGTTAATCTAACTAATATTCTAAACCAACATGCAATTGTAGTTAACGCTACAACGTCTTACCTCTAGCAGCTCAGAACCATACTGTGTCTGATAGTTTAAACCCAGCATGCTACCCAAGCACGGCCGTTAGCTGTTCGCGGCGTAATCGCTCTATGCTGTTCCCGCGTATTTTAGACGACCATAAATCTCCATGAATCGCCGTCTTAGCTTCAGTAGCAGAAATGGCAATTATCACTCTCAGCTCCTGTTCTCAGCAGTTTCCTTCTCCTTTGGGAAACCATTTTCTACAACCCATTTGTCTGCTATTTGTTTATTTTTGAGGGCGATGAGTCTGAGGGGCGTGTAGGGTTTCTGAAGAAGTTTTCCGGCTGTCGCCGTCTACCGGTAGCCCGCGCCACCCACGAGACGCGTCGGAGACAAGGAAGGCACCATCACTTGGCACTGAGTGGCCCCGCAACTTTCGAAGAAAAATTTAAACACACGAAAAATTTAAACAGGACTACTTTTTTTGTTAGTGGCGCAAGGCCATCAACCGACCAATTTCTTGAAGCAACTAAATTTCTCTAATCTAATACCGGTTTTTTTATAGGACGGATGAATTTCAAGATATCGCCGATTTCTGGAATTTGTCTGCCAATAAGGCCTGCAATGAATACTTGAACAAATATGGGAAGTGCTATTTAGGAACGATCATATTAATGTTCATCAAGGATAGATAATCTCAAAAATAAACTTTTTTGAGAAAGTTTTTCTTTCCGATGCATGTTAAGGGGTGTTACAAGCATTCGATTAATCTGTGGTACCTAAATACTAATATACAAAAATTTAAGGAATGGCGTGCAATGGCGTCTTTCCTACACTGATAAATAAAATACTTTTTTGTTATCTGAAAACAAACTTTAAATGTCTTTTCTCTGCGATTAAACGAACTTTCCTCTCCTGCAGTTAATGAATAACCTATTTCATTTCTTTTTTTTCTTTAAAAGAACACAAAAATCTGAAAGATACTGCGTGAAAAGGGAACGTGCTCCGAATAAATACTTTCCCTACGATGGAAAAAGCAGATACAATAATAGCTGACAGAGACACGCATGGCGCTGCATTTCAATGACGCTTTTATCCAAATATATTTAATCACTTGAACAGAGAGAGAAAGAAAAGGAACGGCGCTTCGTGTGTCTCCGATAACAGCAGGGGCATCTCCCGCGTTTTTGTAGTCATTGAAAATTCACAGTATTTCGGATTAACAATTGTAGGCTTTATAGAGCTTGGTTCCATTCAAAACGAGAGCTAAATAACGCTATCGACACATTCCGAGTACACACAGGAAATCAACATGGCGTCGCAACAAACAAACAACTGGGCTTTTGTGTAACAAAATGGCCTCTTGTGAACAATTACTTACTCGCGAATTGTTTAATGTAACAGAATAACAGCGCGTGTGCAACAAAATACACTTCTTTATTATTAACTTTAGAAGGTTCTACAGATGGAACGAGGCTTTGTTTATACACAAACCGAATAACATTATTTACATGTAATCGGAAAAACGCCATCAGGTGGCAGATTTACAAATTAAATATAGTGATTTAGCATGCTTTTAAACATGAATCAAATATTTGTTTTATATACGTAAGCTTCATATAAAAACTAACAAATAATAATAATTAAAACACATTCATTTACAGTTATATTATATAAGGTTTGAATTGCAAATTTATAAAGATATTTTTTACTTTTTTTTTCGTAGAAAATATTAAAAAAATTATCAAAAATGCTAGCTACTATTTCCTGTAATTATAGGATTTATCCTTTAAATGAATAAATGAATAAATGATAATTCACTTCTTAATTAATATCTTTACCGGTGATGAAAGTTGATCATAAAAAACATTGATCATTTTTCATAAAAGTTTAAAAAAAAAAAAAGAAAAAAAAAAGTGAAATAAAATTATTCTTATACAGACACAGAAAATATATGCAGTTCTATAAGGAATAGTTGATTGATTGATTGGGGTGAATGTGGGTGGCAAGGAAGCCAAGCATCGCGACCTGTAGTTCTATCCCACGGAAATAAGGACAGACGGAGAGAAAGAGTGAGAAAGTATGGGGGGAAGAATTGCAGGAGAAACGGAGAACCCCGAGAAAACCTGCCCAGCGTGGATCGTTCACCATCAGGAAACCCACATGAGAACCGAACCTCGGTACTCCGAGATGAGAGGCCAATGTCTTAGTGACAACGCCAACCATTAAGGAATGGTTTAAGAAAAAATACTAAACTTAAAGTGGCTTAATTTTATCATTATTTACAAAAAAAAAAAAAAGTAAATAAAAATACAATAAAACAAAAGTTAAGATAAGAATATATTATTTTATATTTTTTGTGGCTTGTTTGTTAAACCTTAAACAACAGTGTGATATTATACCATAACATCATTATCTTGAAAATCATCTTCTGTATTATTCTTAACAATATTTCATTTCTTATAACAAGAAACTTCTTAAGATTATACATGAGGAAAAGAAAAGCTTTCTCCTTTTGTATTCATAACGAATCATGAACTCTGAAGACTCCATAAATCGTTATGAATACAAATTTGAAACTTAAATTTACAATAACAATAATAATACAATAACTGATATCGTGCTTAATTAACACAAAACTTTGAGGAAAAATAATGGATTTTGATGAAATTTTATATTCACGCATTTTACAAAAATCCAGTACAAATTCAAATCCGGGTAAAATCAATCGATAAAAATATTTTTTAAGACTGTTTTACACTCCCAAACTACAGCCTTTGTCTCAGTATAACTACAAACACACCAGAATTCTTAAAGAGTTCCAGTAATAAATATTTAATTAATTTCAGTTTTACTTAACCTTCCTTTGAAATTCTTGTGTTATCTGAATTTTTTTTCCTCATTCGACTAGAAATTTAAACAGATGGGCTGCTATTTGATTCTCAAAAAAAATTTTCCCTCAAATTATCAATTCGTGAGACGAAGCAGAAACATAAATCGGGTGAAAATCGTTTCGCAAAACTGGAATTGAACCCATTCCCATTTCCGATGGGAAATGAGGAAGATTCAATCAGATCCATAAGCGGAAAATAATAAGTTGTTTAAATTTTTGAAAACGTGAACATTTTTTTTAAGGCTCTTTGAAATTCATATCGGTTTAACTGAGAATAACGTTTTTGGAAATCTTTATTCGATTTAACGCTCTTAATTTCAAGGACAAAAAAAAAAAAATGGTAGTTTTTGCTTCGAAAAACTGTGGACCACTTAATGAAGTTTTTTAATTAGTTTGTTACTATTATGAATACCACTAGGTGGGAAATATCAATAAAATTTGCAGATCTAGAAATAGCAGAAGAAACGGCGATATAAGAGCCTCGGTTTCGATTTCAGATTATAGCAGAGTTTGATTAAATAGTCATTGTTGAACCAATTTACAACAATGATGCTTGAACGTCTTTATTGTAGTTTAAGACGTTACACTAGAGCGTAAGTTTTCAAGGAAAATTTTACAGTATCTTATATTAAAAACGAGGAATGTTTACTGCATATAAATAAATAAATAAATAAATAAATAAATAAAGAAAGAAAGAAAGAAATTTTCTTCCGTTTAGATCCGTGGTTCCATGCTCACTTCAGTGGGCGACCATGAGGTGTTTTAATATTGCCTCGGGTCGCTAGATACAGCGAACACTTAATATAGAGGAATTATAAATAATACACTACTACTTTAATCGTTTCAGGCCAACTAAGGACCACATTAAGATAACTATTTTCTTCTCTCTTTCTTCCTCTTTCTCCAAAACTCTTTCATCCTTTCCGAATGGACTATTTTCCTTTAAAAAATCCGACCATTTGGCTCCAGTTGTTTTCCTTTTCCCTATGTCTTCCTGAAAACCTTTGAACTTCTTAACTTGTAGTCTGTATCTGTCTCTGTTGAGTAGGGTCTCCCGATCAATCTGCATTTCTTCTAAGTCCTTTATTGCTTTGCCACTCCACCCATTTTTTTGTCTGTTTTCCTGTTTTAGAACAAAGTATGGATTTTCTTTGTTAATCTATCTTCCTTCATTGCCCATAAAGGGTAACTCATCTTTTCCTGATCTCATCCGTTAATTTAGGGCATTGCAAGTAAATTTCTCTATTTGGTCTCAAAACCCAATCGCCATCTTTATTCTTGTTTGGACCTAATATTTTTCGCAAGATTCTTCTTTCCTTCTTTTCCAAATCTTCTAGTGCCATTTTGCATCCAGATAGTAGTAGAAACACTACTATTATAATTATTTTTCAAATAACAAACAATATATTGAAATAAAATTCAAGAAACACACATTCTGGTTTTAAAATAAAATGTGTGTTTCTTGAATTTTATTTCAATATATGTTAATTATTATTGACACACACGTAAAATATCTGTTACATAATAATAATAATAAGTTCTGAAGCAGAACTGAAGGAGAAACCAACGTTTGAAATGGAACTATACGATGAGCTTCCAAAACTTACAAATCAAATGCCAGGTCACATTGAAGCCGACCAGCCGGGAATTAGAGGCCAGTGCTTACACTCTAAAGTTTTCAACGTTTCTTCGAGAAACCAGCATTTTAGTTACGTGACGAAGAAATTCCAAATGGCGAATACAAAACACCATATGACTGATTATTCTAAATCCGAAATAAACAAAGTTAAAATCCCAATCGCTTTAATAAGGATTAGGCTTAAGATATTTCCAATTAAATTTCTGGACTCCTACATTAGATGAAGTTCACAAATTGATTTACACCAAAAATAAACTCCTGTAACCTAAGAGCGTGAACTTTGGAAGGATTAGCTGCAACAGCGGCACAACTCAAAAAAAAAAGAAAAGAAAAAGAAACATGAATCCCCCAACGTGATTAGTATTATTAAAAGGACAGAAATACACAAAACAAAAACCGGACTGGCCACTGTCTTACGCCTCCATCCAACAGTCTTAACATCTTCTTTCCACAGAGTCATGAAGATCTTCTCGGTTCGCCTTCAAAAACCAGTAATGGTCGTTGCACGCATTATTTATTGGAATTACACTGCTGGGCGAGAGCGGAAACGATGTTTCCATGAACATTTGGGAAGTTAATGAAAAGCAAACAGACCAGGAATTATTTAGCAAAGCGAAACACGCACAGTTTTCACTGCTTTTTTAATTAAAAACAAAAAGGATGGCATGTTACCGATTTCTGCATCTGCGCAGACGCACAAAATCTCAACAACTGAACTGAGAAGTTAGGCCTAAAACTGACTCATTTCCTTTCACGAACAGACATAAGCTAACTAAAAGTAAATCAGTAAAATTTCCCTTTTTTAAAACGAAATAAGAAATGTATTTTTATTGACTGAGCATGCGTAGTGTTACTATTCGACATGAACATCTCTTTCTAATAAGCAACAATTTGGTCTCACCCATTGTTGTTTTTTAATAATTCAATGCGCAGATTGAATTTTTTATGCTTTAAAAAAATTCATTTAGGCCGGCGCACTACCGGCACATGAATTTTCTCACTAATTTTTCATTAGTGAATTTTTTATTGGTCATTTTTTTCTTTTGAGGCACCACTGCGCTTCCGACGATCTTCTTTTTTTTTGTTTGTCTATTTCTCATTGTCTCACTTTGTTTGTATAATTAATTGTAATTGTATAATATAACATTATCATGTTATAATGGCTGGGCGCATTTCTCAAAATTGCACTTTCCTTATTTAGAGTGCAACTTAAAAACAATGTCCAATATATTTTTGGCGTCCCTCAAAATCTATTCCCAAAATCCCTCGCTAAAATGGCTGAAATTTCTTTCAAAATTTGATACCATGACTATTTATGATTCAACTTAAAATACAAACACTAAATGAACGTCACATATCCTTCCGCTTCCCAACTTTTAAACTGTTCTAGAATTTTCTCTCTTCTGATTGGCGAAAAACAAGTTTAAAATTTCTTTACGTAAATTATAGCAGAAACAAAAAAAGACAAACAGACTGAAAATCACTGATCAATAAAAATAACAAATGCAACATTCAGGTTGCTACAAACAGCTTTGAGTTGGGACTATTTTGTTGGCGGCATTACACAAAGTAGTAAACTCCTGCAACTTCAAGGTGGAAGAAAGTATAGAAATTTGTAATTGTTTATATTCTATTAAAGACGTTATTAAAGACGTGCCAGAAGACGTTAATTAAATACATCACAATTAAATACAACACAGCCAGATTTACATTTACAAAATATCTATTGCTAACGATTTTACAGCGTAATAAATTTTCCAGAAATCCGTACATTAAAGGCCACTGAATTCAAATTAAAACAAATAAAATAATATTAAATTATTTAAACAAAAGAACATTTTTTTTTTAATAAGAGAAATGATCCTAGCTAAATTATTTATCTGACTAACATTTTTTTTTTAACTAATTCACTTACTTCAGTATTTCGTATTTTATTTTAAAATCTAGCCTTTGGGGAACGTATTCTATTCTTAAGGATCATTAATTAATTCTAAAAATAAAATGGTTCACTGATCAGTCAAGCATGGTATTTTTCTTTTTTTTTTTTTTTTTTTGAGAAGGCTTATTTCCCGCCAAACCAGAATGTTTATTTCCTTGTTCGGAATTGCAGTGTTCGTGGCCCGTTTTACTTTCGATTGCGAATCGATTGGATCAAACGTAATAAACACATTGGCTTCAAGAGATTCTGTTTCCCCAAACACGACCAGATTGTAAAAATAGATACAAAATAAACAGTGTTGTCTGGATGTAGAAGCCTTTCAAACAATTTCAGGTTATCTGAAGACTCAATGTAGAACAACGAAAAGGTGCTACGGCTTGTTTAAAACCGAAAAGGTGCTACGGCTTGTTTAAAACCAAAAAGGTGCTACGGCTTGTCTAAAAACTGATATCAACTGGAGATCACTGTTTTGCAATCTTTCGCCTATGCCACTTAACTATGAAATCTAGTCAGTTTCGAATTATTTTTTTGTTTTTTTCTTCTGTACAGCTGTTTTTGTTAGTATTATCCAACATTTTCTCATTGGAAATTTATTAATTCTGACTTCTATTCTTTCTTCAGAAAAAATTAAGTCCAGAAATTAAACACATTTCTTCAGAAAGAACAGGAAGTGTAGAAAGTTCCGCAACGAAAGAGAGACGGGACCCCAGTTCAACGCCCGCTTTATAGAAACACCCCGATCCTCTTTAGAGGGCTGAGGGAACCCTGGGGTTTCGCACGGAGGAAAACCAATTCAGGGAAATCCACCCTTAGGAATAGTCCATAACCGAAGAATTCCGATTGCTTCAGTTATTTCTGACTTTATCAAGTTTTTTAATTACACAAAATATCATAGTTAAACATGTGAATTAATAATTACATTTAAATTTAAGAACGTACATTTTTTCAGTAAACTTTCTTTAAAAAAAAATGGAAAATAAGTTTCGATATACCATACTTATACGGCGTAATTCGAGGGATCCATCTATACAGGGTGTTTCAAAAATACACGGCATAATTTCAGGTATGTATTTCCCACATGTAGACAATCAAAATAGTTCATTACAACATATGTCCGGAAATGCTTCATTTCCGAGTTATGGCCTTCACAACATTGAAAATCACCGGAACGTTTTTCGTTCCGCCGGTCGTTGCCATTACAGAAGATGTTCAAAATGACCACCTCCTGCTTGAATACAGACCTCACATCGATGTCTCAATGACCTGCGAACACGATCCCACACTCCAGGAATGTTGCGTATGTCCTCAGAACGTGCCACAATTCGATTCCGAAGGGATTCCAAATCAGGCACCGGAGACGAATAAACCAATGATTTTAAATGGCCCCACAAGTAGAAATCGAGAGGGTTCAGATCAGGTGAGCGTGGAGGCCAAGCAATTGGGCCACCTCTACCTATCCATCGATCAGGAAACGTTCGATCCAAGTACCGGCGAGCCGTACGACTGAAGTGTGCAGGAGCGCCGTCATGCAAGAAGTGAGCGTGCTGACGATCGATCAGTGGAGTGTCGTCATAAACATGAGGTATGGTGTTTTCCAGGAAGTTTGTGTACGCCTGCCCCGTAAGTCTGTTTACAAGTACATGGGGTCCAACTAATCGATCACCAATGATACCGGCCCACATGTTGAGGGAGAACCGCACCTGGTGATGAGATACAACAGTTGCATTTGGGTTTTCATACGCCCATACATGCTGATTGTGGAAATTTGTTATGCCATCTCGTGTGAACTGTGCTTCATCTGTAAATACGAAAAACGTTCCGGTGATTTTCAATGTTGTGAAGGCCATAACTCGGAAATGAAGCATTTCCGGACATATGTTGTAATGAACTATTTTGATTGTCTACATGTGGGAAATACATACCTGAAATTATGCCGTGTATTTTTGAAACACCCTAAACTGAGTAAATTTTATTTTACAGAACTGCATTAGTTTACCTTTATATTTCCTCACTTAGAAAAGAGCGGTAATTTTATATCCGAATACTTTAATCCACTTGTTAAAAGTTCTTTAAATTTGATTTTTTCTTCTTGTAATTCTACATTTTTTTATCGTTTCCTTGATGTTTTTTTTTTTTTAATTCTGATTGGTTTTTCGCATCTTACTGTTTACTTCGTCCAATCGTGTTGAACCAATTTCACTGTTTATTTAATTAATTCCTTCCTTTTGTGTCGTGAAGGAAGCAGGTTCCTTATTTGCAATTAGGCCTCTTTCCCTCGCACTTTGTCCACCATGTTAAAACTTTTTAATTATTTTCGCTGTACAATGTCGACTCTGGAAGTCGTGTCCTGTTAGTACAAGGTTACTAATTACAGCCTGAGTCACAAGATTAGTTAGCCACCGACCAGTACTTCTTTGTTCGCGCCGAAATCCTTTCTACTTTGCAGATCGCAAACAATGGTCGGTTTGTATCCACCCCGCTTCTCTCCCCCAACTAAAAGCAGGGATTAAGAGCAGAGGTGGTCATCCATGGATTATCTCCACCCCGGTTGCACTGGGTCACAGGGATAAAGGCTGCCCTTGGCTGAACTCTTCCTCAGCTCATCTTCTCCGCCTGCAAAATACACCAGCTACGGTCTATTTCAGCTCATTTGCATCAGCTGACAAATAAACAGTTTTGGAAATTAATTATTAGAAGGGAACAAAAAAAAAAACGGTAAATAGAAACAGATGAACAACTTCAGTTAAAACAACGTAACACAAATAAATGCTTTATTCTGAAGTGAGAGTAAAAAAACGAAGAAGTCCCTGAAATAACTTGGTCCTATTTTGCTTATAAATATTGCATAGTCTTCTTCTGTTGTTGTTTTCTTTAATATCACTAAAACAAACAAAGAAGACAAGGACATCTCCACGTCTTTATATAAAGTATCTGCATATTATAAACGATCTACATTCAAATTTTCCACTCTCTCCAATTTGATTAAATTCCTCTTAGTTTTAATCCAATCAAAGTTCAATACTAGGCACTAGCACGTGCTGTAGATCCATTTGAGCGTCACTTCACCAGTTTCCTGTCAAAGAGTGTTAAATGTTTCAGCTCCATATGTTTTGCTGTGAGAATTTTTTTATCACCTTCAAGTTGCACATTTCTCTAAGTGCATTCCCAGGGTTTTCAAATGTAACAGGCTCGTCTCCTATCCATAAATATGTAGACTAAGTTTTAATGATCAAATCATCTCTATAAATAAAAACACAAACTCATATTTGTCACCAATATTTCGTTCTACGAAATATTTCGTTCTTGTATGTAAGAAGATTTTATATATAGACTAAGTTTTTATTTTATTCTGTTTTGTTTATAAATTCAAAACAGTTTTGAAGCTATCGTAGTTCCTTCAAACAATTGTGGAATCTAATCTACTATTATCAACACGCCGAAAGATGAACCTCCCAGAATGCAAAGCAGATTATAGATTGAAAAGTCTTCAAATCTTCAAAATAAAACAAAAATAAACGTATAAAACAATACATTTATTAAAATAAATATCTCTTAATTTTCGAAAAGACATGTCTTCTTTTCTTTTTCAAAGCCTAAAAACAACAACAATACGTTACAAACAAGTAGAGGAAAACGATACAGATATGAGACATTCATGAAATTGTATTGTTACAACAATACTTACAAATGTTATTCTCCTAATTCTTCAATTTTCACCTTATTTTTACAATTTAAAATACTTATATTGTTAAACTCTTTGGCCATTTCCACAATAAATTTGTTTACATTAACACCTTCATTTCTATTTATATTCATCTTTTTGGTATTCCTAATTAGTAGACTTTCCATAGTTTTTCTTCGTTTTACAATCTTTTTCAATACATAAAATTTTGATTTCATTTTTTACACAATGATTTTTTTTCATACAATGTTCAGCAAATTCAGATTTCTCCTCTAATTTGTTTTTTATGTATGAATTATGTTCCAATGTCCGTTTCTTTTAATGTTCTTTTGGTTTCTCCAAGATAGAACGCATCACAAATCATGCATTCTATTTTGTAAATAGCCCCCATTTCCACTGGTATTTATTTTATTACAAATAATATTTTTTATTTTATTACTGTAATAGAAACCTACATCAATGTTAAAGTTTTTACAAATCCTCTGCAGTCCAATACTATTTTTATTTAGGTAAGGGATAAACACTTTTTTCCTTTCCTTATCCATATCCAATTCCTTTATTTTGAATGTGTTGAACTTGTGGATACTATTATTGTATCCAGGAAAGGACAATCTATAATCTACTTTGCATTCTGGGAGATTCATCTTTCGGCGTGTTGATAGTAGGGACCGTGTCTTCACCATTTTCATGGAAAGGGTCAATTTTTTTGAGGGGTGCCAGTATTTCAAGTTGGGCCGTATATAAGCTACGGTATGTAATAAATTTTACAGAAATCCGTCCAGCTGTTTTCACGTGATGCACAAATGGAGAAACAAAGAAAGCAAAAGGTTCTTCGTGTATTTAGTCAAAATTACCTCTTGAATGTTAACTCAAAGTGCTCGTATGAAAACTAACAAATAACTGAAAATAAAGATATACGACTTAAAACATTCTTATTAAGATCAATATGTTTTAAAAACCTATCTGTGGTTCACCTAAAAAGACATAATGTAAAAATCAAGCAAATCAAAACGAAGTTTTCCAGTGAATAAAATTCCAAACATATCGAGAAGTTCATCATAAGATTAATATAAAATCTTAATAAATCACAATGTCATCGGAGAATTCAATGAATTATTTAAACGGATATCGGCTTTTGGCTCTTCTGGTACTGAACCATAATGCTTTCAATTTATTTCTTAACATAAGTTGATAGAAAACATAGTTACATCTCGAGAATGTAATGCAATTACATAAATAATGAAAATCGACAACATACAAAACGCCAACGAATGATGTTTGAAGCTCATTAGTTAAACAAATCGCCAGGAGAGGGCAGTGTACGCAAGAACAAATGAACAACGAGAGCAAAAATTACGAAAAAAATAGGATTTTAAAAAACAAAAACAAAAACTCAACATTGTTTGAAGTGCAGCCAATTTTAAACGTTTTTTGCAAAAAAAAAAAAAATTTTTTTTTAAATAATCTACTCGTTGCCCTTTGATTTCCGTCTCAGAAGTAGTAATCCTTCTTTTATTAAAGAATTGTAGTATTTATACACTTATTTTGTGAATAATAACAAAGCTGGCCAATTGCAAAAGTTTTACATTTCATGTTCGTCTTGAAATGTAACGCAACGCAGATGGAGAATTACTGCTTCAGGAAGACGAGTAACTGAATATGTTTTGAAGTTTTCATATATTGTTAAAGGTTAAAAGTTAAGAAAAAAGATTAAGACAGAAAAACCAATTAAAAACCTGCAATTCAATACAATAATATAAATCTTTAATTATTATTATTATTATTAGTATTAGAAGAAAGTCACTTCCATGCATTGTTATTTGTAATCAAACTCGTTTTATCGCTTCCAAGGTCGTTCAATGATAAAAGATAATCGCCATAAAATCCAACAACTCAAATAATCCGCCAGATAAACGAGTGGATTAGGCAAATTGCAGAGACACCGACAGATGGGGGTTCAGAGGAATTGTAAAAAAAAAAAAAAGCACATTGACATTCAATACAGACACATCCTTTTGAATTAAATCTTAGTGGATTCGTTTCAGAGAAAACTTACGAAATATGAAACCGAAAACTGCAGTTATTACTTCATGATAATAACAAAGCCGAGGCAAACGGAAAACCCAAACCCTCTTCACTGGAAATTAATACCCAGCAGATAAATAAAATTAATGAAAGTAGTTTCAGCTTTCATACAAATTTTTTTAAACTCTAAATGTGAACTTACAGATTTAGAATATGAAATTTCATCGTCATCCAATTTTTCTTTTTTCGTAGGTCAACAGACAATAAACAGCTGATTGGAATAGGAGATATTACTTTTTTTTAACTTATAGTACTTGCTAATTCTCACAAGCACATTTTATTTCCAGTGACGGAACATTTTTCTTATCTTATTTTAGTACGGTATCCGAAACTTCGATAATCCGGATATAATTTTAATTGAATCAACGTAAAATAGAAAGTAATTTTTTTTTTCAATAATAATATGTCCCTGAAAGAACTTAAATCTGCTTTCTTAATATTGTTGTTTTTTGTTTTGTTTTCTTTTTACTTTTTTTTTTTTTCAATTTAATAATTAAGGTTTTCTTGTCATAAATTCTCTTCTTATTTAATAAATATTAAATGAAACTCATCAAGTTAATGTTACATCTGTGTTACTCTAATAAAAACGCAAACAGATGAACAGTCACGTCTTGTTACTTTTTTACATTTTTTGCTGTTAAAGATGTACTAGAGAATTTGATTTATTTGATGATCCGATTAACGTGAAAAACGGATTAAACCAATTAGTTAGGATTATCGACTTCCTCAATACATAATAAACTTAAGACACTAAATCAAATATGGTCCTATTGTTACTTTCTTTTTTTTTTTAAATACCCACGGGCAAATATTTTTAAATACTAAAAACTCGTTTATCCGAATTTGATGGGACCACGACCGTTTCTGGTAAATAAAATTTCGGATAATCAGGAATATATTGTATTAAACATGTACTGTACATGTTATTAATATTAATTACATTACTTTCCGTAAATTAATCGAAATACTGTTACATAATCGCTTGTATACGCTATTATACAATATTGATTATAGCGACGGAAAATGTTTTTGTATACTTTTAAAACATGCTAAAAATTGCTTCGGATAAACGAGTTTTTTAGTGTAAATATATTTAAATACCACGATTAGGCCAAGAGTCCAGTATATCCCCCCACCCATCTATTCACATCCGAATTCTCGAAAAATGTTTACACTCACTTTTATTTATTTTTGGTTGGATGGTCGATTGCGTGTACGTGACCTTCCACTCCCACCCCTCCAAATTTTACAGACGACTTTTTTTTTTCAATTGTAAAGAGGTCCTTTGCCTCTGCCTCCCCCGATATCAAAATCCTGTATATACACACACACAACCCTGCTTAATACGTCAATGTACTTCAAAAGGAAGCTATTATTAGCATTGCAGTTCGTGAACAGTTCCTTTCAATTTTTTACAGTTCCATCATGTTAGGACTAAAGGCATCTAAACACGACCTGTAGCCATGGAGTCATTTTCATAGAATTCCTTGTTCTTTCACAGCAATAATGAAAACATTCTGAGAATATTAATGTCTCCTAAAGCGACCGCATTTGACAAGACAGATGATTTCATCGATTTTTCAAAGACACAAAGAAGCAAAGTTATTGCAGATGATGGATCGGGGTGAGTGAGAGTTGGGTCAAACACAAACACAGCGGAACGACATCACTAAATAAAAGCGCAAAATGGAGCATTCTTGTCATTTCGTTAATGTAAACAATCAAGTTACAGCTTAAGATCGATTTCTATTGAGAGAATTAAAAGGAGAATCAAACAGAAGAAACGAAGCAAAACTTTGACTCAGTAATGTTTGAGTTTTACGGCCTCGTTATTTATCTGTAGTTAAAAAGATAAGTCTTCTGTTTTCTAATGGAAACTGCAAAATTATAAATACTGTCATTTTACAGGATCACTTGGTTTACGACATACCTTATAAAAAATGACTACCTTATACAATTACCTTTTATTTTACTCTTAATAAACGCTCTTTGCTATTTTGTATCTAATTTATTACATTACATTTATTTATCTAATTATACTGTATCGTTTATATTTTTTAGCCCACTGACCATTAAAATGCTTAGAAGTATCACAATTGCACCGTGTTTGGCCTCTTTTTGCAAGGAATGGTATGTAAAAATAATTGCAATAAAAATTAAGTAAAGATAACAGTTTAAAAAACGTAGTTTTATAGAAAAAGGCTCAATAGATGACTCAGGGAAGAACCATTGCCGACAGGCAGGACGAGCATGAGTGTGATTGTTTGTGGGCGTGGCGGTGCGAGGGTGGCTTAATAGTCCAGGGCTCACGGTCCTTTGGACAGAGTATAGTTAGTTTTACATTGGATTTTTTGTAGCAATAACGACTATGACCATGATGCGCCAGGAGAGATCAAACAACAAAGCTAATTAAAACTGCAAACATTAAAAAGAGATTGAAAATGGATGAAAGTGAAAACAAAGAGTTAAAATATTCGTCAAGCGTAATCAGAGAATACGAAAGTCACAAACTGTAACATTAAAATATAAAGAATACTCCAGCAACATTGTCAATAAATACAAAGGAATGAAAAAGGCCTAAAATGTAAATAGAAACATCAGTCATGTAAAATAGTAAAAAGGCACAGTAAAGTACTCCAGGCAAATGGAAAAATTAGAAAAATAACATTTAAAAGACTTACTACAATGTAATCATGAAATACGACAACAGGAAATGGTCAGAAGCTATAAAATCACAGTAAAAAGAAAAACATTAAAGAACTAGAAATTATATTATAAAAATACCAAATGAATTATGAAAAAAAAGATGCAAGGCCACAGAGCTAAAGAAATTGGTAAATGAATGAGAGAAATAAGTGATCTGCGTTATTATAAAAAAATAAAGAAATCTGCAGACCCAATATTAAGTTCAAAAATTGGATAAATATATAATACAATACAATAAATATATTGGAGAACACAAGGATGATCTAGAAGTTTCTGAAACAGTTTATAAACAGCGTATTAATATTACACATAGAATGCAGGAATTTCGATCCTCTGTACAAATGCCTTCTTCAGATAGTCTATTTTTAACATTAGAAATAAAAGCCAGTAGTAATATGATTTGGAACTACTTTGTTTAATGCTCCGTGATTATTTCGAATGTTACGAGTATAACACAAGAACATTTTAAAAACAATTCATTATTATTATTATTATTTATTTTAGCAACTTGAAATTCTCATCTTTCAAAGTTTGTGGCCTCCCAATTCACCTGACTGAATACCACCAAGCAGTTCAAAATGGCTGCCTAAGAATTCCCTAAGACTCAAGATCAATTGATACAACTTTATACGTCCGAATTTTTAAAGAGAATAACAATGTAAAGTAAGACACTGAAGTACAATGCAACACTCAAATGTAAACCCTAACATTCTAATGAAAAAAGCGCGAGAAATCTTTTGCTGTTCAATTGCCAATGAAACCACTTGTTAAAAGGCAACCAAATTCATTAAATCTTTTCTTATAATCTGCACTGCCATTGCTTGCTTAGTGTCATATATTTTCAACGCACCACTACTTAAATAACGCCATTGTGATTCAGGAGATGATTTAGAGTGACCTTTGTGTTCTTGGCCAATCTTTTTCCTGGTACACAATGAGCTCTTTAGAGCCTGTTAAGTCCCTTCTCACCAACTGATAACGGCAAAATATTTCTGCTAGGTTACAACTGATACACGAATCAACAGTGTCCCTCTCAACTCAAACGAATGGCTTTAAAAGATTTCACGCAATTCCAGCTTCAATGACATTTCTCTCAACAGGATTTCATCAAATTGATCATTGCATTTTATTGCGATGTAAATAATGTATCGTAAAATGTATCACGATACATCAAAACAAAAAAAGAATAGACTGAGTCAGGACCTTAACAGGAACAGAATCGTTAATGTATTTTATATAACCCATTTTTTTTTAAGAATTTGAAGCCTATTTTTAGCTGGAACAGGAATTATTAATCAAGTCTTGAGTTTTCATAAAGTCTGGGTCCACGCTGAAGATCGTCAAGAAGTGTGAAACATCTGTATTAGGAAGAGCACGTGCTATAATGTGCAGATGCAGATGAATTAAAAATGCTCTTGATTTTTTTTTTTTAAATGCATTAAATAAACTCGACAGCAATTAGTGCATTAGATTAAATTTCTGCACTAGGGAATTATGCTGAAGTTTGTGGCATCAACAGAAATTCTTTGCATCAGAAGCAATCACTTAGCGTCCATAAATAACTCTTAAAAACTAGAAAAGCAATAAATCCCCTGATAAACATCCAGGGTTAATCCTGGATAGATTCCTAATAAAAATGAAACAGCTGTCCAGGATTCCAATTGATATTGGCGCGAAAGCATATTTATTGTCCATTTACAGTTTTTCTAGTTTTTAGAAATTATTTGCCTTCGTATTATTATTATTAAAAGTTATAGGCAGAAAAAAATAAGTAATGTTTTTTAAAAATACCAAAAAAATGTTTTCATTTCCATTAATTAATTTTACCAAAAAAAAAAAAAAAACTACAATGCAGAAGAAAGAAGCCTCAACGAAAATTTTTGACTGAATTTTTTTTCTCATATTGAACAGAGGAATTACATTTCAAGAGGAATGATTTAAGTTTTCTGTCCCTATTAAAAAATAAAACTCCGATATTCTGAAACGAACTCTTTCACTTCGACGAACGAAGCTGATAAGTTGAATCGGTGTTAAGGACACGCTTATCTACCTAAGATTTACTTTATTTGGGACTTATAGTTCCGACCTTTCCTTTTTCTCAACATACTTTTAGATAAGAAATGCTTTCGGAAAAGATTCCAAATATATAAGTAGCTTACCTTATTTATTTATTTATTTATATTAATTTTTCTAGGAACTTTATACATAAAACAGAATAAATCCGAATTCACTAATAGCAAGTTTCCTCAATCAGAACTAAAAATGCTCTTTACAGAAAAAGAAGATTTAACCTTAAATTTGGTTTCTAATTGTAAATTGTTGAGAAGTAATTGATCTCTAGGAGTTTTCTTCGCGCGTTCGACGCCATGTTGATTTTCAAACCGTCAAACATAGGATGTTGGAAACTGACTTCGCTTCAAATGAATCGATAGCCATTTTGCTTTTATTTCCATCTAGAGAATCAATAATAAGTATTTATAAGATATGTTGTAGTCCTAAATAAAAGATATCTACAAAATTCTTATTCTCAGGTAATGAATGATTCACATTTACACAAACTAAGTCTGAGAACGGTGTATAGATCTTTCTTATGTATTTTTATATTTCTCAAGTATATTAACTTCTCAGTTATATTGTATTATATCATGTATATTTCCAGAAATTATAGGGAAATAAATACATATGCACGTGCCACTTTCTGTTATATATTGGTGTGTGTTAAAATCTTGTTAGCAAATAACATTTATTGTTGGCTGCCTTCAACTCGTAAAAGCACTTTACTATCGTTTTATATTGGCAGCAAGTAATGCACATTAAATGAAGAGTTTTGTTTTACAGTGATGTAATAAAGTCCTCAAAAATTCAAGAGAACTCCGGAATGTAAAGAAAAATTATCCGAACGGAATATGTTAATCTTTGTGTGTAAAAAGGGGAAAAAAAAAAACATCAATATTCGATTTGATGAAAGTCAAAGAAAAAAAATATCTTAAATAAGTGCACATACTCAAAATGATTAAATTCAATGGCTAGGGATTGATGTGGAAATAATAATAATAAAAAAAACCCGGAAAATAATAGTACTGTAGTACAAAATGGTTAAGATAGCGAGCGCTCGCTTGCTGTGCAAACATCGGCATCCGGGGCTGTGTGCGAGGCGCAGGCAAATATAATTTCCCGATCTCCCAATCCAGGTTTGGATTAATGCAGAGAAACCGTACTTACTGTGAGTAAATTGCGAGTACATTGTGATTCTTAATGTTAAAAAATTATTTTATTTATTTAGTTAGTTAGTTATTGGTTTAAATTATTAATAACAGTAATAAATAAATGCTGAGATGTAACTGTACTGTTACATTTCTTTAATTTTTTTTATATAAATTATAAAGCAACGAGGGCCCGAATAGACGGATGTGGGCCCTATTCGAACTGCGGGGGCGGACTCTGTCGGCATCCCTTGATTTTCTTTTCATTTTTCTTATAATGCCAAGTTTTGGCTTCGAGTAAATTATTAGCCTCTTATATTTATTTTTTTCCCTATCTTCAAATTCTGAAGCTGATCGCAAAGCCGTAGCCATGTTGTTTTAGAATGAGGGGATTGAAGAGGAGGGCTAAAGACTTCTTCCCCCGCTATACGAGAGATGTTTTTTTTTTTTTGTTTAGGGTCACAGGGTAATCCCTGAGGAGAAAGTGTCCATAAGAGCATCCTACCTGAACCATTATTAAGACTAAATCGATCTGGCTGCTTCCAGGAAAATGGCTTTTAGCTTTCCTCTATAACTCGAACTTTAATGTTGAGTTAACTGAGAATTTATTCACTCCTCGTTAAATGGAAAAATGGAAAATAGCTACAAACAAATAGCATTTACGAGAGATCCTTTTTTTTTTTTTTTAAACTCATTTTCTGCCTGGATCAATTGTTGTAAACGTCGACCAGTGGTATATTGATGGAAATCAATACATCGAGTTACGACGGGGTTACGTTCTGACCAATAGGTGGCAAGTCGAAAATTGTATGTGAGAAGTCAGTTCCAGTACAATAGTAAGTCATTACATATGTATTAACTTTTTATTATAGCTATAAAATACTGTACTGTACAGTTTTATAAGTTTAATATGTACTGTACCATTATACCGCTGCAGCGTAATCGGTTTGTTTACACGGAAACGCCTAGAACCGGATACGCAAATACTTACGCCAACACTTGCGGGATGCAACTCGAAAGGTTTTGTGAAGGTTTTATGGGATCTTTGTCGTAACTGCGAATGGTCGTATCTCGAGGTAGACTTGAATAAATATTACTCCTCTTTGTTAACTGTATTTAGTAACAGTCTAATGCTTCAGGTTATTTACACGTCTTTTTCCTTTTTCTTTTTAATTCCAATCAAACAATGAATCTTTTATTTCAGTGTCAATTCAACTTCTGTTGAATAACGGTTTATTTAATGATGAAAAAAAAAGGCACAGTCCAATTCATAGGTCATCCATATTTCGGGAAAAAAAAAAATATTGATTAATTCAAAAATCGACTGTCAAATTCTAAAAATAATCGAGTTATTAATTTCAACAACTGAAGACCAATGAACTTCAAGAACAGAGTGAAATAATCCCGCCCAGCTCGAGTCTATAAAAGTTTAAATTCATAAATAAAGAAATTGATATTGAAATTTAAAATAATTCAAATGAAAAAATAAGTGCGCGCACACAATTAAGAGTGGAAGTTACAAAAAATGAATTAATTTATATAATTTTACTTTTTGTTTTCTTTTTAATAGCTGTCCAATTCTCTCTATTTATTTATTTATTTATTTATTTGTTGTTGTTTTTTTGTTTTTTTTTACAATGAACAGGGCTGCCAGAAGTTATCCGAAACTATCTACACAAAATTCTGTTATTTAATTTTTATGATTTTCATTTTATTTTTACGTGGGCAATTTGTGCAAAATAAGCAAAAGCAGATGTCCAGAATACATACATAAATTTTCAATAGATTTTTGATTATCTGTTTATAATTCGTGCTGAATATTGTAGCTTGATATATTTACTATATACGTTATGATTTTACATTTAAATAATTCGTACATTTTTATAATTCTGTCCTAATAACAAACTCGATTTTAATCTCGATTTATATTTCTCTAATTTCATGGATTTGCGAAAAAAATATTTTGGATTATATGTAATCTGGTCCTTATCAACTTCGAATAAACGAATTTTCTGCCTAAAATTATTTTTAAAAACGAAAGAAAAGGATATATTTGGTTAACTGCAGATCTTATTACAGATTGTTTCATTTTTAGTTTGAGCTATGTAAATGATCGTCATATATCCTTCAGCCTAGGAAATGAACTGTTCTACAACTTCTTGTTCAACTGTCTTAAAATTTGAATATTCCAAAGTTCCATTGGTTATTCCTTTTCTTTCTTAATTAAAAAAAAAAAATATGAATCCTCATATTCTGTATCAAAGTATAAACAAATATTCACATGATCTAAATCCGCAGATACAACACCGTTGTAAACTGAATTGAAATAACTTCGTTTGCGCAATCACACACTGCAGTTAACTCCTACTAAAGCTTCGTGAAACGAAATACACCTATATATTTATTTGGATCTTTATCTATCTTAGCAAAAAAAAAAAAAAAATCATAAATATTAATAAACCTGGCAACAGAAATTATACCATTTTCAGTATATAATTTTATTTTTTTATGTTTTTAATTAAAAAAACAACTCACTATTTTTTTTCCTCAAACTTGCCCATTACAAAATCTTCTCTAACTCCCAATTCCAGTGAAGCGTGTCCTCAGTTGCTAACCCACATCGAAGCCATTCGCAGTAAATTATCATTGGGAAAAACGACCAAACCACTTTCGCTATCGAATTAAAACAGTTTCACTGCTCGGGACGAGTTTCCCTATAGAAAAACAAGGTGAATGCACTCAACGTAGGTTAGGAAAACCAATCTGATGACAGCTGCTGCTCATATAACACTAGTCCTTTTAAATGTCTCATTTATGAAAAAAGCAATAAAAAAATATGGAAAAACAAAAACAAGGATTTATTGTAGCTAGCTCAAGCTTTCTGTAAGTATTTAAAAAAAAAAAAAAAGGCATAGTTTTGAAATAAAATTTTTTTTTTGAATTCAGGGCAATTTAACTTTTAAAATTTTTTAGGGGTAAGGTGCAATTTGTTTTATCTCTAAAAAGCTTTAAAATTAAAATATATAAATATATATATAATTATAAATAGCACAGTTTATTTTTTTATTTTTTTTTTAAGGATGTAACACAAAGTAAAAAACAAAAATTATAACAGCACATTTTAACCTTAAAAGTTTTTAGGGATAAACATAGACAAGTTAAAAAAAAATACAATTACGCACAGTTTAATTATAAAGTTTTTAAGGATAACATAACTTCTATTTATATATATAAAAAAAATGCTTTTAAGGAATAGACAATATATACTAGTTTGTTTTTTCGTTATCCTTAGACATCTTCTCGAATAATAATAAAAAATAAATAACAATTTCTGAAATTTTGGTAATTTAAAAAAAAAAAAAAGAAATCTGTAAAAATAAGCAAATCTAAATTGGAAATAAAAGTTAGGCCTAATTTCAACTTTTTACGAAGATACACAAATACCTCTTTAACTACCTTTGTGAAAAATAGTAGTCATTATGTCGCCGTTTTCTTTAATAATTACACACAAAAAAATATAAATATATACACATAGTTAAAAACAAACTGATGATTATTTCAGCTAAAACGAATCGGACAACCGCTGTTATTTTGATTATTTATTACTCTCTTTTTTATTAGTATCGTCAGCTTAATAATAAACTCTTAAAAGGCCGTGTTTGCCCAACTGAAACTTAAATAATAAACAAGCAGCTTATTAAAGTAATACATTAAACTGTCTTCGTTACGAGATACCATACTTTTTTTTTTTTTTTTTCATTATTAATAAATGAAAAGCAATATATCTTCAACGAAAAAAACTAGCCATTTATAACGGAAAACAATAATTAAAATAGAAAAAAAAGTGTATAAGCAATACTAATTATTTATTAATCAAACTGCAGAACTTCAGTTAATTAAATCGATAGCTTTTTTTTACCATTCTGAATTTTATAGTATTATATTCTGTAATTAAGATCTCCCGAAACTTGATTCCGTCGCAAACCGTTCTTCGATTATTAATGTCGAAATTTCATTAAAATTATCATTAAAATAATCTCATTGAGAAATCTTACGATACTTCCTTATCATTAAAATTAAATTTTAATAATTCGTTTGATTAAAGCAATTATTAAGTAACATTATTTAATTTGAAAATTATGAAAGAACATCTTTGCATATCAAAATAATTAGAATAATCAAATACCTAAGGGAATTACTCAGCCAATCAATTATAAATATTAGTCTTAAGAAATTCACGGTGTGTTCAAGTCATAATCAACTTTCTTCACTGCCTATTTTGAATACGTTTACATTAATTTTATTTTAAGAATTACTAGTTTCGATTTAATAATCGGTTATTAAATCACTGCTATTAAATGAATTATTATTATTATTGAAATACTATTGTTGTTATTACTGAAAACAATGCTTCATAATTCTGTTAAGAGTTAACGTCATTTCATTTTGGCTTGTTGTCAAGAATTTGATTAATAATTAACAAAACAATTAGTGAAACTCCAATCAACAAATAATGTCTGTCTCAGATTTCTGGGAGCCATTTTGAGGTGAATAACAACAACGCTGATGCATGTTTCCATTCTTTTAGAACGAAGCAGAAATGAAATTAAAATTGTTCAGTTTCAATGACCTAATAGAAAAAAAAA
>JAFIDM010000002.1:39166847-39186594 GCA_023159025.1 Thereuonema tuberculata
TCAGTGATACAGAAGCTTACACACTATTTATCCTATGAAGTTGTTGTTATTAAAAGGGAAGATCTCACTGCTTTCGATAGCTATTGGCCCGGTGAGGAGCCTCAAATTGTCTAAATACGCTAAAACGCCATAATCCTGAAACACAAGACTGTCTATTTTAGAAAATTGAAGCTTTTATTAAAAACAACACACAAATTAATTTTTAAAAAACATTTAATAAAATACTTAACCTGTGGAACCTTTCGGGTTCTTGGGCAGATGCCTCTCTTCAACACTCATCATGGATGTTGATAAGGGACGTCCGCCTAGGAACCCGAAAGGCTCCACACGCTAAGTATTTTATTAAATGTTTTTTAAAATTAATTTATGGGTTGCTTTTAATACAATAACTCTTTTTCATACTTTAAAATTTTATCATGAAACTTTTATTGTTTCATCGAGTTACTAACGTAAAGAAACTATTGATTTTGGTATAAGTTGGACCCCTTTGTGAAGAGCTAAGGATCACGTACATCACAAAGTGCGACTTCTTCGTAACACTTACTTATTATCCTATTAAAAATTAAAAAGAAACTCCAACTTTGTATACTATAAACGATTGTAATTATCTGCTTGGAATATACCATTAATGTGCAAGTCAAAGTTGCACAGTATATGGGAAACTTGATTTCATAGATTGTTTATAACTTATTACCTGGAAGAACTAAAATTTTATGTTCCGCCATGACTCTTACCAATTTGAAAGAAGGAAAAGTCATTACTTTCTGATTTTTTTTATTTTAAATAAGCTGTTATTTAAAGAAAGAATTTCCTGCAAATAAAATGTGAGGAATTTGTTTTTTCTTTATCATTATTATTTATTTAGTCGAATCCTTTAATACTAAATCTAACTAGCTGATAGTATTATTTTCCAACCCTACAAATAGTTCTGTTTGATTTCATTAACTAATCCAGCAAAACATTGCTAAAAACCACCTGAATAAATTAATTAATTCTACGGTAACGCGAGATACTGCATTTTCATACGCTTTTACGACAGATCAATTCTTAATTTTTAAAAAAAAAATAATTATTACAAATTTCTATTATTTATATATTTTTTTAATTAATTTCTATTAATTATAAATTGCAAAATCTACAAAAAATTGCTGGTCAAATAATGTTGCTGATCGGTTACTCTTTCAGGGATGTAATGAGCCTCCACACTGGATGAAGTGAACGACTGACGAGATCAACGAAATCCAGTGATATTTATTTAAATGTTCAAAATGAGATATTAGGAAAATTCATCAAAATCACATTTTAAAAGGAAAATCTACAAAGGAAAAACTACTCGCAAATCGCTTCCTATCGATTTATAAGTTCTCAATCCCCGCCTTTTAGTTGGTTGCATTTTTTCATCTTTATACTTTCCATTATTAAAACAGATCTCTATGATATTCCAGCCGTGCCGGCGTGGCCGAGCGGTCTTGATGGCGGTCTGCCATGCGGGCATTGTGTCGGCACCCGGGTTCGATTCCCGGTCGTAGCTTGGCTGTTTCAATTTCCTTTCCTGTGTTTATCAGCCTCCTCTTCGCTTTCTCATCGGTCTGATGTCATTCCTTAACGGCATCCTGAGGAAGGCAACGGGAAACCACCTCAATATCTTTCCCTTCAAATTCTAGGGAGTCTACTTGGGGTTCGCCATCTTGGGAACACTAGCGCTCCCTGGAGCGAATAACTGCCTCTTTCTCTATCTCTGCAGGGAGAGGACTATTCCTTCTGTTGGGTTGCTGTTGCTTCTTCTGTTTTAGTTGCCACAATAATGGAATAACAAACTTTCGAATAGGTGTTATAAATTGCCAAAGCTAACGTAGACGCCTACGTAAGGAGTTAGAATGCAGTGATGAAGGATTTTTCAGCATGGGGGGTGGGAACGGAAACCAAATTAACTGTACTCTTATACTAATAATGCGACCACCTGCACAATTAATTGAATTAAAAAATTTAATACACTTTAAAAATTAGTAACAAGTTTTGGGAACCTGTACTTACGGTTCCTTCTTTGGCGGTCGCATTATTAGTGCATTAAATCTGCACGTAAAAAATCAGCATACTCGTACTCTTATTAATAAAAACTGGACAAAGTGTCTATATTATTATTTTAAGCTAATAAAACGAATGATAATATTAACAAATTCTTTATCAATCTTTTTATTTTTATTTAGCATTTTCCTTTATATAAGATGGTTGGGTTCATGGGTGTATATTATAATTTTTGATTTTCTTGGTTTATTTACGTTAAATTTTTTTGAAAGAATACGATATTTCTGTTTAGGAAGCTTTTTTTTTTTTTCCCCTTTACATGGGGATTCTTTATCAATAACTTCATTAATTTTAATAAGCAACGGTAACGAATTTTAAGGAAATCTGTCGGGCCGTTTTAATGTGGAATTTCGGAGGTAATTTTTTGTTTTTTTTGAAGGATGGAAGGAATGAAGACCGAAATAATCGAACTCAGTTGGATCATAAATAAGTAACGTTGCAATAACTCATGGAAATTCGTCCAGACGTTTTAGCGTAATGCGCGTACAAACAAAGAAAATGTTTAAGCCAGACATCGTTTGCTCAGTCAAAAATTTGGAAAAAGTGTTTTCTCTACCCAAATGTATCTAAATCCTAAATGAATACGTGCTGATATGTCTTTTTCTTTTGATTATTCTTCACAGAAATTAAAATGTCATTTTTTACTTTCCCGAGACAGAGTCCTAATGATCTGCTTGTATTAAAACATTCTTTTTTTAGAAGTTGTAGGATTTTAATTATCTTTTTCTGAGATGAATATTCAAAACGTTTCCTCTTACTATTCAAATCAGCTTTGCTTTCCTCGGTTTTGGAAGAAAATAATCAAGAGGGGTCTAATTAGCAAAAGAAACACTTTTTAAGGTTCTTCCCCTTGTGGAAATAATTAGTTTTCTCAAGCGTCTTCAACGGAACTTCAGATATTTATTTATAAGCAACGCTTACATGTAAATATTTTTACTTTTCTATATTATAATATTAAAAAAAAACAAACAAGATAGTCACAGCGATTAGTAAACCAATCACAATGCTTCGCAACGGCTTCTGATAATACTGATATGTATAAGATAATATAATTGATATTGCTTTAATTTTCTTATTATTATAAATGTGATTGTTGCGAATGCAAAAGACGCAATTGTTGCGATTGTTGCTAATGATAATTTAATGATATTTTAATGATACTTGTCCACAGACAGACGGACAAACCGAGATTAGAAGGCTTCTGATATAAGTATCAAAGCCTAAAAAAGGGTTAAGTAAGCGATTTCTTCATCGTTCACGATATCGCAGTTAATTTATAATTAATTTGTAAATCTGAATTTTTTCCTTTCCTTTATTTGTCTGGCAGTGAAAGGGACAAGGATTTAAATTCTGTATTTTTCACAGTTTATTTTTTTTTTATTATTATTATTGTTTTGTTTTGTTCGGGTACCATTCCCGGGTGTGGGAAGTCATTACCTTTCGGGCAGACTGAGCCTATCATCGAGGGTAAAGCTGACTGATGATTCCGAATACGGATGAAACGGCCGTACCAGATTCCCGCCGATCAGCGCTCAGTGCGTGAAAGCAGATTTGGTGCAATTTGCTTTCAGACTTACGTTAAATTAAAAAGGAATTTCAACTGCAATAAAAGAGAAACAATGAACTGAACCGTCAAGAAATTACATCTACTGCTTTTCCTTTTTATTCTTCGCAAATCATATAGTTAAGTAAAACAACATATGTCACAATACTACAATATATATCGTCCCGCTAAAACAACATAAAAGTTTAAAATAAGTAGTGAATATACGGAAATCAACGTATAAGGTCCATCTGTTTTAGGATTTCCGGTTGCTTCTGGAGAGTGGGTGAAACGAGCTTCCTGGTAAGAGTGAATTTCAGACAATTGTAACATTGATATCTTCCAAAAAAAAATGTTTACAGTTCCTAAGCAGCAACCGTACGCCTTTGAACTAATAGGTCTGGATTTTTTTCTAATCGTGAAATTAATAGAATCACGCTTATTTTCAATTCCAATATCTACTGAACAAGACACATTAAAAAATTTCCATTTTTTTGAAAAACAATTCATTATATCCACATTATTTATCCAATTTTTCTGAATTCAATTAATTTTAATCGCATTACAATAAGCTCGCGCAAACGATAAGAAGATTAATAAGCGGAATAACATTCATTCTTAATGATATCAGAAAGCCACTAGTCCGATTTTAGTGCTTTCAAAATTTGTCACCTTCTCGTGCTAATTTCTTGATAAGGACCCCCATGGAAAAAAAAAATTGTAAAAATTAGACCGTCCCCTACCCTTAAGTGGGCGTACCAAGAAGATTCATCCTGTGGTTCAAAGGTTATTAGGGGTAAACGAAGAAAGTGAGGGTCGCGAAATCAGAGTGACCCATTTGTTGGCCCTCACGTTTCTAGTAAATTTTTAGCCTAACGTGAGTAAACTGGACGTAATACAGTATATGGACATCCTACAGTTTCGTTAGATACAACCTAGCATTATCAACAGCACAGAGGATTCACATTCTTTCCAGATATCATTTTATTATATTTCACTTCACGTTATTTTAATTTTGATTTTGCTTACTTCCCGAAAATGTAAGTTGATAATTTTAATTTTATCGTTTATTTGTCAAAATACGAAATTTCAATTCATTATATCTTAAGCCGTTATTGCACATTTAAACGTTTCAACTTTAAGTTACTTAAATACTTTTTCCGTTTTCCCTTGAATGGTTTATAACGAAAGTAAACGCAACGCCACATCTGTAATGCAGTGGTCGTTGTATCTAACCTTGCTTCGGGCTTAGGAGGAAAACGAAAAAAAAAAAAATAGTGCACATCATTGCAAAGAGAATCCACTAATGCCTTTTCATTTGCTGTAATTACGCCAAAAAATGAAAACAGGCTTTTGAATATGATGATGAAATTTAAGAATACGGCCCTGAAATTACGTGAAGTAAAACTAATTCCTAATTTAAAAACACAAGACAATAGCAAGTACAATAGTTTAATTTAAAAGCATTATTTTTCAACCAGAATTTAAAAATATTTTTAATTCTGACTGAAAAATATTTTTAAGAAACTGACAAAAATATTTAGAATTAAAATACCTAGAAAAAAAAATAACAGGTTAAAATTCATTAAAAATACTTCAAAACCCCTACAAACTGAATGTCGTTAATTGCTTGTTTATGTTTTTATCAGGAACAATTCTTATAAAAATTTGAAGGACCCTGACGTCTCTGAATGATATTACGTAATAATATAAAACAACACTCGCTGTAAATCTATTTTTAACCAATTGTTACGAAAGAATAACTTACTGCAATAAATAGGAACTTCAAGGTAAATTTTAATTTAAGCCTGTTTCAAAAAATAAACACTCAAAAATTTACTTCAACCAAAAATCGGTACGATTGTAAATTTTCAAACTTAGGTCTAAAACTTGATAATTAATATAAATTTAGGAGATTAATACAGAGCAAAAGATCCGTTTTTAATTCATAAAACGAAATCACGTTTTCTCAGAATCTCGCCCGGCTGAGCTTTCTGGAGGCCTCATTGCTTGGGGCGATATCGGGTGAACTGTGAGGTGTGTTCCCTTTTAAGATACGAAGCATGATTATTTATCATATGGCCCAAAGCAAAAGCACTGGGACAATGTTCTGGCTCTAGTGAGAACCTGTGTGCTTAAAAATCTCAGAGGAGAGGACTGCACTGTTTTGTAAACATCGTACAACTCAATTTCTTGAAGAATAAAATAAAGCTGAAACAATATACAAACGGAGTTAGGTTCAAACAAACAATAAAAAAAATATATGCAGTAACGCAATCTTGAGCATGTTAATCATATTGAAAGAGAGGTACGTGAAAGCTAAATTGCATTATGTAAGAAGTACAAGATAATTAACTTTTAGGGCAATATGAAATGCTATGTGGAGTGGATCCAGGATTTTCAGTTAATTTACTTCGGCACGCGAATGTCATTCGCTACAAAGTCTTTAAAAAAGCAGGGTGTAAGATTACTCAGAGAGATTAGTTCCGGAAGAGGAGTGGATTAAATACACCCACATATAAACAAGAACAGTAATCCACCCCAAAACTTCGAGAGATAGTTCAGTGTATCAAGAACCAGTCCGTAGACGTTTCAATTTCAATGTTTAGATTTCAGTTTATCGAGCATTACAAAAATTCACACGTTGATTTCTGAGATTCACCAAATTAATAAGCGTATTCCAGTCTGAAAAAGCGGTGGAGGTTAAGCGTGGGTGTGCATACGACCAGATTTGGACTTTCAGCTACCTGGGAATAGTTATTTGATTACTTTTATAAATAAATGTCGAAGGCCTATTTCTATTAGTTGGCGCTTTTTTTTATTATTGATATTATTTTCCTTAAATCAGAATATCGGGATTTTTTAAAAAAAAAAACGTAAATATCATTAACCAAGCGGCGATGTTAGGGTTATATACATCTCCAATTTATTAAAACTCTCTTAATATATTATCGTTGTAATTAAGTTAAGATGACCCTTGAATTCATGAGCATTTCAATCTTCCTCCTTCCACCTTTGAATATTTCTAGGCACGCCACTGGTAAACACGTTTTCAGTTGCTCCTTGCCTTTGAACTATGCGGCGCGAGTAACCGCCAAACATGAGCACAGAAACATCGTCAATATTGGCGAAATACTCATATCTAGGAACCTGAACGTTTATAGGCTGAAACGATAGAAAGGGGTGAAGGGAATAATGTTGTGTTTTTGGTGAATACTATCGGGAATTGCACGATAACCGAGGTTGAATCGGTGACCGCTTCAGGCTAAAAACCACGAACAACACAACGAGAGGGAAAGGAGCTGTCTCTGAGGCCTAAAACGTGACCGCAAATACAGCGTCTGAGCAGATATTAAAGATCGCAAACTCACCGATTCGTCTCCGGTTTTCGATTCGTCGATGTCCTGCATCCTATCACTCCGCACGAGTCTTCCGACAACCCGGGAAACAACGAAATGCGATATCGAACGGCCTCCTGTAACTAAGCCTCAACCACAATGGAAGCACCAACCAAGCAGCTGCTCATATGGGAAGCTTCACGATTTGCTCTCCAGATGGCGACACTATCTAAGACAGGGTGCTGTCTACCATTGCTAGGTAAAGTCAAGCATTACATTCAACTGTGGACTCGCCATTTATCTTCCACTTGATCGTAAAGAAAAACAAATTACACATTTTTAACTTAAATAAGCTTGAGTCAGCAAAGAAGCAGTCTCAAAGCAAAATTTGGCTCTTTTTATCAGAAAAAAATATGAAATTAACAGTTACAATCGTGATTGATGCTGTAGCCCGAACATGGTGTTTCTACGCTTTCCGCCTTTACCCAACCTGATCAATGCGCACGAGTCACATGTGGTTGTCTTCTCTTTGACAATCCCACCTACGATGGGCGGTGAATGGACTCGGCGCTGATGCCACTGTTCCGATTAATAGGGCGCACGTTCCCCTCGGTGAAATTTTTAATCGTTATTAATATTTAAATTCAGATTCGATGCAATTTTAATTCGCTTATTTACGGGAAAACCATTTTAATCGAGACAATCGTTTTACTGTAGCATCTCGGTTTTACAACGCTTCACCGTTGCTGCATTCACAAATAAAAAATAACTACACTTCGAAATGCTTTTAACAACTAAATCATATTTGCAACTGGTGGAAATCGTGATGTTACGGATTAAATTAGAGAACTCTATTTGAAAGTTATAATTCCACTTTAGTTAGCACTATAACATCTACTTTTTTTTTTTTTTTTAAATAATTGACTAATTTAAAAGAGAATTAATAAAAAAATCAAGTATAAATTTTCATTATGAAATGATAATATTATAACAGTTTAAATGTAAATAGAAATTATTTATTTGTATTTATCTGTAGATATCTGTATTTTATTCATTTTAATCTTTACCGTTATTTATTTTAAATCATTCGTTTTCTATTTCCTAATTATTGCTGTTCTGTTTATTTTTAAATTCTTTTCCGTTGCAGCCGTTTAATTAATTAATTAATTTAAGTTCGTTATGTTCTTGTCCAATTACTATGTATATTTTTAATTAATCTTTCAATGAAATCCAACTTTGTAAAATCGTATTAAATCCGATGTTTTCTGTTTAATAAATTAATTCAGTTCAGTTTGAAAACTTGACTCGTTGTTTCATCGCTCTTAAAAGACACCCACAAACACCGTTACAATATTCTATTGTAACTTATACGAAATAACTTGTTTTTGTTAATAACTTATACGAAAAGTTATGTAAATGCATATAAATTTTTCATAATTTGCAAATATAGGAATTTTTAACAATTTTTTTGCAACGTAATGGAAAATATTTGAATTTGCAGGCAATTTTTAGTTTACGAGCATTTATTATAACGTACGTCACAATTCATACAAAATTCGTGTCATTTATGGAAAATATGAACTCTGATGAGGTATTAACGACGAAAGTTGAATATATGTGTATGCACATATATTATACTAGCAAAATCGGGTTACAATGATAAAAATACGAAAATAAAAATTGAAATTGTGAATCTCTTCGAAACTTTTCTAGTTGGTACAAAAAACACGTGATAGGTACAAAGTAATGTTATATTTGAATTTTGTCACTCGAGATCCCTAGATATGAAGTTAATATGAAGACCGGAGAATATAAAACTTCTCACCTCTTTCTCCTCTTCTTCACACCCCTATTACCTTCCCCAGTTCATTAAAATTCTTGTAACCATTATAAATCTATATCTATCCCGAAAACCCGTAGAAATATCCTACAACAATGTTTGCCCGTCCCCTCACCGCACTTCTGTTTACACCCATTAGTTCGTGTTTGCCTCCAGATTAATATGTCGCGTTATTATGCACAACAATATTTTAGTTCCAATTGTTGACACCAGGTTAATCAGTGGCGCTATTATGCACAACAATATTTTAGTTCCAATTGTTGACATCAGGTTAATAAGTGGCGTTATTATGCACAACAATATTTTAGTTCCAATTGTGACATCAGGTTAATCTGTGGCGCTAATATACACAACAATATTTTAGTTCCAATTGTTGACACCAGGTTAATCTGTGGCACTATTATGTACTACAATATTTTAGTTCTAAATGTTGAAAAACAAAATTTTTGTAGTTTCAATTGTCGCCTGCAGGTGCTTATTAGTACTCATTTACAGGATGGTGAAGTTTGTTTGCAGATTCGACCTTCCGTTCGGGAGTTAAGAGAAGAACAGACACGGACAGACGGACGGACAGGACAAACGCAGTAGCATCCATATGGGTCGCTAAAAGTAGTGTTCGAACGCCATGGGTTATTTCAAGTTTGCTTTCACATACATGTTTCAAAAATTGAAAAAAATCTCGTAAAGTTAAAACTGAGAGATTTCGATACCAATAGTTCTAGAGTCTGCCGCTTGAGCGCTTTCCAGCTTTCAGAAACGAAAGTTCTGTGCGTTTATGTATCATCGCACATACTTTATAAAGTTATTAAAGAATTTACTTATCGAAGGCTCAAGAATCGTCACATGCTTATTATTAATCAAAAGACAGTGAATTTTCAGTTTTGTTTTTAATGTTATTTAACATTTTTCTTTAACATTATCCTAATTGATGAGTTACTTATCACGGGAATAGTTTTATTAGAGAAATTCTTGTAGCAAGCAAGATATTTTTAAATAGATGAGTTAATTAATTAATTCCCTCGTGAGCTTTTTTTTACCTCCTACTTCTTTGCATGAAGATATTCTAAACTTGTGACATGGTGCTGTTATCAAACTATAAAATAATTCAATCTTCGTTAACATGTTGAGTAATGGATATTTTTTTTTTTTGTTTCTCTAACAAGGGAAGTGCGTGACATCGAACGCTGAGAACCGCACAAAAATGTGTTTAGAATATAAATCGATCGTGCCAAAAACAGTAGTATGAGTCATTCTCATGCAAAACTGCAAGTCTTACCAAGAGAGACATTTGAATGATCACCTATTGAAGGCCCAAGAGAGGAACGTGAAGAAACAAAATATCGATATAAAAGGACCAAAAACTCACATATTTCAATGTCGTGACTAGATTGCTGTATTTTCCTCTGCTTAAAATAATTTTCCGCTATCTGAACAACAAACTTCAGTGGCAATATCTTGAGATTAAGTACGTGTGAGTGCAGGTACAACATGCCACCCTCGGATGGCGCTAGCAGACAACAGCTGAGTTTTGCATGGGAATGACTCATACCACTACTTTATTACTTTTAAGTGATATTTTTTAAGAAAAAAAATTATAAATTTTAATAAATAAATAAATTTATAAGCTTTGCTGAAGTCTCCCCAGAAAATTGCACTGTTTATTGGGATGAGCGATTTATATTCTAAGCACATTTTCGTGCGGTTCTCAGCGTTCGAGGTCACGTACTTCCCTTGTAAGTAGACTTTATTTCTATTTTTTGAACCTTCTTTCTGTATCTAGTACGTACTAGAAAATATGTATTTCCCGACTCTAGTATATTTCAAATTGGAATGCATTGTTTCTTATGAAATAGTTTCCATTCTACATTATAGTACTTAAAAAACTAAATAAAAAGTTACAGAGTCAAAATTTTCGGAACCTGTTATCCTTGCCCCTTTATCATTAAGCTTGATAAAGGGGTACAGGATAATAAGCCCCGAAAATCCCCTTTGGATGTTGAATCTGTATTTTTAGTTTCAAAGGACAACGGGCAGAAATGTATGGGAAGTTGCCACACCCCTTTATAATGATAGGATATATACCTACAGAACGATCTCCTTAAATAGAACATATTTTATTAAACGACTCGTCTCAATTATTAGTCTGTTCGGAGTTATATAATTCTAGATATGACTATCTAGTTGAAATCGTAATTCTCGAATTTATTATTTAATTAACTTTTAATAATTAATATTATCATTTATTTCAAGTAAATAATAATTATTAACGTGTAATAAATGAAAATAATATTTACTTACTGAAAATAATTATGAAATGATAAGTAATTAATACATCTGGGAATTAAGATATCAACTAGAAGTCATATCTAGATGTATATAACTCCGAACGGACTAATAATTGAGACAAGTCGTAATAATAAAAAATGTTCTATTGATGAAGATCTGTCCTTATGTATATGTCTTATCGCTATACAGTGGTGGGGCAGATCTGCCCATTCTCCTTTGATATTTTGTTATTCCCGTTAATTTCGCTGATATTTACGCAACCCACACTTCAGAGAAAGATCTTTCCTCCGAGAAAACTTTCCCCGCTGCTATCAAAGAAATTTCCCAAAATAATCCAGCTGATATTATGTAGTAAATCAGGTCTCAAACAAAGCATCGAGCTTCAATGTGTTTTTATTAAGCTATGTAAAATTACCTGGTGGTAACTTTTCAAAACTTTTTTAATAAGATTTGTATTTAAAATGAATTTTGTAAAAAAAAAAAAAATACACGATGAATTTAATTAATCTATCATCTATTTAGGATTTTCTGGAACATTCTCATTTTCCCATTATAATTAGGCTCACACTGTAAAATTATAATAATAATAATAATAATTCATATTTTTATTACAGGAACAAAATGGCAGTGCAGGCATATTGCTAAAGACATTTAACATATTGCTAACATGAATTCTCTTTTTCTTTATTTTTAATGTGTTTTTATGTTTTTAGTTTATATTAAGTAGGTTCCATTTCTTTCTCCACTCAAATATAATATTTACTTCAGTACATTTCATTACTGTAAACAAACCACTGCGCCACCTGTTGGTCATTGCTGACACTTCTTTCTGTGTATAGTAAATGAAACTCATATAAATTTTCCATAAGCAAATTTGTAAGTAAAACGTGACAATACCTAAAAATCTAGATCTTATAATTACATCCTAATAATAAATATTTGATTTTTATATAAAATACAAGAAGGCTCTCCAATCATATTTTCATATTTTGTCAGAAACATACAATTCTCACTACATCAAAGAGTTCGACTCGCATCCACGTTGTATCGGCGGTTGAACGTCCAACTTGTCTAGACTGAAGATAATCATATTTTTTGACGTATTTTTCATTCGGTCCACATTGTCTATCATTGAATTTGCATCCATTTGCAAGAATATCTAAACTATAAGCAAAGAAGAATAATTGAAAAATAAAATACTCGTAAACATATTTTTTTAAATCACAATTTCAAAAATTTAGGTAACACATTGAGCATGCAAAACATGGATTCCACCATGTGTCTGTCGATTTGAATGTTATTAATACATTTTGTCTTTAATTCTCATAATTTGGGAGCTGTCAATGGATACATCCGGAAGATTTTTCATTATGAACAAATGGTTTTATTGAAAGTGAAGAATATACATTGTTATTTAATAACGTTCTGTAATCTCCCCAAACTCTAGCATTCGAGACAGGATTCGAAGATAAAGGATCTCCACTATCTTCCAATCATTGGTTGAAATTGCCTAGAGCCTCATAAAGGAAACTATAATGTTAGCTTTTTATTTTTAACATCTTAAAATAGATCCTCGTACTATATGGGCTTTATATACTTTTTTTAATACACCCGGTTTCCGAAATTCTAACATGGGGGGGAGGGGAAGAAAGGTTAAAGGCGGGCAAGCATCGGATTGGCCTCGTGCAGGACCTTAGCTCATGCGTCTATTCTCTAACGCGAATAAAGACGCGATGTTTTAATATACAACATTATAAAACCCTATATGGTAACAATTTTAGCTTCTATGGCTGATTTTATTAATTTTTCTTTTTGAAAAACAAAATAGATACGTATTAAAAACTGATGACAGGGAGAGACGTAATAGACCCCAGTAACAGATGAGCAATACAGTGCTGGTATCTGTAGCCAATTACATGGTGTCTGTGCTCAACTGTTGACATGCGACTCATAATTTGCGGAAGGGTCGATCGAAATGAGGGAGATCTCAGCTTCTGCAGAAAGGGATCATTGCCAGCATCCCACGAGACCCAGGCAACCCTCAATGAATGTACCTCAGTGAAATTCCTGTGCTCACAGTCAGCCTCTGACTCATAGTGCAGCTAATTAGGCTTCGAGGGCCCGAGAGACACGTTTAGATGTCTATTGCAACTACCAGCAGATTCACTACTAAATCAAGACATTTTAATACGTTGTCTTTTTCAAAAATACGAGAAAGCTGGAAAATTAGTTTTTATTTTTCTCAATTCTGTTTTATTTATTTATTATTGAGAGTGCTTGTTATTTCCGGATTTAATTTCCTTACAAATATACGAACACTGAATTTCTCTTAATAATTGCTTTGTTTGTTTGTTTTATATATAAGGGCTTTTCTTTTATATAAAAACAGGTTCCGCTCATGAATCATGCTCAACATTATTTATTTCCAGATTTTAGAAATAGGTGCCAGTACTCATAACCGGCTCATAAAAAAATGTTAATATAATAGAATATATATATTTAATCTTTACTGATGTTAAGCTCCATACCTGTACCTTCAAATCACACTAAGTAGCATAGATAGTAGAAATTCTTGTGTTCCAGCCAAAATAAATCACAGGAACATCTATTTTCTTGCTATTATCTTCATTTGAAGACATGGATATGAGGTTTCAACTTTAAAAAAGAATAAACAACATAAAAACTAAAGAATTTTTAGTAAGAGCAATTTACTAATGCAATTATTTTTTGGAATTTTCATTTTTTAATTTTTTTAATTAGTTTATATTTCTATTAATATTATAATCATTAATGTTTTATTCAATACAAATTGAATCTGAAGGTCTTGAAAATCCCTGAAGATTAGTGAAGAAGGCTGAAAGTGACTGAACCGAAATATCGAAACCTTGTCCACTTGGAGGAGAAATCATCCCTCATTTAACTAACCAAATTTCTTATATTGACAAATTATGTAGTAAGTTGTACATATTAAGTTATATATTAAATAAATAAATAAATAAAAATCAATTATATCAAAACATCACTCCTGTATACTAACGGAGGATCACAAATACTGAATAAAAAATGAAGAAAAAAAGCCTTACACATTGTAGCAGTTCCTTCAAAAAAATGCTATTCTTATTTCCCACACACAACATTCGGTCCGTTAGCATTCGTTCTTTCATTCTGTTTCTTGCATGCTCCCAAACCCATTTTCTATTTAATAACAATGCTTTATAAAATGTTGACGAATTTTGAAATCGTCAACTACGAATTGGCTGATATAAATAGAGGATAACTCCCTGGCGTTTGATTGTTGAGTTTTATATTACATGTGTAGAAATTATAATTTTAGGATAGTAGGATACATGATTGCCCTCCTCCATATAATATTTAAATATAAGACTGTATATTTCAATGTGAATATACGATATTGTTTCAGGGTTTTTCACTTCCTGTGTTTGGAATTGTTCAAGTCATTATTCTTCATTTCATATCTTCAATTATAATAATCTCCTTAAAGATGAATTTCGTGGAGCCAATTAACATTGTTAATCCAGATGATAAATTAAGTTGCTTTCCTCAGAACTAATAAGCCTGTGATCTTTCAAAAAAAAGGGGTGAGGAAACATCGGACAGCAGTTGCACAGTCAATCGCCTAAAAAATCATTACAAAAGAAATCAAGTGAAATAAATACAATCTGATATTGGACGAATGATTTGTTTTTTATCTTAAACGTTATTTGACAGAAAAGAAATGATACAATATATTAATGTTAGGCATTCGACAATACATTGTCATGTATAACGATTCTTTACGCGTGTTTTAATTGTTAACGGGCTCCCAATCATTGATTGTTACATTCCTTAATTACATTTTAATTTAGTTGTACTGATCTTCAGTTTTATTTACATTTCTTTCCCAGTATTTTGCTTCAATGCCTAGCTGGTTTTCAACAAACTGTACATCTCGCAATATCACAATTGTTGATCTTTGGGGTCCCATAATCGATATGTTTTCGAATTTGTAGAGTATCTTATCATTATTGTTGGTTTACTTTTAGGATCTATTTTCTTTCTTTTTTTCATCCTGTACCTTGAAGAAACTAAGACAACCAAATATTCGTAAATAACAAATACTGGACTTGTTGCTATTCCAGATTAGATCAGGACATTTGTTTCCTTCACCAAATCTTGGCCATTTATTGATTAAATAGTTAGCTGCTAGGATTTCTTCGGCCCGAAATTTTTATGGTAATTTGGATTCAATCAATAAACATCTTGCTACATTTTGGAGAGTTCTATTGAGTCTTTCTGCAACACCATTAGATTCAGGTGAATACGGAGTGGTTAATTCATGCTTAATCCCTTTACTTTTGAAAAATGATGATAATTCATGATTCACGTACTCTGTTCCATTATCTGATCTGATTCTTTTTAGATGTTTTCCAGTTTCATTTTCAATTTGTACTATTAACTCCATTAATGCTGTTTTTACTAAAGACTTTTCTGTCACAAATTCTACAAATATTTTTCCAGAAAAATCATCAATTACAGTAACAAAATATTTCGATCCTCCCAAGGATTCAGTTTATATAGGACCTACCACATCTGTATGCATTAAATCTAAGATCTGAGACCTTTTCTTGATTATCAGTTTATGGGGTATAGAGATCATCTTTCCCAAGATGCAAACATGTTGTATGAATGTTTCCTTTAGGTAAATCCAATCCATAATGTTTTTTTTTATTTCTCAATTTCCCTATATATTTGCAATTGATATGTCCAAGTCTACCATGCTACACTTTTGAAACTGATTCTGTTTTCATTTCATTTGCTTTGACCGGTTTATGATGAATGTCTATTGTGAAACCATCTTTTGTTTGTTGCCAACACAAACATTACCATTTCAAGAGTGTGTAATGGTAACTATGCCATTTTCTATAATTTTATATCTAAATCGTCAAGTGCTAAGGTTGACAGCAAGTTATTAAGTAAATTTGGTGTGTATAAGACTTAGGTTAATGTAACCGGATTAAGGTTTCCTTCTTCATCTTTAGTTAGTCGTTATACCTCACCTATAACCACGGCTTTTGTTTCTGTATTCTGTACAGCAATATAAATTTTAATGTCATCTTTAGTGATCTTTTCAATCCTATTTTATCAATACACATGTGCTTTGTTGCAGCCGAATCTACTGTCCGTGATGAGATTATAGTTGATTTTTTTTTATGATTCGTTGATAAGTGGTTATTTGTTTGGTAGTTTCAGGTATCTTTTCTTTACAGAATCTGCTCCCTTTCTTCACTTCATTTTTACTATATCTTTCACCTTGTTGTCCTTTGCGGTACCAACATCGATGAGCTTTGTGACCCTTAGGTCTACATATAAAACATATAGTTTGTATCTTTGGAATGTTTATGCTCACATGACTTTTTCCGAAGGTTTATCTTCTGGCTTATCCAGTCTTTGTACCATCCGGAAAAGTCTGTCCATTCTTTGATTGCCGGTGATTTCCAGCATTGCTGGCGGTTGGCTAAACTTCCTAAGTCCTCTACTCGTATATGCGACAATTTCATTGTCATCAACATTTTTCCTAGTTAATACACATTCCTCTCTGATAGTAATTTGCCGACTTGACTTTTTTTTTATAACTTTCCCTTTTTTAATAGTATCTTTTGTAATTACTTTACTGACTAATAATTGGGTATTGTTTCTTGGTTACTAGGTTGTTGTTATTTTTAATATTTTTTTTTCTGGCATTTTCTGGCATTGCTGGCAGTTGGCTAAACTTCTTATTAAGTCCTATACTCGTATATGCGACGAGTTCCTTATCATCAACATTTTTCCCAGTTAACATACATTCCTCTGATAGTAATTGATCGGTCAAAAATCATCTATTCACTAACCAGATTTTTTTAGTTAGGCTAGTTACTTTTAAGATAGCATCTATTCTTGCATTCTTCACATCATATTTTTTTTTCAATTCGTTCCCAAATCTCTTTTGCTCGAGTACACGATAAATATTTAGCCAATACCTGTCTAGACATATTTGTAATAATAAAGCTAAATGCTTCTGCGTCCTGGTCATCCCACTTTTCATGTTTTGATGTAAAAATTAATTTACTTTTTTCATCATAATCCTCCACACGGGGTTCATTTGCTAGTATTATAGACTTCCATAATTTTCTTGCCTTAAATACACTATCATTTGCATTCGCCAGGTTGTATAGTTTTTATTTGTTAATAATTCAATTTTTACCTGCTAGTCCCATCTTGCCAGTTAAAATCGATATTATGACTTATGACTTTCTCAGGCTTTATTTGCGTTTATTTGCTTCTTTGTTAGCATCCATAATCGGCAAACCACCCAACTCTGCTACCACGATGTAATGATTTTGGACACACTTCATAATATTTAAATATAATATTTACTGATAAAAGAAACTACAACATCATTCCCCAACAATTAAATGGGAAGACGAGAATATAACAATCAATGATCGGGAGCCCATTAACAATTATAATAAAACAAGAGCGTGAAGAATCATTATGTATGACAATATATTGACAATATATTGTTG
Organism: Thereuonema tuberculata; assembly: GCA_023159025.1. Lineage (NCBI taxonomy): Eukaryota > Metazoa > Arthropoda > Chilopoda > Scutigeromorpha > Scutigeridae > Thereuonema > Thereuonema tuberculata. Next base: position 39,184,503 of record JAFIDM010000002.1, read on the forward strand.
AATGCCTAACAATCCCTCCGTTCTTGATGCTTCTCTCTTTTTTTTTTCTGTCCTCCATCTTGTTCTAAACAGTTCGTAATTGATTTTCCATTCAACCATAATCTTCAGCCTGTGGTTGGAGCAACAAGTAGGCAGTAGATTTGTGATTTTTTTAAAGCCTCTTCATTATTTTGTTTGTTAAGGTAATGAAAATGATCGAGTTGTAAGTGGAAAACTATTATGAAATTATAGAGATTATATTTAAATGACACGATTCAAGGTTTCACAGTTATTGAACTTTCAGTCCTTCTGTGGTATGTGTATATGAAAATTCTACGTTTGATCTTGGAAAAGTTTTCGATTCATGTATCACTTGCAAGGGATATTCCTGTGATACACGATCAATTCCTTTGGTCTCAATCCTCGAGATATTCTGATTCTTGGCCATAGCCTGTTATGAAGACTCGACAATCTTTTGAGCCTACTTGTTCTAGATATTTCTGTACATCTGCAAACCCTTAATGTTCAAGTATAGAAATTGTTCTTGCATCTAATACAAAATTGGGTGCAATAAATAAAGCATTATATAGGTTTTTGTTAAAACCTGAATTACCACTGTAGCTTAATAACAGTCGTCCATTCTGATAAAGTAGTAAACCCGTAGCAAATTTCAGAATGTTGGCTTGGAAGCACAGATATTTCAAATTCTTCCTCTTTATCTATTGGTGATCTTTTGGTGAAAGGGTTGCACTTTCGCCATTCAGGCAGTTGATTCTCCGATATTTCATTGCATACCTCTGGAACCCTGTGAGTTCGAACTCTTTCCATCACTTCCTGAGCTGCTAATATAACTGGTGTAGAACTAGGGCCTTAAATTTGTCTTTGTGCATGCATAACAGCCAGAAGAACAGGGAGCTCAGCAGCATGATTGTGTGTAATATAGATGTGTTTAATTTTCATATCTTTAACAATATTGTTACGAAACGACAATGTCACTCCAAACCCTAAATCTATTAGGAGAATAGGTTTGCCGATTATGGATGCTAAAAAGAAGCAAATAAACGAAAATAAAGCCTGAGAAAGTCATAAAAATATCAATTGGAACTGGCAAGAAGGCGGCTAGCAAAACATTTGAGATAAAAATTGAATTATTAACAAATAAAAACTATACAACCTGGCGAATGCAAATGATAGTGTATTTAAGACAAGAAAATTATGGAAGTCTATAAAACTAGCAAATGAACCCTGTGTGGAGGATTATGATGAAAAAAGTAAATTAATTTTTACATCAGAACATGAAAAGTGGGATGACCAGGACGCTGAAGCATTCAGCTTTATTATTAAAAATATGTCAAGACAGGTATTGGCTAAATATTTATCGTGTACCAAAGCAAAAGAGATTTTGGAACGAATTGAAAAAAATATGCTGCACGATGTGGAGAATGCAAGAATAGACGCTATGTTAAAATTAACTAGCCTAACTATAAAACCTGGTGAGTCAATAGATGAATATTTTGACCAAGCAATGACTTTAGGCGCATGCATTCAAAAAAACAAACAAAGGAAACCTGTACCTACAAAGCAGATTTTAGGTTCCTTTAATAGCTCTCTACATATAAACTTACATAAACACAACCACATCCACATACATACACACATTGGTATGTATATACAAATAAATGATTTCTAAAACTATTTACATATAACTTAAACTGTTATAATATAGGTATTAATTCTTAGTACAATAAATAATAAAAAAGAGCCTAGTGGCTCAAGCGGTAGAGAGACACTTCACTACTGAATAGATCTGGAGTTCGATCGCTTGCAGAGTTGGGATTTTACTTGACTTACTTTTCCTTTATACAGACCTTAGAGTTCCCAGTCCTTTGACAATGGGTTTGGGCTTCTTCCTTAGGATTACGGCTGATGAATGTCAAAATTGTCTTTTGACTTCTACTTGGGGAGCCTCTATTCCTGAGTTGCTCACCCTGACTGAGAAGTCACGTGTGGCGCATTTTTTTTTTTTTTAAATTAGATCTATAGACAAACAAAAATGTAAATTAGGAAGGCCGTTGTAATAAGGGAAGTGAAAAATTTAATAAGGGTCTAAAAC
>JAFIDM010000002.1:39186694-39206526 GCA_023159025.1 Thereuonema tuberculata
TAATAAGGGTCTAAAACTTGTTTCGAAATAAAATATAAATATAAAAAAATTTAAGAAAATATAAAATATAAAAATATATCTTATTACGCATAAGTTTACATTTTTGCAGAATCCTGCGTATTAATTTTTTATTTATTTGTTAAATTTAGAACGATATTTTTCTGTCAACTTTGAAAAAAAAATTCAGCGAGATAATGACAACTATATTTTATCAAACAAACATTTTAGATAAAGTATGACGACAAAAATAAGATTTTGAGCTAAAAACAAAATTTCTGGCTTATTTAACTCAGATTTTTTTCTAAGCTTACAAATTACCGGAATAAAAACGAAGTCAGATCTTACAAAACTTGTTAATATTAGATGCGTTGTTGAGTCAAAATCAAAAGGAAGGATTATAAAAGTTTTATTTTATTCTTAAGTCATTTTTGTTATTTTTATATCAGAAATCGTAGAATATGCCTTTTCTTTTTAATCATCCACAAGCGTCCAAATAAGATTGAAAGAAATCTTAATAAAAATAATTTAATAACAATAATTGAATGTAATTTAAATAGCAATTGAGTTACCGGAATAAAAAAAAACCCAAATAAATCTATAGTGAATTATAATTAAGTTAAAATAATATGTATTGTTTTAACTTAAGAAAATAACAGCTAATTAGTAGATATTAATTTAGATACTTATTCATTATTCTTAATTTTTTTTTATTATTAAATAAAAATGACATCTAAGATTGAGATTCTCTTATGATTAAAAATTGTGATTTCTTTCTGTTGGATGATGGGATCACATGATCCCGGATTCTGCTTATTACCAGAACATTCTAGAACAATAATAATTATGCGCCGAGTCATTCTTATTCAACAACAAATTGTCCAAATAAAATCTCTTGTAATCATCTTAAATGCTCTATGAAGCGACCACTGGCTGCAGAAATAGGGGTTGATGAACGAAGCGAGCAGAGATAGAGCCTAAGTGAATTAAATAAGAAAACAAGATTGACATTCATTGATTGATCGATGGAAGAACACTGTAAACAATAACCTGGTAATTTAACGCCCTTTCGGGAACATGAACAGCTCCGCAGTGAATACACGCGATGTTGAAAGGAAAAAAGTTTTAAAAATTATTATTAAGTAAGATTATTATTCTATTACAGGTATAAATAAAATTATTATTTTATTACATGTAAAAACGCACAGAACACGAATTATTAAGAATAAAATAAAACGAAAATAAAGTAAGAACACTGTAGACAATAAACTGCTATCCAGATCATTCATTTAACCCCTAAATGAGTTTTCCCGAAGTTGAGACCTAGCTAAATCGCTTTCTCGCACTGGAAAACGGTAGATTCACCCCATTTCATCAAAATCCTTAGGCCAGTTTTTTACAAGAATTGATCGCTTACTAGTATGTGATTTGATAAGTATTATATCAAATGTTAAAGAAATCAGGCTAGTAATTTTAGTGATGGATTTCGAGGTAGTGAAGAGATAGGAGGGATAGAGATCAAAATAAATATATCTATGTTTCAAGTTGAGCCATAAGTAAGCTAACTACCAAATTCTATGGAAATCTGTCCAACCGTTTTATCGTGATACGAAACACACAAATAAAAGTACAAGTGAATTCTCAGCCGTTTACAGTATTATAACCTATATTCTATATAATTAGATATATTTATTATTCTTGTCGAAAATCATATATGAACTAAATGGACAAAGCATTTACAAAGGGATTAATACATCATTCTAAACAAAAGCCCGTTTTATTAAACTCTATTTGTTGTTATTTTGTGGTTATATCCTTCCCATACACCTAAATTTTATTGAAGAGCTTTTGTATTTCCAAAGTAATTCGTCATTCGCAATTTTAAAACCTTTCGAATGTAATTTCATCCAATGGATTTCCGTGTCATTATTTCCTTTGTTGTTCAAATCCTGTGACAGAATGACATCAATATCCAGTCATCGCTTTCATGGAGGTCGGATTTATATTTACGTGGACTCAAAAACAAATTTACAATCAAACTAAATACAATGCAGTCATCCAAGCTTCAATGGTTCTTTCTGATACGGGCAATTGTGAAAGTATCATATTGTAAACAAAATAATAAACTGAAGTTTAAATTTCAAAATAAGCGATTGTTCCAGAAACTCAATACGAAACAAGTGAAAATGATCTGTAAGGGAAATATCAGTTTCAAAGTGAAGATATATTTCCAAGTTTAAAAATAAAATAACTATTTATTGCGTTTTAACGGTTTTCCAATTTCAAATATCTATCTATGCAAAAGAAAACATTGTTGTTATTTTTTTCTGCCCGCTGCTGCTCAGAAACCCTAAGACACAGAAATACAAAAAGATGTCAAAGGTTAGGTATAATATAGAGGATGGATAATTTTAGGCTTCTAAAAGACGCCTTATATCTCAGTTTTGTCTGTCTGACTGTGGACACATATCCCACAATGCTTCGCAACGGCTTCTGTTAACTCAGTTGGTTAGAGCGTCGTGCTAATAACGCGAAGGTCGTGGGTTCGATCCCCTCATGGGCCATTCTTATTCTTCAATTTTTTCTCCCCATTTTAAATCTTTTCACATTTTCTCAACTGATGACATTATGAGATATTGGTCATGTAATCCTTTTGAATTGGGATTTTTATAACTACTTTATTTTCTCTAAAATTAGTATTATGTTTTTAAAGAAGATACTTAGGAAGCGACTATTTGAGGATTTCTTGAATGTTGTATGTGGCCTCTTAGCTCAGTTGGTTAGAGCGTCGTGCCAATAAAGCGAAGGTCGTGGGTTCGATCCTCTCATGGGCAATTCTTATTCTTCATTTTTTCCTCCCCCATTTTAAATCTTTTCACAGTTTCTCAATTTAAGTTTTTTTTAATCATTATTAGGAATTCAGTATATTAAGAAGGTTTGAGTTAAGAATGACGATTATTCCATATAAGTAGGGGTGGGTAAGATAGCAAGGGGTCGCAAACAGACTCGCGCGAGCAATTTCTAGACCACCCCAGCGCAGTCTCTTCTAAAGTAAAGGTGACTCAGAAGTCGTTGCAAAGCACTGTGATTGGTTTTCTAATCACTATAAACTAATGTTGTAGTTTTTATCCCTACCTTGTTTTAATTTTTATCGAATGGGTGAGCCTGAAATCACGTGACGTAAGATCAACTTCTAAACCGTTCATTTTAGATAACCAAAATGTAAAGACAAGTTGTTCCTCTCATTGAGATGAATTTTTAACAGGTAGTCCGGTCGCGATCGAAGGTCACGTGACTGAGAAAATGACCTTGGAATCCACGGTCACGTGATCACTAAATATTTTACTTGACAGGTTTGCTAGTAAATATTAATTAAGAGCATTTTAAGAAAAAAACAAAAAAATTCAAAGAACTTAAAGCCTACTTTTAAATGAAAATATGATTTTTAAAATAAAATTTCTTTCTTTACTTTATAGAAGCCTCATACATATGGTGAGGGCTCCTAAGAAGGTTCTGTCCGTCCGTAGGTCGCCAGCTCTGCAGCAAACTAAAATTCGGACAGACATAAGTGATACCTTATCGGAACTCTGTGACTTGTAGAGATAAGGAAAAAAAGGAGTTTCGGTCTGCGGTCACCTTTTGTCTCTTAGAAAGTGGCCAAAAAGGAAATATGCACTTGACTGTGGGTTGCATGTACAAAATGAAACCCGTTTTTACCTTTTTCTTTTTTTTTTAAGTACTTAAAACGACGAAAACGAAAACCCTACTTTTGTTTTCAAATTCTAACATCGTCTCTTGTAGATTCACTGATGAATGTAAATGATAGAAAGAAGGAAATCAGCAGAAAAATACAAAACACTAACAAATGGTCTCTTTAACATTTGAAATGAAGGTTACTGACTAGGGACACTACAGGTAGAATGTATAAGACTTTTGTAAAACCTATATTAATCTACAGCTGTGAAACGTATACGTTATCACAATGAGACATCTTCAAGAAGATTTTTATAAGGAAAATATTACGAAAAGTCTACGGCCCCAATACAGGGAAGTTGCGAATAACATTTAACCAAGATTTATATCAACTGTACAAGTAACCTGATAAAATTACCACTATTAAAATTGGTAGAATGAGATAGACAAGATCAGTGCTGGATTTATCAGGAAGCAATAGAAGCATTGCTTGGAGCCTCGCCCTGAGAGGGGCCCAATCGTCTGAAAAGTGTTGAAACAATTTGTAATGTACTCGCACATGTTAAACTATGCTACAAACATTTACATTTACAGTTTATTATAAATTGTATATTAATGCTAAATGTGTTTTTAATTCTTCCTTCAATTTGTGTTTTTCTTCTGACTTCAGTTTTTTTTAGTTGCAAGGGGCTCCGAAAAATTTAAATTGCTTGGATTCCCTCGAAGGTAAATCCGAGCGGGACACATCCAAAGGATCAATATTTATGAAGAACATTCAGGAAGGAGAAATATTGAGAGACCAAAACTGCGTTGGATGGATGCGTGATTGAAGATGTAAAAATATTGGTGGAAAATAGATAAAGATCGAACGTTATGGAAAAGTCCTACGGGAAGCTGAGGCTCGGATAGGACTGTATTGATGATTGGATATCTTCTATATACAGTCATTTCCATTTTTCTGTAAAGAAAACTAATTAAATTCATATTAATTACTTAAGTTTGTCAAATTAATTTTAATCATATTAAACGAAGCGCTAATTAAAAGATTAGGTTAATGGGAATTAAAATTAATTGTTTAAAACATTCATCTTCTCCCGTTAATTTTTCGGCAAGGACTCAATTGGGAAAGATTTCCAGATCTAAAAGTTAAACAGTTTCCAGTCCTTAAATATGCACATTAAGTTTCAAGAAGATGCAACCAGTGGTTCAAAAGTTATTAGGAACACACACACAGACTGTGTGATCTGATAAGCCTTACTATAAACTATGAAAACTGGTTAAACAATTATTAAGACAAAATCTTTTCAGGAAATGGGTTATTAGTCAATATTTTTTTCTTTTTTTTAGGTAAATTATTCTATATTCTTCAAAGCCCAGAGAATCTTAAAAAACATTGCATTAAGACTGAAATTTAATTGTTAGTTTATCATAGATTCGTACTCAAGTTTAATTTAAGTAAATTAGAAATTATTTATTTTAAATAGTCTGTAGTGTGTTCAAAGATTGGAATGTTAAATGTATCTGCAATTCTGAAAGTAAAAATTTAAGTTGTTACTGCAATTAGCTAATCTATCTATCTATCTATCTATCTATCTATCTATCTATCTATCTATCTATCTATCTATCTACTTATGGTTTTTTTTTTTTTTTTAATGGATTTCTTTTTTTTTCCATTATTTATGTAGTTTTGTTAAGGGGATTAGGGTTCCACCCAGCCCTATGTAAAATTAGGACCTAGTTTCTTTCCGGGCATTAAAGGAGGGACGGTGTCGGATTGATCTTCTGGCCTCAGATTATTCCAATAGTCGAGAATACTTGGATCCTATATCTGCCCCGAAGGGTCCTGCATGACCAGTAAGTTTGATCCTTTTAACATAAACAGAAGATATGTGAAGCCGAGCGAACATCATGCAATTTTGCTGCAATTTAGTCGCGCGATTTTGACGTCACGAGTTGATATAAACTTTTGTCAAGCGCGAACACGATGCAACCCGAATACGCAACTCGAAAATGCAACCGACCCATGACAACGCAGATTTTAAATACGTCACGTGTGACGTCAAGCAAAATTCGGTTATGCCGTTTCAAAACATAATATAAGAGTGAATGATTTGCAACATATGATAAATATTTTTTTTAAAATTATTAGCCGCTATGGAATTTAATTTCATGTTATTATTTCGAATGAAAAGTAACGAATGACCAACAGCCAATAAGAAACAATGCTTCCCTGGAAACAATGACGTCGTTACTTTTGCATTACTGCGTCAGCAGCCTTGCGGTTTCCAAACCCGATGTGGAAAATCCGAAAAAATCGAGGTTTTTAAACCTCTCTGATAAATTCTGCCGCATACAATTACTGCATTTCAGTATAAACTTTATTTCTGCATGAAAGAAACTCGCAATACTCTGATATTAATTGAGTATGAGCCTGTCTTCAAAACGAATCGACAGATAAAATTTTCGACGCCTTTTTTTTCATGGGCGTGGTTTCACAACTGACGTGTTCCAACGCTGCCCTGTGATTGGGTAATCCCCAGTGACGTCGATGCAACATTGACACCTAGAGTTGCAGGTGTCAATGCAACTCGAGTCGGAGGACAAAAATTGGAAATAAATTGCATACAAAAGTGCTAAGCACTTTCTATATCAACTCGTGACGTCAAAATCGCGCGACTAAATTGCAGCAAAGTTGCATGATGTTCGCACGGCTTGAATCCAGTGTTTTAGAATCTGGGCTGTGGGTGGAAGGACTTCGATTTAATTTTGATCAGGAGTTTTTCCCTAGGTGTTTTTCTCTAGACCTGATCGTAAAGGTTACCTAGGTCTCTGTATAGTTTTTAGGAACCAGATGACTTTCTCGCGGTCAAAGGCGAGGGTGCGTCGGACTGACTACCCGATCCCAACTTCTTTCCAATTTATAATGAATCGTTTGAGCCTACATCGCCCCGAAGGATTCTCCAAGTCTTTAACTTATGTATAAACCACATACATATGCACACATATACTAAGTATATCCTTAATTATCATGAGTATTCAGCGATGGGTGATAAATCATTTAAGAGGACAGACGGTGGAGAAAAGGAAACAAAAATAATAGAGCTACTATTTCGAAGTTGGATCATTTAACAACACATTAGATTTTAAGGAAATCGGTCCAGCCGTTTCAGCGTGATGCACATACAGAAACAAACAGAAGGAAAATATTCATTTGGAATAATAAGACTTCGTAGAGTTCAGACAATAAGTAGAGTTACCTACGAATAATTTTATGATTCTAGTAAAAGTAAATGAGCAGAGCAATTTATAATAAACAGGGTGAATCTAAAATAGTGGGACAAACTGCGGGGACGGATTCCCCATACCAAATGAAGTAAAAAAAGGTCAGATAAACATATCACCGGAAGTGAATGAGTTATTCCAATCCAAAGAAACGAAGCCAGAATACAATGGAAACAAATGGACATGAACAGTATTTTTATTAACATTTCACACAGTCGCTCTGTGTTGCCCATTCACAACAATGTAATAGTGTAATTCAGTAATGCTACCATGAAAAATACTGTACATATTGTAGTCCCCCTGTTTTAGATTCACCCTGTGGAGCGAGTCGAAATATGTACATCTGAATGCTGTGAATTTCACGGAATGCGCAGCGTATGTCCGCACTTAATACTCACCTACACATTTCCATTCAATACGCTAAGTTTGAATACACATCAGCTCACATGACCTTAAGGATTTTAACAATTTAAATCGTGAAGCCATTACATTAAGATACATTACATAAAAAGAGAGGCTATTCTCAGCTCGAACGCCAAATAGCTCTCACAATTATTTTTTGATAAAGAAAATAAAATATACAATATATAAAAATATAATAATAATAAGTTCAAATAAGTTATACTTTAATGTTTCTTATTAACATTAGTCAATTTCTTTTAAAAATTTACTCTTCATTAATGTAACAAGTATAGTTCTCTGTTATTCATTTGTAACGTTTTAATTAGAGCTATGATATATTTATAATTCATGAAAAATTGGGATATTTTTATAATATATCAAGATGATATTAAAAACTTCAAGCCCAAATTATAAAAATGATAAGTGTAATATTAAATTGTGCTCCGCTTACTAACTCTAAATGACGTTTTAGATTTTGCCATCGAAGGAAGCAATCTTTACTCCATTCGGTGGCAGATTGAAAGAAGATGGTTGCTGTAAGTTAGGACCCTTTATATTTCATTATATACACTGGCAATCTGATATCAGCGCACCTGGTGCCGAATTATAGAACTTGAGGTTCAATGTACAGTAGACTCCCGATTATCCGCGGACCTCTCAGGTTTCCATTTTTTTTTTACTGTACAATAAATTACGGAATTAACAAAAAAAATTTAAAACTAGAATAAGGTAAACAATAAAAGAGGCAGATTTAGCGACGTCCTAGTAAGGGTTTTCGTGTTTCGACACGAAAAAACAAAGACAATTACCCAAAGACAATAGGTGCGCTATAAAGAATTTAATTAAATTTAGTAAAGTAAAAAAAAAAGGCTGCGACACCACCTTCCCTAATTCTTCACTCACTCCATTGACATTCATGTGCTTCCTCTATTGTAATGATTGTACATATGACATCCATGTCTTTTGGTAGTATAGGAAGATAGTCATTAGATGTATCTACATCCCCCTCGTGCAGCCACTCCAGCCTATCGTCCACGGCGCATAGCAGCTCCTCAGCCCGACAGGTGACCTCACGCATTAGTCGAGCCCTGACCACAGGTGCAGGCCGGGTTGCATGCAGCGCCGACCTGTGTTCCTGCAGATTCTGCTGGAATCCCGGGCAAAGACAATATTACAAAATATTACAATATGCATATTCTCTGAATTAAAAAGTTGATGAGAGATTTTCATTGACCCCTACCCCCTCCCTTTAAATAATATTTTGTGATATTTTGCTGGACCCCTCCCCCTCTATTTTGAGCTCACGTAATTAATGGACGTCCACAAACGAAGAAATTGAAAGAGGTGAAAAATGAACTATAGATTTCTCTTTTTAATTAATTAAACTAATTTTCCCCCCTATTCTGATACATTGGATACATGACTTTGATATAAATGCATATTTCATTTCGTAAATGAAGAGTATATATGGCGGCATTATTTTACAATGTTCTAATTCTTCACATCTAACTTTTCCGTTTTGTGAGAAATCATTACGGAAGCTTGTACGACAGAGCTTCCTATTCATTGGCAATCTACCATCACATTGACATTGATATTGCTTAATTCAACGACAAGCCTAAAAAGGGCCTGCTTCGAAATGTATGCACATATATAAGGACAGCTGAATCATCGTTAATTTACGATTTCCCCGGTGTGGGGCGCCACCGTCGTTCTTATGATTATCTCTAATTACAACTAAGATTCTATGTATATACGTAAATATAATGCTAAAATCTTAAATAAAGATATAATAAAGTAATGTATTAATATTATATATTTTGTAAATGTGAAATTTCAATTTTTATTTTAAAATTTTTAATGTATTTTAGCAGAAAATATTTTATAAATATTTTATCTTATGAAAGTCGTAAGTATAAGGAAGTTTTGCCGTTCGGACTATATATATTTTTGGAAATATGATAGATATAAAGAAAAACCAGTTTTTGAAATAATAGAGTATTGTATTTTTATAATATTCTGTTAATTCACTAAAAATAAATTTGTCTGTAATAGAATTAGACCATTAACCAATTAGATAATTAATTATACCATTTCAGGTAAAATACTGTTGATTAGTAAATAAATGAAAAACAAAAAAGTAATCATAAGGGAGCGTGTTTATGCTTTTAGTAGCACCGTGTTCATAGCCGTAAATACAGTAATTAAAACTATTCTACAACTGAGCCAAACCTGTAATTGATGAGAATATTGTAATGACTCCATTAGCAGAATCGCAATTACAGCCAATGAAGTCCATCTGAAGAAGAGCCATTGGCATTGGTGGATGATGTTTTTAATGAACCAATTGAGATCTTTATTCCATTAGAGGCTTTGTTGAACAACAGCAGACAAGCGCTGGTCATCGGAGGGTGAATTTATGGCTGTTATCAGAGGCAGTGCCTGCAGATCAGAATGATAGCCACGAATAAAACACGCATGACTTGCAAGAGGTCATACAGACCATCAATTATAGGTTAGGAAGAAAGGACCCAATACACTCCCACGCCAACGCCTAAATATAATATTTTAAAGTTTAAAAAAGAAATATTTTAACAAAAAAAAAAGTAAGCAAACAAACCAAATACTAGTTAATTGTGGGTTAAAAATTTTAGGAACGAGTTAAATTAAAAAAAAAAGTCATATTTTTTTCTTAATCAAGAAATATTAGGAAAGAGAAAGCAAGAATTTTAAAAACTTATTATACTGACATAATTTTGTAAATATAATATTATTTTTAACATATATCGGAGACTGCAAAATTTAAGATTCTAATTTAGTGTATTCCCCCCCCCCCGATATATAGTCTACTATACGTACATATAAATAATATTTACATGTATATATATTTCCATTTTTTGACGATTTTTCCTATCTTCAAACCCTTATCCTCACGTTGTTTTTAGAGCTTTTGCCACAAACTTTTTAGATCTTTTAGGACATTGCTTTAGCTACAAATAAGTAACAAAAAAGTCGAAATCTGTTCACGCCATTTTTAGGGTGCGGGTCTCAAAGTTGTAATGTGAATAACTGTCGTAAATTTTGAGCTTTTGAACTAAAATGTTTAGGGGGTATTTCAAACCAAATTGAATCGCCCGTTCCAAAATGGCGGCCGGTAGAAATTTTCCCTTGTTGAAGTTTTACTATCATCAAAACCTTATCCTGACGTTGTTTTTACAGCTTCTGCCACAAACTTTTTCAGTTTTTATGGCATCGGTTGGACTACAAATAAGTAACAAAAAAGTCGACATCTCTTCGCTGGTTTTGTAAGGGGTGGGGATTAGAAGTCGAGCTTGATCTCAAAGTTGTAAACTCAATTGTAAACATTTTTCACCTTTGGAAAATATACTTACCGTAGTGGACGGCCGACAGAGATGATATTAATTTACTGTAATAGGGAAAAAAAAATCAGCAAGACTGTGATCGTGGTGCGGAGTATGTAGGATGTGTACATGTTTATTTCCTCTAAAAATGCTTGAACCACTGATTCGTCTTTTTGAAACTTTGTATGCACTTTTAAAGGCAAAGTTGATCTAACTTTTATATTTATATTTTTGTCGTGTGGATCCTTGTCAAGAAATATGCGCGTGACGGAGACAAAAATTTCCATAGAAAAACATTAGATTCAAAATAGTGGATTTCTTCCGACATTTTAATCAATAGATATTAATCCTATTAATGTCTGAACGAGCATAAATACGATTAAAGTTAATGGAATTTAAACAAATAGTTGATTCAATTATTATCGAAAAAGTTTCAAACCATGGTATTCCCCAGCTAAGACAATATGGCGGGTCAAGGACCAAAGCACATATTGCCAAGTGTATAAAAAAAAAAAAAAAAAAAAGTTTGGAAGAATAGTTAGGGATGTGTGCTTGTGTCCATAAATTTCCGAACTATGCGTGTTGTGTTGAGTACCACAGCCTTCTGGAGTTGTGCATAAGTGTTTTTATGAAGTCCTAGTGTGCTGAGGCTGTGATGCAATGTGTGAGGCACCAGACCAGTAGCGGACAGGATGATGGGTACATCACATACTCGGTCCTGCCTCCACTGCTACTGGAGCTCGTGTGCTAGGTCTGTGTATGTACTTATCTTGTCTGCGTGAGTTTTCTGCATGTTCTTGCTAATAGGCACTGCAATATCAATGAAATAGGTCTGTTTGTTGACCTTATCAACAAGTGTAATGTCAGGACTGTTGTGATGTATAGTTTTGTCTGTGTAAATGGGACGGTCCCAGTACAGCTTATGTGAGGGTGACTCTAGTACGCTGTGTGGTGTGTACTTGTAGTATGAGACCGTGTTCTTAATAAGTGAGTGTTTGTGTGCTAGCTGTTGATGAACGATCGATGCTACCTGATTGCATCGGTGGAGGTAGTCTGTTTGGGACAGAAGGGGACAGCCATTATTATTATTATTATTTCAGAAAATGGAAATTTTCTATAATTTCTATCCAGAAGATATCCAAAGAACAACGCCTTAGTTTGTGACGATTTAAAATTAAGAAATGTAATGTCTTAAGAAATGTAGGCCTAAAGTCCTTTCAAGAGCATCTTGGTTTTGATTGTTTTGTTTTGTTTTTGTGTCTAATTTGAGAGATCAGACAGACAATTTTGGTTTTATTATAGTTAGATGTCGATTTCGGAAATTTCAAGAAATGATCATAGAAAGCATTTCTGTTAAGTATAGTTAAAAATTAACTATTTAAAGTTTGGAACTACTGTATAAACGGATAATCTGCAAAACTGTATCCTGTAGTTTTATTATGAAATATTACTTTTTGTATTAAGAAAATAAATTGAAATAGATATAGAATATTAAAATCAAAATTAACGTGCGGACCAAGTTAAAACTTCAAAGAAAACAAAACAAAACAAAAAAAACCGCACAATAACTAAACAACAATAAAAATCACTGAGCTTATTTTGGATATTTTGCTGGGAACCGGAAACGGCGCCGTTTAGGGTTTCAACACCCTCTTCAGTCCGATCCTGCCCAGCATAACCCAGCTCAGTGAAAAGGGACAATACACCAAACGGACAACAATTAAAACAATGACCCCTCAGTTCAAATACATCAAAAAAATCAAATTAACAATAATAGAGGGTAAAAACAAATTTACGCTAGCAACTCGCTTAGCTTAGTAAGAATTTGTTGTAATAAAATGTTAGAAATTAAATCAAAATTAACGTGCTGACCAAGTTCAAACTTCAAAGAAAACAATACAAAACCGCACAATAACTAAACAACATCAAAAATCACTGAGCTTATTTTGGATATAGAATACTCCATGCATATCATTGACATACCAAGGGAGGGATGGTTACCCCCACCTCACAATTGCATCCGGAAATGTCTGCTCTCCTACAGGGGTAAATCATACGGACAAAAAAAGTTTTCGTCATTGCTTTCATCTAATGAATAATTTTTGATGATCTGTTCTGTCATTTGATTTCTCGTTGTTCCCAAATCACACGTTCATAGAAATGTGAAAAAATGCTGCAGGTGATTGGTGCTTTTTGAAGCCTTTTAAAGCCAAGAACCAATCAGTGACGAGATCAAAAACCTTCGAATTTCAGTTTTCTTTACTAGTTAAAACAGCCTTTAGGTAACGCAATTTCCTTAAATGTTAATGAATTTGAACCCAACTTGTCAATTGCCTGTATATTGTATTTCTGTTATTTAGGCAGGAGAGGAGGGCATGTGAATACAAGTTCTTAATTTTTGAAGAGGGATAATCCCATAAGCCTTTGCGAACAGAGCGTCGCTTCAACGATAAGTGAAAAGACTCTTTACGAAATAAACATCTGCACATTCTGATGCATAGAATAAATTTATTTCAGTCAATATTGTTTATTTTGGAAAGATAATCTCTATGCATCAGAATGTGGCATTTAACTAACTCATAATAACTTTTGAGTCACTCGAAGTGTCGTAGAAGTGGCGCTGTTGCTTGTCGCCGCTGAATATGGAAGTTGTTCTTTGTTTACTGGTACGTCACAATTCGGCAGCTCGTGACTATACTGGCTAATGACCTGAGTTTTAAAGTTCTAAAGGCTGCCGATGATTGGTGCTCGCTAATGACCTTTCATTGGAATTTCTTTGAAATTTAGAGCAAGTCTTACGACTATTCAATGATGAAACTGGTGATGGAAATGATGACAGAAGCAAGTCACATGTTCAAAGAGCATCAATGATCAAAACTATGACGAAAACGTTGTGCGATTTTTACCATAAGTTTCTTCAAGAGCATTTGGGATAACCTAGTGTCATCTTACATTCTGTTGTCAAGTTACTGTTGAACCAATCAATTGCCAATGTTGGGTCACAGTCTGTGTTCCATGGGATATTTTACTTCTTCAATCTTCTGCATCGGTTGTCAATGACTATATATTATTGAAATTTCGCAAGAAAAACTGTAATTAAGATAATAATTATTAATACAAATTACTTTTCGTTCACTTATAGCAATTACAAAAAATGGCTCTCTTGCTTATGAACGGAAAATTATTACTATTATTTTTTACTTCAATTTACCTTCGCCTCACTTCTCGAAGTTTGAAGACACTTACGTGAAGCGCTACAATAAACAAAAGAACAACAGAATGAGAAGAATTAAATTTCATAAAAAATATTGTATGCGATTGAAAAGCTTTATAAAGTTAGATTTAAATCAGCTATTTTGTTAATAGAACCCTGTTATGATCACCTTTGGAAAACTAATATACAATTTATCTAAAACTTCGAAATTATATTTGTAGGTAATTTATGCAACTTGTTGTTCCATATCTTCTTAATATATAAAAATGAATGTTTCTTTGTTTGTTTGTCCCTTATGCGTTCCTATACCATTCATCAGATTGCGATGAAACTTTGGTGAGTTGTTGTGCGCACACCCGCGAAGGTTTCTGAATTAGTAGAACCATTTTATAATATCTGGTGCGCGAGGCATTTCAGTAAATGAGTGTATTTCCGGTTCCAACGTTTGCAGTTTCCGGTGCGACTCGCATTTGCAATGACCATCAACAAAGCACAGGGACAATCGCTACAAAAGTGTGGAGTAAATTTGGAAATCCATGCTTCACACATGGACAGCTGTATGTGGCGTGCTCACGCGTCGGAAAACCTTCTGATTTATTCGTGTATGTACCAGACGGAAAAACAAAAAGTATTGTGTATCCGAAAGCACTTCAATAAACAGAATTAAAACACAAACACTTTCTTTGAGTGGCATTGCAACATATGCCGGGCGTAGCTAGTCTGGAATAAATATTACTACTAATCTATGAAATGGGATATCGCGAATTTTATAATCCTGTAGTAGAGATTCAATATTATATTTATAATATTTATATTGTTTTCTTTTGAAGTTTAATAAATAAAAATGTAAAACTACACAACATTGTAATATTTATTTTTGGTCGGATGTAAAGGTATAAAGGAGCTCAAAGACTCTGCTTATTCGGATATTATAAGTTTTTATCGACATGGATAGGTGAGCTTTAGGTCCTCTTGCTGTGGGGACAGACCTGTCGCTGCGGTTCCTGGATGATCAAAGTTTAAATAAAGAAGCATTTAAGTTAGACGAACAGGAGCCAACATTCGTAGTGCAGTTGCGTCGGACATACTGCTACAACGAGTTGATATCGATCTGAAAGATAGAACACGATCCAACAAAATTTTTGCTTCTAACATGCTGGCCACGAATCCACCAATTAGAATGAAGGTTGAAACACGTCACTGGTGACATCATTCATATTTCGTTTCTTTTGCTCGGCTAAAATTTGACTCCACAAATGGGTTTTGTATCATCGTGTTCGAGGGACATAAGATTGCAACGATTTTGAAATCTCGGAGGTAATTCAAAAACTGTTGACGCTAGGAAGTTGAAAGTTTCATGATAGATTTAGTATAATTATCTAATTTGAGATTCCTATTGATTTTGGCACAGTTAGACCCACTGCAGGAATAATAAAAAATTTAGATTAAATATTATTATAATTACATTATTACATTATTATTATTGGAAATTATTCTGATCCAAGTAAATTAAAACTCTCTATCATCGGATGATGAAATTGTAACATCAGACTACACAAGAAATCTCTACTGATTTCAAGTAGAAGTTGAGATAGGAAATAGCAGCCTAGGGTTAAAACATGAATTTACCCGAACTCTATCATTCAAAAGTTAGCATGCCAACTGTAAAAAGTTTTTTTTTTTAAACAATATGATAATGTTTCAACTTATTGTTTTTCGTTTTTTTTCCACTTCATTTTCACAACAAAGTTGATGGCTGCCTTCCGCAGGGCCCAGCATACTATGTAAATCAAGTGAAGTACACGTATTACAAAGGCAGTTACATTACCCCAGATTTCTAACCATATCCACGTGATTATCACATTTTTAGTCCTGAAAAAGATCTACAAAATCAATGGTGAAAAAACTTTTAGTAATATTTTTAGAAATATTTACCAAATTTCTTAAATTAATTCAGGAATTCTGAATTAATTTAAAAGCCTTTCTTAATTACCAAATACTTCTGATATATTCCCGTAAAAATATTTCTAAATTAAACTTCAGCCATATTTTAAATCTTTGTGGCTTGGACAGCAGCTCCCTCTATTGATTTTCATTCAAACTATTTCAATGTTTGTATTAGATGAAGATCTTGAAGCTGTAACTTTGTTCGCGGTTTTCAAACTTCCTTACATCAAATTAGTGTCTAATGAATTTCTGAAAAATAAGGGGACCTTCATTAGCTTTACCACAATAATCTACTAATGAGCGAACTATTAATAACTTGTAAACAAGTTGATTCAATGTTTTCGTGTTTAATTATCTTCGTAGCGTTCCTTGCCATAATGAGCAACACGATTTATTACATAATTCTGAATTAGAAAGCGCCGTTATAACAGGTTCATAAAGCGCTTCAACCTTCTGCTATTTACACTTCGAAGACGTTAGTCAACAAATTAACGAGAAAAGATAGGAAAACATAAGAGACTTCCGTTGCAACTGCCTTTCATTATAGGGAACTTTATTCCATGAGTTTCTGGAATTAATCGAGATATCGTGGTTTACTTATAACTGCCTCAGTCGCAATGTTTACTTATTTGTACTGTATTCATAGTTTTAGGAGTTAAATTTGTATATTCGAAGGAGAAGAATATAATACAGTCGGACCTCTATTTAACGAAGTCGCTAAATCTCCCCAAAAAGTTCGTTATGTGGAAAATTCGTTAAATAGAGATTCACCTTTTAAAATTACTTTAAACTACATAAAACAGATTTAAAATACATAAACAATAAAATTTATTAAAAAAGTAATAATTTTAAAGCATATATATAAAGCATATATTACCACATGCGTACTTAAATTTTACTAATAAAATCTGTTAATTTTGTCTTAGTTTTTTTTTTTTTAAAGTGTTTCGCTTATAGTATGTCTCGCATCTTTGCAATGCACCAAAAACCCCTTCAGTATTTTCTTCAAATTGTAATCCGCATGGGATTGTTTAAAATAATTTTAACATTTCATCATATGAAGGTTTTTTTTTTTTTTTTTTATTTCTGCATCATGATCGTTTCCATTTTCATCATCTTTATCTTCATCGTAATTCATTGCTGTATTGTTTTTTATTTTTCACACTGTCCAAAATATCCGATTCAGTTAGTGTTTCCAAGGTCTCAACTTCAAAATCAAGTGAAAGATAATCATCAATCAGCACATCATCGTTAATTTCTTCTTTTTCCCTCAGCTGCATCCTCGAAAAAGTTCGTTAAATAGAAAATGCACTTCGCTATTTGGAGGTTACATTACGAAGAAATTAGCAAAATGTTCTTGGTTTCAAAGAAAAGTTCGCAAAATAGAGAAATTCGCAAAATAGAGGTTCGTTAATAGAAGTCCGACTGTAATATTAAAAATTAAGACAAAGCGTCTTTCTGAATAAAGGATTTGATTTTTTTTTTGTTTTTTTTTTTATGTTTTAATGCATTAAAAAAATTTAATCTTTATTACTTTATTTAAATCCAAATTTTAATATCAAAGCTTGCGGAATTAGTGGATTCATATTGTCTCTTAGACATCTTTGTTTTGGCTTTAATACGCTCTGTTGCAAGAAGATTGCACCCTAAACAAGTAAATATAATTTTGTGCTAAAGCATAAATTTAAGGGCGATCCATAACAATATAAAATAATAATAAAAAAAGGAAGTACATTAAAAAAAAGTTAGGAAAAAAAACCCACGTTATTTTCTAAGAAAAACAAAAACAACAACAACAAAAAAAACCTACGTTTGACATTGAGAAAAAAAAGATTAAGAGAAAAAAAAAAAAGGAAATATACAGATTCGAACCGACAACCTACAGTATATTGCTGAAATCAGATGGTTGCTCGTTTGTTCGGGAGTTGTTAGGGGTGGACAGACACGGACGGATGGACGGACAGGACAAACGCAATAGCTATTGATTTTGGTCGCTATCACAATTTAGCGGGTCGCTAAAAACTAGAGTAAGAGCTGCGAAACTCGGTGTACAATTGCCTTTTATGTAGATATGCAAATGGTTAAAATGTCGTCAAAGAATGCACTGGTCATTTCATGTGAGCATCACAAGGGCGTATTCTGGGGCCAATGTAAGGAGCGACGTTCACACGAACGAACAAATCTAACTGATTTTGCTATTAAGTAGTATGTGAAGATGCCTCTACAACACATCCGTCGGCAATTCCAGCAATAAATTATAATTGTCTTATGTAATTAATTTAGTGAATAAAGAAATGTAAGCAAAAATTAAGATAATAAAAACACATTTAAATTTGAAATAGTAAAAAAACAAACATAAATACAACAAATAAAAGTAAAAACTTTGTGCAAATTTTTAATATTTTGTAATACATATTAAAAAAATAAAATCCTTCCCACGAATTTGACTTTCGAAGTTAAAAGCTGTCTAAGCCCTTGACTACTTCAGACACCTTCTGTGCACCTCTCATTTTTAAGCTATTAAAGAAAAAAAATAATACCAAAACAAATATCGAAAAGATTGTTTTAATGGACCCAAAACACAAAATATTTTATTAAAGTAAACCATCACTACTTTTAATTCATAAAAAATGCATTAAAATTCGTTAGATTGCAACGCAAGATGACCGTTTTTTATCTTGTTATGCCGCTGAACCTACTAAGGAAATTCATTTATCGATAACGTGTCTTTATATTATATATCGTAACTAACTCATACAGAATGTTTCCCATTATATTTGCGTTTCTATTTTACGTTTAAGAATCTTTCTGAATTTGAAAATCATTCATAACTGCATATCAAAGACTTTCTTTGAATAAGATTATATCAGGAGTCAACAGATGGCGTTACTTTACTTTCCTATCAAAAGGCATAGGAAAGTCCTAGGTTTCTTGGTTAGAAACAAATCATAAGCGCATCTGGTGTTTCAAAGGTAAATCGACCTATTTTTTAGGATATTCAAGGTCCATTTTAGCCCACTTTCGCTTGGATTCCGCAGCTAAGATTCATTTCATTTAATAAACACATTCTACAGATTCATCCTGCAAAGTTTCATTAAAATCTGAATTTTTAGAGTTAGAGAGGTTTCCTTGTCAGTTCAAACATGCAATAAGCCATGTATCTCACTGAAATACATATCAACAATAGCCCCTTCTCTTAAATTGGCCGCGTGGGGGCTTATCTAGGTTGTTACTAGATATATTTTGATTAAATTTTGCTGTTCTTAAACCTATCTTCTATGGCATCTTTTTTTTTAATATGAGCTAAAATATCTGTCGTTAAATAATTAAAAGTATTACAACTGAGGTTCAGAGGAAATCTTGTAACGGATGTATGGCTATTTATTTTAAATCTTCATTTAAAAATCATATGCATAAGGCGGACTTTACATGGATGGTTATTTGAAGGAAATTCCTGATGGCCATCAGTTTTTTTAGAACGTGTTCTATTTTTTGATGGATGGATGGATGGGTTTGATGGATGGATGGATGGATATGGTAATATAGGGCTTTAAGGTTTGCTAGCGAGCAGCGCCACGGTGGCGAAACATAGAACCAAAACTAATAGCTTCTATGTGGCTTCTAGCTGGATCAAAGTTCTCTCAATTTTTTACTGAAAATTTGGGGAGTTTGATAAGTATGTAGTCTGCATTTAATTTCAATTATGAAAGACTGACTTGGAGACCCTTTCTGATGTCAATAAAAGATATTCATAAATTATATATCAAAATTTTCAGCTTAAAAAAATAAAAACAATGACACCAAAATTTTAACCCATTGACCCCTAGGTCAAAAGTTATAAGCTTTTAAAAATCTCCGAACACAGGAAGTGACGCGATTTATTATCAACACAGGAGCGCGCCTAGCGGTGAAAAGACGAAATGTTTCGATTTCGC
>JAFIDM010000002.1:39240838-39259392 GCA_023159025.1 Thereuonema tuberculata
CCAAAAGCCGGTAGCAATATTATAAATCTTTGTTTTCAGTAAAAGTTATAATAAAATTATTAAAAAAAAACATTGTTTCAAATTTATTTTTAAGTCTAAGTAAATATGTCTACTTTTTATAACACAAAAACTATATATCCTAGGAGCCTGAAATATATGACTGACATATGAGACTATTGATCTCCACTTTAATATTTGTACGGAATGAATTAATTACAGAAAAAAAATAGAACACTTCTATAAACTCTTTCTATGGTACTTTTCGAAAGTTGACAAGTTTACTATACTTTTCTTATTTATGTAATGTTTCATTTCTATTTTCTTTTAATAAGAAATGCAAATTTGTATTATCTTTCATGCAAAAAAATATAATAATAAGTGCTGAAGTAGAATAAGGTAATTAATTTTTCTCTCTATTCATAAGTAATTTTTTTACCACGCTTTTATTAACTCACACTGTCTGCTTTCCGGATCAAATCTTATAATCAATTTTTAAGTCATTTACCATCGGTCAATCATCTAGAAATTTTGCACACTTGCTTATGTCTGATGACAATAATGTACTGGTATATTAATATATTTCGCCAAGGCAACACGTCCTTCCTTGCGCCGTTACTACCGAGACCAGCCGTTAGGTATGTGTCATATACACACAACTACATTTAAATTACACTGAAGCTCGGTTATAACGCGGTTGTTTATATCGCGAATTCCGATATAACGCGATTTGGTCTTGGATCCCTTCTATTTTGGAAAAGGTGTATAATTGTAAAATCGCAAAATTTACCGTTTTTTCGCCTAATATCAAATCAAAGGTGTAAATTAATATGCTTGTTTCCTTATTATTTACAGTAATTGAGACTCTATACCCACCCTAATGTCACGAAAATGCGTCAAATACAATATATTTTTAAAAAAATACC
Organism: Thereuonema tuberculata; assembly: GCA_023159025.1. Taxonomy (NCBI): domain Eukaryota; kingdom Metazoa; phylum Arthropoda; class Chilopoda; order Scutigeromorpha; family Scutigeridae; genus Thereuonema; species Thereuonema tuberculata. The sequence continues at coordinate 39,241,762 of JAFIDM010000002.1, forward strand.
AGAATCGCGGACTTTTTCGTTTAACCAAAATGAATATCGAGATCTATTTTTCTGCCAATGACAACCAGTAAAGAGGCCCATGTAATCTAATAGGCGTATGAATACCTAGTTTCGATCTACGTGACTCGTCGTTTGTACAAGATACCAAGATGGCGGCGCCAAATCGATTTTGGCTAATGTAACCCATCAAAGTGTTGAAAAGGTAATGATTTATATATTTATAAATATAAAATTCTCTCATATAGCTCTGAATGATGTAGGTAATCGCGAAATGACCATTTTAAATCGATTTGGAATCGTGGGGGCGATAATAGGGTGCGATATACGACATTAGACGTCGCGAAGTAATAACAGTTCGGTTATATCGCGATCTTCGAGATCTTGGATCCGAAAGATCGCGTTGTAACCGAGCTTCTGTGTATATATATACACAATTCTTATATATTTTAATCATTATATAAAATAGAAACATATGATGCGGAATAATTACTCACATCAAACAACCCCCAAGAGACGTTCGCCAAATTCAAATATTCCGCCAAGGCAACACTTCCTTCCATGCGCCTTTAGTGTCGAGACCAACCGATAGGCGGCACAGCATAATGGATCATTATCTATTTATCTCCGTTTGGTAAAGGAAAACGGACATAAAAGTGTGGTTTTTAAAAGTTTTTTTATGATATTATTTTGACTAATTTTATTTGTAGGAAATTATTCGGAGCGTTCACAAATTAAGATTAAAATATATTTTTTATTATACCACGTTTTTAAGACGGACTAAAAAGTATAAAATAATTTTTCCTCGCCCCATACAGATAATCCTGAAACTTTGTGAGTGTAAATTTTTAATAGTCATAAAAATACTTGTAAGATTTAAAACGAAAAACGTGGGGCGCTTGCAATTATCTTGCAATAGATAATTGAGATGTTATGGATGGAGTGAATATTATCTTGCAATAGATAATAATTGAGATGGTATAATTGAGATGACAGTGTATATTATCTTACGCCCCACGTTTTTCGTTTTAAATTTTACAAGTACTTTCATAGCTATTAAAAATTTATAATCACAAAGTTTCAGGACTATCTGTATGGGGTTAGGAATCTGTATAAGCCTAGGAAAAATTATTTTATACATTTTTGCTCAATCTAATGTATCTACATTTATACATGAAATTAATTAATTTGAAGCAGAAATAAAACTGGAACCTGAACTGGTTATTTCAATGTATATAAAATATAGGCCTATACAGTCATGCCCCGGACTTACGTACTCTCGACTTACGTACACTTTGCATTAAAATCATGCGCCGAAATTATGCTTCGGAGTTACCGTTTCCATCAGATTGTTTTCAAAGATGGTTCTCTTCGCATCTCTTTGTGTTTGACTGTTTCTCCTTATGCTTAAATTGAATACAACTTTTATTTTAGTGTTCTCTTGTGATCAAATTAGAAACTTAGTAATAAAGCTTATAGAATTAAAACAAAAGTTGTAAGGCTGTTACGTACAGTAATAATTCTTTGTATTATTATCAGTGAGTAGCCTAGGCCTAATTTAATGTTAAAGTAACAAGGTAGTGGACAACACTAAGCATTAACAATAAAAACATAAAAATGACATGTTTCGATGAGCCCCAAAAAAAGTCTCTCGTCATCAGAAATAAAAAACCAACTAAAATTCATAATAAAAAGAAAAGAGCAATTAGCGGGAAGGTCATGTGACGTAGACAGATTGTTGATGGTAAAGTTCATATGGGGAAGGGGTGACGGGTAAAGCATGGATGGGATCGTAATGGTCCACTACCTTGTTATTATTACAACCTCACGTTAAATATTTTTATTTCAATTAATGTTAAAGTGTTCACAACTTTATATGTTAGGATTTTCTATGATTAATTGGAATTTTGACGACCTGTGGAGTTACATATGCATTTGATGATCGTAGTGTATTGATAGATGAAAAAAATACATTGGTTTGACTTACGGATACGCTTCGGAACCTACGTCATATAAGTCCTGGGTATGACTATAAAACATTATATACATAAATATAATCAATATTAAATAAATTTCGTTCATAAGTTACTGAAACATTGTTCTAGAACACTATATTGTAGGCAGTGATTAGAAGGTTTATTTTTAATTTTTTCGACATTTAAAAATATTAAAAGAAAAAAAAAAAGCGAATCCTTTTCTAAATTTACTATAAACGGTCCCCGACCTACGACGGTTCGATTTACGTGTTTTTCGACTTTACGATGGTGCTAAAGCGAAATGCATTCAGTAGAAACCATGCTTCGAATTTTGATCTTTTCCCCAGGCTAGCGATATACCGTACGATATTTTTTCACGATGTAGGGCAGCTAATGTAAGGGTTCTGAGCACGTTTAAGGTAGGCTAAGCTACAGTGTTCAATGGTTACATGGATTTTTGTCTCGATGGTTTATCGGGACATAACTGTGTCCAAGGAAGTTAAGAAGCGTCTCTGTATTAATCGATTCGTTTTTTTTTTGTTTGTTTTTTTAATTCTCGCAAATCGCTTATCTTACATAAAAAGTATCAAGTACGAAATAATCTTAATACTAATGGGAGGTTAAGAAACTTTTTTCGTATCTGTCGTCTTTCGTTAAAAAATTCATCCAATAGTTCTCAAGTTCCGTATATATTTACACTGTCCACGATATCTTGACGATTGGAAGGAACCCCACGTGATTATGACTTATCTATGTTTCAGCCAATCACAAACAAGCGCGCCTCAAAGCATAGGGCTTTAAAAATACATAATATTTAAAAGAAATACATAAAACTTAAATATAACAGTTGAATCTTGTATTGAAAGCAGTCAACAATAACTAATAGTACAACATTTCCTTTAAACATCATTCAAACAAATTTCTTTTTGTTTTATGGCTGTAACGTAACATTCTTCGGAACCTCTGAAAGAGGCTAGTGCTGACGTCATGGGGCTCTGGAATTTTTCCAATCGTCAAGATATCGTGGTCGGACTGTAGGAGATTCTTGTGAGACAGATAGAGTTTCTTTCATTCTTAATTTAATAAATCATTGGTTTAATTTCAATTCAGATACATAGGCTTTTGTATCCTAGAGGCCTAATACGATTACGATAATCCGATTTAGACAACTTAAGCAATTAATGCGGATTTAATTCTTTCCTTTATTTTTTTCAGAAAAACAAAATTTATTCTTTTTATATTGAGAAGATATTAGAATTTGAAAAAAAATGTAGACTTTTTGGGTTTTTTTTTTTTTATAGTTTCAAGACTTTAAAAAGAAAGGGGAAAATTTTTTAGAAAATAATATTTTTTGAGGAAAGTAGGCCTTAAGTTCTTATAATTTCTTGTTTTCTTTCCTCAATTACTCTGAAGATCCAACGTATGAATACTAATTTGAAATTCATTATTACTGTGTAAAAGAGTAATAGTTATTTTCGATGTTTTTTGACTATCGTAGTGCAACTCCGTTTTAATCTTAACTTTTAAATTAAACGAACGTGTGAAAGGGACATAACATTTTTTTCCCTAAATTTTTATTTCCTAGACTACGCCAGCGCGATCTGTCCGACGCAATGTCCACTGACGCGGGCGTGATGTCCATTGTCCGCTGGCATGGTTGTTGTTTCCTAGACAGCGTGATTATTTCGCGGGTCAATGCGACGAGGCGGTCGGCGACCTAGTATCTGGAGAGATGGATGTAAATTTGGCTGTAGCTCAGAGGCGGATTTACTCTTTTGCCGCCTATGGGCTGTGCCAGATTTGCCTCCTATGGGCTATGCCAGATTTGCTGCCCTTCCTCCTGACCTACCTGTCTGAATATATCACTAGTAAACTACACTGATGTTTATGCTTAGTTTTGAACTAAGTTACTGATACTTTACAACTCGTCTATTCGTTAGAATTTACTTACTCAGGGTTTGAATGTACACTTCCGTGCAGCTAAATCGACTCACCCCTTCAGAGCGCACAAAAAGGCGTATATTTTTTAAATGGCTTAACCGATTTTCAAAAAACATTTTTTTATTGAAAGCCTAATGTTTTTACTTTACAATGACACCATTATCATTAAAATCTATACAATATTTTCCAAATGAATGTGATCTGAACGTAAGCGTAGCAAAATGCAGTCTGAACGGAATTCACCAGTTGCGCGCCGCACTCCCCTATAAAATCCCACGTGGACCGATATTTCTTATGAGTCGCTTATCAGACGTTCATCTTTACACATCTCTGCAAGTTTAATTCATTGTTTTCACAAACCCATGGATACTATGCCAGAAGACGCCGCACAAGTTGTTGCTTTGTTGCAAGCAGGCCACAGTCAACGAGAAGTCGCTCGTCAACTAAACTTGAGCCAATCAGCTATCTCAAGAGTATTCAGAAGGTTTCAGGAAACTGGTACCTTCACTCGGAGACCACATACAGGACGGCGCCGATTCACATCTGAGAGGGACGATCGCTTCATCATTTCAACTTCACTGCGAAATCGCCATCTCACGGGCTTCGATCTGCAACAGGAGCTGAGACAAGTTCGTGGAGTAGCTGTTAATCAGTGGACAGTCAGAAGACGCTTGAAGGAAGCCTACCTCACTCCAAGACGGCCCGCTAGAGGCCCAAAATTGACCGTAAGTCACCGCACAGCACGACTCGAATTTGCTCGGGAACACGTCAATTGGAGCATCGAGCAATGGCGGTCCGTCCTATTCACTGATGAGAGCAGAATGTGTCTCCATGGTAATGATAGGAGAGGCCGGGTCTACCGGCGTCCAGGAGAGCGATTTTCACAGTGCTGTTTTGCTGAAGCAGTCTCGTACGGCGGCGGTTCCTGCATGATGTGGGCTGGCATATCTCTTGAGGGAAAAACAGATCTTGTTTTCATACCTGGTGGAGGCCGGAGCGGGGGTTTGACTGCTCGACGATAGATTGAGGACATTCTCCTGGATCATGTTGTGCCCTACGCAGGATATATCGGGGAAGACTTCATGTTGGTGCATGACAATGTCCGGTGTCATTCAGCACGAACCACTCGGCAATTCATGGAGGAGGTTGGTCTCGAGACGATGGAGTGGACAGCCCTCAGTCTCGACATGAATCCGATTGAGCATTTGTGGGACGAGCTCAAACGGAGGGTCCGAGCCAGAAATCCGGCACCGTCTAATAAAAACGAGCTCAAGAGGAGGAGTGGAATGGAATCCCCCAAGAACCTGTCAAAACCTTAATAGGGTCTATGAGGAAGCTATCGTACAGGCAAGGGGAGGCAATACCAAGTATTGATTAATAAAAGTTTCCTTGTTTTGCTTGAATTTTTTGTTGTAATTTAATTTTAAGTATCCCCAATTTTTTTTCCTAAGCATGCATTTTGCTTACATTTTCATTCAAAATGCATTATAAAACAAAATATTGTACAAATTTTAATGATAATGGTGTCATTGTAAAGTAAAAACATTAGGCTTTCAAAAAAAAAAGGTTTTTTGAAAATCGGTTAAGCCATTTAAAAAATATACGCCTTTTTGTGCGCTCTGAAGGGTGAGTCGATTTAGCTGCACGGAAGTATATATATATATATATATATATATATATATATATATATTAATATGATACTTAATATGTCCATTATGATGCAATCCTTTCCTTAAGTACACATTCTAAAAATATGTTGTAAAAAGTTGTTTAACAGAAAATTAAACATCAAAGTTAATTTAAATAATTGGAATATATTTCATACATAACAGTAGCAGAAGATATGTATCATAAAGTAAATATAGGTATAGTGTCACTGTCAGACAGTCCCCCGCCGCCTCCCACGCCTGAGCACTCCAATGCAAGGTCTAACCCCTTCCACTTCAAACCTACGGCTACAGTCATCACCAAAAATACGCGCTGTTCGCATATACTGTATAGACACATCAAAAAGCCAGGAAATGTCTATTTCTTTTTCTGTTTCCCTCATTTTCTGCTTGTAATATTGTTACCAGTCGATTTGGCCATCCCATCTGGTGAATCGACTCGCCCAATCTATCATCCCTGTAAGAAGTTGACCGTTCCTGGACTGAGAGCGAGGCAGCCTTTTGCTATTTATAGAGCTGCAGAGCCGTGTTTAAGCAGTTGGTTTGGGCGGCCTGCAGCCGCGAGTAGGGTCTCCACCTGGAGACAGCCGAATCCGTTTTAGCGGTAAGGAGCCGCGAGAGATACTCCCAGCCCGAGAGAAGCTGAGTCTAGTCGGCAGCAAGGATCCAAGAAGGGTACCTTCAGCCAGAGAGGACAGCGGAGCTCAGAGAATGCGTAGCCGAAGATAGCGAGTGGCTTACGGCGACGAAGACTACCCTAGTTCGGGAGAAAGCAATTCGTTTGCCGATCAAAGTTAAGCAGTGGTTTCCAGCCGCAGCATTAGGAAGACACAACGCCGGGAGAAGAAATCCTTAGGCCGTTGTAAACGCTCCAGGTACCGAAGAAGGCAGAGGCGATCGCATTGGAAGACACAACGCCGGGAGAAGTCAATCTTAGGCCGTTGCAAACACTCCAATCGCGCAGACGACAGGGACGTTCGTACTCCAGGGGGAACGACGACGAGAGAAGCCATCTCTAGCCGTTTCCAACGCAGCAGTTGCCGCCGGATCCGAAGCCCTGGGTACTACGAGGAGCCAGTACGTGAGGATACTGCAGCGAAGTTACGTTAAAGCCCTAGTGACACCCGTGGGATACGGGTTGAAGACGTTGCAGCTCACATGAACTTTAGTTTACGTTTAGACAATAAACACTTTAGTTTAGTTCTGATTAATAAAGATACACTTAGGTAAAGGATCTATCTTCTATCGTATCAAAGATCTATCGCTAACCCCCTTGCCACCGGAGTTTTGTGGACAGCAAACCCATTACCCCAAACGCCGTTAGCAATATGATACTTAATATTTTTGAATATTAATACTGAATAGTACAGGATTTTTGGTTTTTTTTTTTCTATTTTTTTTTTGCCGCTCCCTAAAGTTGCCGCCGTGGGCTATAGCCCTTTTAGCCCTCGTGTAAATACGCCTCTGCTGTAGTTTTATTGCTTGAAAAAGAAGCTGAGGAAGAAGAATTGTTTATTAGCACTATTTGTGAGAGAAGATCACCATACGATCTGCAAACGAAGACCTGATGAAGGGTGCTACCAAGTTTTGATCAAACGTCATCTGATAGATGACGAAACCAAATTTAGCTTTTCCAAGTTCAGTTGCAATTTTCTTCCATGCGTTTCTCTTCACAAGAACATCTTTGTAGTTTTTTTGAGATAAATCGGAAATTACGGGATTTCCCCGGACCAAATCTATTAACATATCATCTTGTTCTGCTGTGAACACCTTTGACTCCATCTCAAGTAAAAAGAAAAATTAAATTATAAGTGAAACTCACAAACTAAGTTGTTTATTAACCAAATTAACGCCAGCGTCGTGCTTGGCGTATCGCGCTGAAATCAAATGAAAGATATCTCGAGCGTGGCGCGCCGAGTAGTCGCGTCGGACAGGTGGCGCGACGTCCGCGCCCGCGTCATCTAGGAAACCATCCCCATTGCCCGCTTCACTTTAGACTCTAGCGCAATGACGTAATCACGCTCTCTGTCCGGCGCAATTCGTCCGGCGCGGTCTAGTAAACCAAGGCTTACGAGGGACATCACACCTTACCAACTTCATTAAAATTGTTGAAGTTTTGTTATTTGTTAATTCCATTAACTGTTAAAGAATTTGTTTACGTAATTAAAATGTGAACAGTAAGAATGCCAAACTAACGTTGCTCTTGAACAAAAATTGTTATATTTCAAACACGCGCCATTGTATTAGCAGAGATTATTGGGAATAGCATGATGGCTCTCTTTATTTCTCTATTTCTTTGCTTGATGATTCAAAACATTCTTTATGCAACCGATAAACCATCTGGTGAGGATAAAGGTAAGATGGAATTGATTCCAAAACAATTTTGTCTTTATAGATTCGTTTTTAAGTGAAATTTTGAAAATGTTAACGTTGTATGATTTGAAATAAACCAAAGAAAAAATAAGCCTAACACTACAATTGGGAAAATGATTAATTAGACAATTGCAGTTTTATAATAGAAATTTGTTTACAGTTTTGATAAGAATTATCTTGTTAATAACATATAGATTTACGTTAAAGAAATTCATTATTAAATACTTTGTTTTTACGATTCTACAGTGTTTGATGTAAGTCTCGCAAAAAAACCAAACAAAAACTGATTTTGATAAATGTCTACCAACAAAAACAAAATAAATTGCCTTATTTGTATATATATTGATAAAAGAATTTAACGTGTCACTAATTTTAATATTGAAAAGATAAAAAAATCATTTAGGACACAAACACATATTGGTTAAAAAGTTGTCTGTAATAAAAAAATTACAATAAAAACCTGGATGGTTTCGGCTTGTTCAGCATAACATGGCCATTCTTAGTAGAATATAGGGTAGGAATAAACAAAATCTAATAGAAAACAAGCCAGCATTGATCAGCTGGGAATGAGAGGAATAGGTTTTATAATTTCACTGTCGGAAAAAGCATTCAATTTCTGGGCTCATATACGTGAATCATAACTAGAATTGCTAAAACAACATTGTATTTCGAGGATACAGGCGACTTTCGCACATAATTGGTTCCTGAAAATGTGTGCAAATGTTGAATGTTCGAAAGTAGAGGGATGTAAACAAAATATCAAAAATTGTATTTTAAAATACAACATAATTAAGTTAACGAGGCATGTTTAAGTGCTTTCAGGTATTTTCTTTATAAACTGGTTAAGAGTTAGTTGAATACCACCCTTTTGTTTTTTTCTTTTCTTGATAAAGAGTTCTATAACATGCTGTGTCTTTCTCAATCTCCCTTTGTACTTGAGAAATACGTTCTCCATTGGGATCACATTCTTCCATGATAGTCAAAAATTTGTCAAGATGTTTTTATCTTTCCCTTTCAATGCTCTAGGTTTTTGCTTGATAAACTAACATTGTCTTCAATTTTAAATCACCAGCTAAGATTCCACAAAGTAATGCCAATCGATTTTTAGAAGGTTTCTGTTCAGGGGTAACTGATTCTTCCTTTGATAAGAATGTACGATTAGGCATTTTTTCCAAAATAAACCCGTCTCGTGTACATTGAATATTTGGCTAGCAGAATATTCTCCATCTACAATAATTTTGGACAATGAGGAAATAAATTCTTTTGCAGCTTTTTTATCTGCATCAGCTGATTCTCCAGTGAATTTAATATTATGTAAAGAATACCTCATTTGAAATTTGTCGAACCAGCCATTACTTGCTTGAAACACCATGTTATCTTTTAATCTAGTCTTCCAATCTTCATGCAAATTAAGAGCCTAGCTTGAATAATTGAAAACCTCAGAGGGATGTGATGGCAATCTATGATGACAAAGATCTTTTCATTTCATCCATCACTGTGCCGTGTCTTCTGAAAACAATCTTTGAAGATAATTTTCCACAATTTTGAACGTATTCCTTAATTTTAATCTTGTTTTTCAAAATTAAACATATCGTAGATCTGTTAATGTCGTACGAACAGTCGATTGAAGCAAAAGGTTCACCGCTTTCAGAACATCTAATAATTTCCATCTTTGTCTCGATCGTATGAAGTTTGAGTCCTTAATTTCTTTTTGTTCGTATCAACACTGCAGTTTTTCCGTTTCTCACTCATGTTTTTAGATTTATAAGGGCAAAATATTTAAACACAAATAAATTGGCAAAACACAATCTTTGGCATGGACATGCACCCTAATGCAAAACTAAACCTGTTTAATATGGTATTTGTCCCCCGCCACCGCGGCTCACAACGAGTCCGCTGCTCTAGGCGGCAATGTGTGAGTGCTCGCGAGCTACCGCGCTGGAACAATTTTTGCATTATTGACAAAAATCTTTAAAATTGGATTTTTAAAAATGTTCGAAAAAGCGAATTGTGCGAAAGTAAAATTTGCGAAAGTCGAGAGCCGCTTGTAATTTGAAGACAACTCCAAGAACTGCTGAACATAGGAAAGTTGTAACTCAAATGTGTTGAAGAGACGCTAAAAAGAGATAAGACATTCCTGAAAGAACTTGAAGACTACTTTCCTTGCTTTTTATTTATTTATTTATTTATTTATTTATTTATTGTTTAAATAACATCTGCTAACTATAAACAGTAGGGATGTTTTTCGTTTTATGAAACTATTTATGGAAAAAATAGTTAAAACCGCAGATACTGACTTCAGTTTATGAATCCAAGTAATTTTCATCATAGCTCGTGTAGACATTAAGAGAATTAATAAGTGGATTAATACTCATTGTTTAATACATTGTTTCAGTTCTACGTGAATTTTGTCACCTTCATCCATTAACTTCTTGACAAAGACCCACACAGAAAAGATTTCAAGTATAAATGTTTCTTGTTCATTTCTTGTTAGGGTCTGTCCATAAACTATGTCGTTTTTGTTATTTTTGTTATTGTCGATCCTTTCCTCTCCTTGTCATACTTTGTCATAATCCCTTCTCCTGATATTACGTCACAATATCACCCATCCCCATCTAATTTACGTTAAAACTAAAGTATTTGTAACTGTAATTATTTATTAGATTCAGTTCAAAACACCTGTTAATCAGTTCAAAGACTGACTAAGTCATTTAATCAGTCGTAGAAGTGATAGCGAATTTAATCCTATAACTGGCAAATTGCTCTATAAGACCCCGGAACAATAGAAACTGAATTGTCTTGTTTGTCGATCTTGCATGAAGCTGCTGAATATAACAATGATGGGGCATTGCATCTCCCATTCTTCTCGAAATAGATGTTTTTGTGGAAAGTGGAGGCTAGGGCTGTCAGTAACACGAGATCTCTACATCTTCACCTGCGATGATAACACTGTCATATTCAGCAGCCTTCGATATAATCATCACGTCTGCATCTTCAGTAGCCTGTTTCACCTCAATCCCCTTTGCTGTCATTTCTGTCATCAGCATTGTGATGAAGTTTCTTTTGTTGGTGTCGTTTGATAAAAACGTCTCTTGAGCCATTGTCACTGCAGTTGTTGCTGAAAAAACAAATATGGTGGACGAGTGCAGTACAGCCTGGCGAGATCCTTCTGCGGCTTTGGTGCTTTGATAGGAGGCGTCGTTAGGATATCCATCAAATACTACAGTGGTATTGCACCCAAAGTGTTTTTGCATATAGTCCGCAAAAGTCTGGCACGCTGACTGGAACGTAAGTGTTGTGGTCTTACTCCATATGACCTTATGGAGTAGGAACCCTCCATCAATTACCGCATATTTTCTGCAGCCAAAGTTTGCTTCTCCTTGCATAGGGGTGAATATTGCATCATATAATGCTGACTTGGTGCCCTTACGCATTCCTTCCTCAGTAAAGAGTGAAATTGGGAAGGGTGCAAGTTCATACAATTCCTTGAGGTCTTCGTCAGACTGGCAATGCAAACTCGCTGGAACAGAGTCAGTGGATCGACTGTAACTTTCTTGTCTGCAATTTTCAACGAACAGGAAATGGATGCGAGGGTTATCACCTTATCCTTTCGTTTCAGCTTCACATTTTCAAACGGTTGCCCAACAATTTCCTTCATGCAGATGATACCAATTTCCCATGCAGTGTGACAGTTCACCTCTTCATGATCGATTTCGCCTGTGCTGAAAGACACTATCTCCTTATTCTCAAGGAATGGTGGCTGTTCAGCAAACCAGCCATGCAGCTTCTCTATGTCCAGGTTGTCCCTGGTTACACGCGAAGGCCTCATATCCACATGTTGTTCTGAAGTTTTTCTGTAATTTTCAGATTTGCAAAATCTAATAATTATCCAAACCAACATTCCCGAAATTTTCAGATTTGCAAAATCTGATAATTATCCAAACCAATATTCAGATTTTCAAAATCTACTTTACAAAATCTGACTAAAACATAAGTTTATAAAAAAAAAGAAATAAAATCCTAAACATAAAATAAAATGATATTTGTTAGGACTAATATATAAATACTGTATAACAATATACCGTATTTACTCGCATAATTTCCCCCATCGCGTATTTTCCCCACCCCAGTTTTTGTGGATTACAAAATTCAATTTTTATTTTTATCGCATAATTTCCCCACCTCTACTTCAACGCGTTTCCAACATGACCTTGACTGGCGGTCAACTCACGACGACGCGACAATGTACCGTTACTATCGCATTTCTCTATCCCACGCTACTTTAGGGGAAGATTCCACCCCCACCCCGGTCAGTACAAGAGCAGACTCCTGAATCAGTACAACAATTTCGAGTGTTTTTTAAAAACGTGAAGTTCGCGAATAAAGTTAAGTTCTCTATTAGCAGGCAGCTGATGCTGACATCATGCAGTGAGCAGCTACAAAGATGGCGGGCTGCGCAGCGTGAGTTACGAAATTACGTCACAGTCGCACACACACTTCCGTGCATGCCTATTGCTTAACTGTACTTTGAAGAAAAAACAAATGTTGAGATGTGATTTCTTATATTTTAAATGTTGCGTGTTAATAAAATTGTTGTTAATTACATTTCTTGCTTTAAAAATCAATATTTAGCATGGTTTTTCTTACACTTTCACCATATTTTTTTTCCTCAAATTGAAAAACATCGCATAATTTCCCCACCGCCCTTTTTTTTGTCAAAATATTGATGAAAAAAAGGGGAAATTATACGAGTAAATACGGTAGTCCGTAAAAGTATAGTATGAACATCCTACAGAGGAAGAGGTAGTGGTGGTTGGGGGGGGGGGAGGGGGTTGAATTTATGGAAATGAAAGTAAATACCATAAATCCATTAAATATGTTGCAAAATGGAAATTTTATTCGAAAAATTCGGTGAAGTACTACTGGACACCCATAAACAACATCCCAACGTTTCGTTAAATTCGGAATTTTTTTAAGATTACACCCCCCCCCCCCCCAATTTACATCTATAACGACTGGACTATCTGTTGAACTCTAAGTAATTAGTTAACAACCAAAAATAAAAATTAAAGTCTGAATGTATTTTAATTCAGTTTAGTTTTCTCAATATAATATTAGAAAATATATTAAATATTTCGTAACTTTTCCTACAATGTTTACATCTCAATGATTGATATTTATTCATTAAAAATTAAATTAAATTTTCTTTTATATCTTTGGATACGTAACAAAATTTAAAAAAAATTAAGTTAATTGCGAGTGTTTAAATGAATTTCTTAGTGGGTATTTTTGATTTCAAAAAATATGACGTCATATATCATCTGACCCCCTCCTCCTTCTCCCTCGTCCCACTAAGTACAACCCCGTCTCGCTGACATACTGTATATACGTAGTTTATGGACAGCCCCTTAAATGGGCATGCCAAGATTCACAAAGATCCACCCAGATGTTTAAAAACTATTAACGGAAGATACCTATACCCACAGACTGACTGATTTGATGAACATCAATTTCATAGGAAATTAGGGTAATAAAAATAAAGATTCCTTATACTGTATGGTATCAGACCTGTGGATGTTTTACAGAACAATTCTATAGTTAAAAAGAAAAGCAAAATTTAACGTCTATAGCAATTCATAAATCGAGAAAAAAATCATAACTGAGGACAGTAAATATGCCTTCGCACACTGAGCCAAAATCAACGGGAATCCTGAACAGTTGTTTCATACTTACTAGGAATCATCAGCAACAGCAAGGGTAAATTCTGCTGATAATTCCTAATAAGGGTGAAACAGCTGTTCAGGATTCCCGTTGATGTTGGCTCAGTGTGCGAAAGCATATTAACTGTCCAGTTGTGATTTTTTTCTCGATTTAATTGTATAATTAAACTAAACTGTTTTAATTTTGTATGGCTAACTTAATTTGACGATGTTTAAATTATGTTGATAAAACAGAGAATCGTTTTTACAAATATTTTGCTTTTAGATTGTTGATGACAACTTGAGACACCAGTTTCAGAACTATTGTCCTTCGTCAGCCAGGATTATTATCATTATAAAGAATAAGCCTTTAGTTTGTCTAGTGATATTTTTAGTTTGATTTTTATTTTTTTTATATTTTAGCTTTGATAAATACTTGTAATTCATCAGCCTAATAAGTGAAGATCATTTACTAGGGGGTGGAGAACGGCAACATTCTCAATATTTTTTTTTCCATTTCTTTTCTCTTCCAGAATGTACTTATATTGATATTGATGAGAGAGTCATGGATATTTATTTAAGTTCTTTAACAGATGCCTCAGAACTTGAGAAGGAGTGTCTGTAAGTATATTCAAATATTTTATTTTCTTCAAGAAAAAAAAAAGGTGTTCATTCAATGGCTGACAAAGTTTACGACATTTTTAACAAAAGGTCCAACCTAATTTCTTCATCAACGCGCACCCGCCATTGCATGATTTTATTACAGATGAATAATCATTGATTAAAAATATTACAGTGTTACCTCCTTTAACGGACACCCTGAATAGCGGACACCTCTAATTAGCGGCATTATTGCGGGTCCAAGTCCCTTACAAAAGGACATTCCATGTTATCCACTCCGAATAGCGGACAGTTATTTTAACTGAAAAAAAAAAAAAATAAAAAAAAAAAATTTCGATTAACATTTCGACAAACACATCATGGTTGTATTTACATCGGTGTCCTATACATTGATACATTGTATCGGTGTCCCCCCCCATACATAGATACATTATATCTGTGTCCTATGATTCAATGCACGAATCTGAGGCCCTTTTTTTCACTGCAGTTGCTTTGTAAATGCCAATACCTCATAAAGCTATCCTATAAACGTGTTGATTAAATTTAGTGCGAATTAAAATGGCGTCAAAAAGTAAGAGATTGGCACTCAAAGAAAAAATTGATGTTCTTAAAGTTGCTGAAAAAGAAAAGCTGAGTGTGCGTTGTCTTGCTGAACGTTTTAAAGTTGGAAAAACTCAGATAAGTGAACTTTTGAAGGACAAAGATGAGATTAGAAAATGTGGATGGTGAATTCAAACGAAAATTCGAAGAATTTGAAGTTTCGTAAAACTGAAACATGCAAAATCGACGAAGTGGTCATAAAATGGTTCCGCTGTGCTCATGCAAAGAACATTCCTATAAGCGGTGTTTTGCTTCAAGAAAAAGCCAGAGAATTCGGTCAAACTTTAGGATTGGACACGTTTAAGTCATCAAATGGATGGCTAGAAATTAATTTTTCTATATACTGTAATTAATTTTGTCATTATTTTAAGTAAGACAAACGGATTAGCACTCATTTACAAAGGAATATTGTAAATAATTTGCAATTGTTCATATTCTCTCATATCGCAATGGTAATTGTAGAAATTTATATTAAGATTGTACGTAATTTTTCATTAAATGACATGCTTTAAGCTAAAAAATGAAAAAAAGACAGTCCTCCCGAATAGCGGACACCTCCCAGTAACGGACGAAACTTCCGGTCCCGTGACTGACCGTTATTCGGAGGTAACACTGTACTAGGAATACACTCAGGGTATCATCGCATAGATGGGACTGAACATGTAGTGATGGGAACCAAAATAATCCTAGTCATATTTTAAAGAAATTAGTCCAATCATTTTAGCGATGGATTCTGGGGGTCAGTTTTGAAGCATCGGAGAGATGAAGAATAAATAAATGTGGCTATATTTTAAGTTAAACCATAAATACGTTACATACCAAATTATATGGAAATCCGTTCAATCGTTAGAGCGTAATACGCATACAAACAGACAATCAGAAAAATGTTCGAGTGGAATAGTAACACTTCGCATGTTCAGTCAATAACTGATGAAAAAATAATACTTAAAAAAAAAGCCACCAAAATTAAAATTTATTTTCATACATGTTAGTCCTCTTATAGCAAAGAAATGGCTTGAATCTATATTACTAAAATCTTTTATTTCTCTGTCTGTCCGGCGCAATTGTTGTGATTTCCAGAAAATAGCAATAATTTCTACAAGTTCACTACGGGAATCGAATCTGCAACCTTCTGATCCGAAGTAAAGGGCTAAACGCACTATCTGTCTTCCGTTATGTTTCCGTAACGTAATTGCTTTAGTGATGTAGTTACGTATTAAGGGTCACAAGAATTGAGCCTCGTAAGACGTAACGGAGGTTTTGAAATCGATGAACATATGTTATATAAATATAACGGCTATGTTCGTCGATTATCTGCGTTACGTCTTACGAGACTCAATTCTGGTGATCCTGAATACATAACTACGTCACTAACGCAATTACGTTACGGAAACATAACGGAAGACGGAGAAGTGCGTTTAGCCCTTTAGACGTCTTATCCATTAGGCCTCGGGGACTACATTCTAATTAACACATTTTTAAGAAAGACAATTTCATATTAACTTATTTTTTTTTATTAAATAAGCTATCATTACTATTGTTGTATCAAATCAACTATTATAAAAATGTTAAGCTTAATTAATATTATATAAAAATAAATAAATAAACCCGAACTTTAGTCATTTTGGAATGCTGCAAAGTACTGTCAGTCCATAACGCCGACTAGTGGGAGGAAACAGAACTAGTTACATTTAAAATTGATAATTTTAGGAAGGAACACGCGCTCTCCCTGTTGCTCCTATGTGTGCGAGCCTGTGATTGGCGTATACTTTAGAGCAACATATTATGCAAGTAATGATAAACTTAAAATAAACACTAACAGAGAAAGTTTACCTTATAAGGAAATTGGAATAATTCTTAATCACTCCTGGAAATGCACGTGACAATAATTGAAAAGATGGCGACCAAGGAACAAGTAGGTGTAAGAAAAAACAAAATAGACACTACACATTTAAGGAGGATTCATAATTTGAAAACACTGTAGTATTTGAAGAAGCAAGAGGGCGTTGTAGGTATGTACTGCTTTTCGTGAAGATACGAATGCATCTGTTTTCAGTGTGGAAAATTGATTTTATGTCTGGAAATAGGCGGCAACACAAAGTAACGATAAATTTGATTTATTTGGTATCAGAGCTATCATCGCTGAAATTTTCCGAGAGAATAATTATCTAGAAATTGACTTGATTCGAAAATCAATGATTTACCAGAAGTAAAACAATAATAAGCATTGAAGTAATTGGTATTTGGCATTCAAAACATCAAAGAAAGTAATAATATCCTTTTTTACTTTATACTGGCTACAAATACTTCTTTTTTTTATTTTATTTTATTATAATCAATAAGAATAACGCTCTTTTTTAGAGTCAACTAATTTGACGAAAGAGATTAATTTGTTTAGTTCTGATTAAAAACAAGGTAGGGATAGCGATTAGTAAACCAATCACAGTGTTTCGCAACGGCTTCTGAGTCACCTTTACTTTAGAATAGACTCCGCCAGGGTGGTCTAGAAAATGCTCGCGCGAGTCTGTTTGCGACCCCATGCTATCTTACCCAACCCTATTTATATGGAATAATCGTCATTCTTAACTCAAACCTTGTTAATACGCTGAATTCCTAATAATGATTTAAAATAAAAAAAAAATAAGTTGAGGAAATGTGGAAAGATTTAAAATGGGGAGAAAAAAATGAAGAATAAGAATTACCCATGAGGGGATCGAACCCACAACCTTCGCATTATTAGCACGACGCTCTAACCAA
>JAFIDM010000002.1:39277038-39289723 GCA_023159025.1 Thereuonema tuberculata
AAAAAGCAGGTTTTTATCACACATCCGGTTTCCCAACATTAAGAAACTAGCTATGCCATGCTTAAATCCGACATTTTGTCATTTTAGTATAAAAAATAGGATAGGATTACTCCCATTTCCCCTCTTTCATAAAATACGGCAACTTTTGCATATTTAGAATCTATTGTTAATTCCATGAATAATGATATAAATTTCATTCAACTGATAATGGGGAAATAGTCTTTTCTGGAATGCAAAGTTGGGGTAAAAATGGCAGTTTTTGGATTCGCTATTAACTTATAGGGAAGAAACGTACGTTATTATAAAAATTGCATATAATACACAATTTACAATTACACACAACTTGATATAGAAATCAACTTCAAGTCCAATGAGAAACATGAAAAAAAAAAAAAAAAAATGCTCCAATTTTTAACGGCTTTTTTGATTTTTTTTTTCTGCTTATTTTGTCTATCGTCAGCAAAAATTTTATTCGAAAACACGAATTCGTATCGGGAACTAAATTTGTTGTGGATCTGCCTCAATTCTTACGTAATCCAACCGATGTGGGAATTCAAGATTTGACTGTCAAAATATCATTTCACAAATTGCCTTAATTTTGATATCACGTGGCTTGTCTCATCAAGAATTTTACAATGATATATTGACCTCTGAAGGCTACCTTTGTGAGATAAGGGAATAGTCTATGGTTCAATGACGACGAATGGATTATGATTCAAACTATCGGATACGTCCACATTTTGGACAGTATACATTGTTATTTTCTTGCAGGTCTGTTTTAATAACCTCGCAGCAGTAGCTAAATCACTAAGCGAGCATCAAAGAGGCGCAGGGCGTACTGTGTTTCTAAATAAACAGACGCCATTTGGACGCCGAAGGGGTAGCGTCATATCGCAGAAGTGACATTGGCGAATGAGCTGTCGCCAAATGGGGAATGGTGGCAATGTCGTGGAAGCGAAGTGTTTCGAAAGTGAATTGTCACAAAGCGGGATATGACTTCGTAACACAGTTACGACAGATATAGTTATCAGGTGTAAGTAGTATTCGCCTGTGCTTTATGTTGATGCGAAAAAGACGCGTGAAGCAATGGGATGTTGCGGTCACTTCTGAAGTTAGTTGGGCGAAGTAAGTGAATGGCTTTTAAACGTCTGACTAAATATTTGTAGGTTGGTTCAGTGGATGGTAAGTGTGGCGGGAAACAACTGCAGAAGTGGGTGATTACTCCGAAATGATGGAATTGAGATCCATTGTAAATGGAAAAATGAACGGGGTAAAAAAAACAGCAAACGCTGAAGCAAGTGCCGTGTGCAAAAAAAAGTCATATTTAGAGAAATAGTGCATGCATTTTTTAGCCTACCCTGGCTAAAGCTTCATCAACTCAGTCAGCCTGTAAGTATGTTCCATAATAACTTTTGAACCGCTACATGGGTTCTTTTGAAACTTTGCTTCCATATTTAAAAATAACACACGATCTAACTGTAATATTTGAAATCTTTGCCAAGTAGGTCCTTGACGAGCGCGTGAAGGCGATAAAAATTATCATAGAAACGAAAGAATGGATTTCTAACAATGTCTTAAAACAGTAAATATTAATTCTTTTAGTCCAATCCATTAATCTGCGGTTAGGGCTTGATATGAATTAAAACAATCTAACTAAATATTACTGATTTAACTTTTTTTATATGAAAAATTTTGTATGTTATTAATGTTCTATTTTGTACTATTTTGAAAATAAGCTTAGAATTTTCGTTCGTGTAGTTTTTCACTGCTGTTTAAAAAAAAAAAAAAAACCAACAAAATAACATCAAAAATATTAAGATAATTTAAAAGTACAGGAAATTAGACTAAGGAAAGTTCCCTCAACATCAGAAGTAAATACAGTAATGGACAAAACAAACAGTAGCGAAACATTCCACATCCCCAATGGCATGTCTGAACGTCACGATGTCGGAATAAAAACTGTATAGTAGCTGGTGTTAGGTTTTGAATCAGTCGAGGTTTTGAGCCTAGAAGAAAAAGTGTTTTTAGTCGAATATCACAACCGTTCATACGGTCTAAGACGAAAAGAGGGACCCAGCTTTCGGTTTGTGAAGCATTCAGTTTACCTTTCGCCCCAAGTGGCAGTGTGCTTTTTGGCGTCATTCAAAAATTCCGACGGATAGATCACAGTGTGGCGACACAACGTAAAGGGTGCAAAGGACAAACAGCAACAACAAACGAGAATCACGGCTATCTCTTGGTCTTTATCTGTCATACAGCTGTCCTGGCCGTCTCATCTCAAGGTAGAAAATTTGCAGGAACGGTAAGAACTGTGTCTCCACCTTAATGGCGAACATTTAGAACATACTGTACACATCTTGGATGGATAATGCTAAGTCAGGGTATTCTTGTACTCTGTAACTGAAATGTAATTACATTTGCTACTGTCACTCCTGGTTCAGTCTTTCAATACTGCTTTTTTGGTCCAAGACTGTACAAAGTTATGAAAAAGAACAAACAGGATTCATCTGATTCTATAGTCAAGCGCTTATTTTTGCTTTGTTGACTTCCTTATCATAAGCAAAGTAACTTAATACTATATAATTTTAATCAAATAAATGAATACTTAATATAATGTATAATGTATAATATAATGTCATCGAATTTGCTTGTTGTAAACGAAAAAAAAAAAAATGCTTCTCTTTTTACTTTAAGGTTGAGCGCAAAGTTAAATAACTTTTGCCTCTGCTCGTGTGGGGGTGAGTTTTCGATCAATGCACTGTGAGCATGCCACCCTAACGAACATCACGTGATTGAAACCCCCCAGAGGCATCGACAATGGTTCCCGGTGAAAAGGTGTCGTCTGCCGGGGATGACAGCACAGAATACAAGTCACTCTTATTTCCGACGAACCCCCACCCCTTCTTTACACCAAGGAATACAAGTAGACTCTAAAACAGATAAGTTCCCTCCATAACAGGATTATTCCTTCGAATTTCTCCCAACAAAATAGGAACATCCAAATTGAAAGAGAATGCTTGGCTTTTCAATCGATTTCTATTTTTATCTTTTCTTGGTGTTTCCGTAAGATGCTCCTACTTAATTCCAAGAAACAGAATGAAAATAAGAAGTTCTCAAAGAACATAAAGGTACTTTCCTTAAGCTAACAATATTATAAACGTTAAAACAGTACAAATATTTCTTTTTTGATGAAGATTCGATGGAAAAGATGTAAAGATGCAAACGTGAAATCATGTGATGTCCCGAATTGTGAATACCAAATTCAAGAAGAGCCATCCAGCATATAGATAGATAGATAGATGGATGGATGGATGGATGGATGGATAGATAGATGGACAGATGGATAGATAGATAGATAGACAGATAGATAGACAGATAGATAGATAGATAGATAGATAGATAGATAGATAGATAGATAGATAGATGGACAGATGGATAGACAGATAGATAGATAGACAGACATACAGACAGACAGACAGACAGACGGATGGATGGATGGATAGATAGATAGATAGATAGATAGATAGACAGACAGACAGACAGATAGATAGATAGATAGATAGATAGATAGATAGATAGATGGATAGATAGATAGATAGACAGATAGATAGATAGATAGATAGATAGATAGATAGATGGATGGATGGATAGATAGATAGCCGATTTGACGGTGTCATTTCAAGTTCCTTCAGAACAAATTTAGTTAAATGGAATTGACAAGAAGAAAGAAAATAAATGCAACGCAAGTCAATCGGAATATCTTGAAATCAATATCTATTAAATGGGTCTCGTGGGGGAGATGAGAGAAGATTCGTTGATTCGAAATTATAAATTTATCAATCAAAACAACAGTTGAAAACTGAATCATTGAAATGGTCATTCGAAGCAGAGAATAAAACTTCTAATAAAAGAGCAACTTCAATAAACAGAATAGAAGGAAATTAAGGCTTTGGATGTATTTAAGAGGACAATAAATGCAATGGGAAATGAAGAACAGCCAGTGTTTATGTTTATACTAATGGAAATGCAATGCTCAAGAAAAATATTTATCTTTAACGATGCTATTTAGAAATGATTATAGTAAACTGCTAATAAAATGATGCTCGTTTATAAACAGAATAGTTTATGATGGATTCAGCGGTTTAAGGGCTGTACGCACTACTCCGTCTTCCGTTATGTTTCTGTAACGTAATTGCTTAAGTGACGTATTACGTGAAATGAAAATCACATTTGATCATATATTTCTATTAATCTATATTCAAAAATTTACCATCCTAAAAATTTCAGGTAATTGTTCCCCATTCTTGTGATCCTGAAGACATAACTACGTCACTTAAGCAATTACGTTACGGAAACATAACGGAAGACGGAATAGTGCGTACAGCCGTTTAGGCGCGGGACTGCGAATACGAGCCGGATTTCAGTTGTAGACGCTTATCGATTTTTTTTTCCACAGTCGTTGCTCCTTCAAAGGGAATCCTAAGGTTCACTCGGCCTTCTGTCAAATGAGTACCGGATTTCTTACTCGGGCTTTAAAGCCGGGCGGGCATCGGAATGACCATCCGATCTCAACTAATTCTGCTGGTGGAGTATTGTTGGAACCTCCTACACCTCCTGTGCATCTAAGGACTTGCTTGGCTTGTAACAGAACATGTAAATTTTTACTTTATTTTATTTAATCATAATTTATACCTTAGAATACGCTCAGTAATGGATGTCAAAATAAATTTGCCTACGTTTTAAATTGGTAAAAAATATCAAATTCAGTTATTTTATTTCTTTAGAAATTTGTCCAGCCGTTTGAATGTGAGGCACTTAAAAACTTACAAATAGACAAACAGAGCAGAAAAATGCTCAAG
The DNA here is from genome assembly GCA_023159025.1 of Thereuonema tuberculata. Taxonomy (NCBI): domain Eukaryota; kingdom Metazoa; phylum Arthropoda; class Chilopoda; order Scutigeromorpha; family Scutigeridae; genus Thereuonema; species Thereuonema tuberculata. The sequence continues at coordinate 39,281,898 of JAFIDM010000002.1, forward strand.
CGGAATAGTATGATGTCGCATGCGCAGTCAATGAATATATATTTAATATTGATTATCGAAATTAAGTTTGACCTTGTCATCGTTCTCCAAATGTCAGCAATCTCCTGGCAACTTCATCTCCTATGTTACACAAAATTTCATGAATACTGCCCATTTTATCCAGATGTTCATTATTAGTTACTGCAACTTTATTCTTTATTTATTTTTATTTTTTTAGTTCAAAGCAATGCGCCAACTTCAAAACCATGTTGTTTAATGTTTTGTTGTTTAAAACTCTTTAAAAAGTATCTGAGTTCATCAAAATTAAAGTAACAAAATATCAACAACCAAAAAAAACCACGTTACGAAGGTGATAGTTACTTTTTGTAAGAGAACTACATCTGACAAGTAATGAAAATATCACAAGATATCTTGGCGTTAGACGTGGAATGTTCTTCCTGACGCCATACTAAATCTCGTATTTCCTCGCGCGAAATTCGAGACAATCCCAAATTCCGGTAACAATTTCACGGAGCGCCGGACTGTCGATCTATCACGGTCAAGCTGCTTCAGCGAGGATTACAGTCTGGCGATTATTACCGTATATTCTTGGCACTGTCCATTTTTTTTTTCTTTTCTTTTAAACCAAAAGGCGATTCTGTGCTGAAAACGTATTGGACTGCGGCGAGATAATAACCATCCTTCAGCCGAGCGCAAAGAGAAAGAGAATCCACCGAGGCCTCAGATTTCATCGGCGTTCTTCCTTTTTAAAGTCGAGGGTCAATCATTACCTACAGAGAATTGGGTCGAGACCGAGTGAATAATAAAGAGAAAAATAGAGCAATCACCGTCCACCCATCCACCCTCTCTCCCCAATGTCTCTTTTCATGGATTTTTCGTTTTTCATAAAGAAAAACATCAAAAGAAAAAATTTATTAAATAGTTCAGAGAATGGAAAAAATAGAGAGACTGTGTCAGTAGATAAAGAGGTCAGGTCTTTTAGGAAATTCCAAAGAAATTCATCATTAAACTCAAGGAGAAAATAAAGAAATGGCGGTTATTTTCTAATATGGAACAACTGCTGCAATGATGCAAATCAATGTACAATTTTATAACAATGCATTCCTGAAAGAGTTTGGAGCCTACTGTCTGGAAAATTCATCATCTTTATTACCCTTAGTCCTCCGGTCCCTATCAGAAAGGGGGAGGGGAGAATCATACTAAAATTTAATGAGTTTTAAATAACTTCTGATAGATCAAATATTAGAGACCACAATGAGTTTCAATTTACCCGGGAGGGACCGATACGCTTTTGACCGTAGTAGTGTTTGGGGGGGGGGGGGGTTAAGTAGAAATTCAACTCAGCTCTCTTCCGCATAGTGGGCATACAGGGTTGGGGAGGGGATCCTTTCGAGAAGTAAGAAAGGCGGACACACGAAATAACTGAATGCTCCTATTTCTAAATTGGGTCATATAAAAAAAAAATAAAAGCATCTCTCCAAATTTTAAAGAAATTAGCCCAGCAGTTTTGGTGAGGAATTACGTGTCAACAATTTTTGAGGTTGGGGAAGACCAAAGTAACTGTGCCTGATGTGTTTTAACTTGAGCCATAAATAGTTAACATAGCAAGTTTTAGCGTGAATAGACAACCAACGAAGAAAAATATATCTTCACAAGCTCAATCAAAAAAACTATACAGACGACAAAGTATGAAAATGTCTAAAATTATTGATAAGAGATTAGCTATTAATCTTGAATGTAAATATTTTACGGCTTTGATAAATTTTCAGTTTATCTGTTTGTTATTAACGCTTTTTATTTATTTATTTTATTATTTTATTTCCTGCGAATGGGTCCGAACGGAGCACGCACTAGCCCACCTGACAACGTCAGGACAAGGCTAGACAATCGGAAAGCGAGACGAGAAGTCACCGCTTGGGGGGTTAACCCTGAGAGAGTAAGTCCCAGGGGAGAAACGGACGAAACACAGAAAAAAGAAAGAAACAGCCATGCCACAACCGGGATTCGAACCCAGGTGCCCGCACACTGGCCACACACGGCAGACCGCCGTCTAGATCGCGCGGCCACGCCGGTACGGCTTTATTTTATTTAATATATTTGTTTTCTTTTGTTTGGAAAATATTTACGTGGTTAATTCCCTTATTTCAAAATTCCGTTATTATCCTTTGAAATAAATACCTTCTCTTCCAAAACTAACAGAACATTTCTAAGCTGAACAGACAAAACAAATATGAAAAGAAAAGCAACAAACGCACAGTTTGCAGATAGGCCTATTGCTGGCTGCCTTTCAAAGTAGTAGCACTGAGTGGAAAGACGAATCAAAGGCCATTTGGATCACGATCAGATGAAAATACCAACCACTGTCTGATGACGAGGATTTTGTCCTCAAGTTACAAAAAAAAAAATGGAAAGATATCACGAAGTTAATCTCAAGGTCGTACCCAAGTAGAACAAAACATAGGAAATACAGTATTTACATTCTTAATATATGCTTGCGAATACAGAAGAATCCCTCAATTGTTTATTTTTAAGTTATGCTGGAAAGGAAAAAAAAAAAAAAAAACTTTCACCTACTACATTCTTATTGATTCAGCACTAAATGAAACAAGTTCCTACAGAACTTAAATTCTACTTCCCTTGAAAATATTTTTTTTTTTTTACAGTATCAATATAAACAATACAAAATTTTCTAATTTCTAAACAAATAATTAAAACATGAATTATTTTCTTGAATAGATTAATTTTAATCAAGTCAAACCATCTGCAAATTAATGGATTGGTTAAAAGGATTAATATCACTATTAATATTACTATTGGAATCCATTGTTTAGTTTCTAATGATTTTTCTATTGGAAGTTTTTCTTGATAACGACCCACTTGTAAAACATCAACTTATGTAATTGGCCAAGTTCGTCTGTCTGTCTGTCTGTCTGTAACTCGATATAATTAAGCTATTAAGATAGATCCAAGGTTCTCAATCGTACCATTGAATCAAAAGGTACTCAAATTGGATGAAAATATTAGTTCATTTTGTCATTCCATGTTGTTTCCACGAAATTCTATCCTTGGAAACTGACCTAGACAACTGAAAACATACGTTGAAAACCAAATAATTTTGTTATCACTGCACCGATTTTAATTAAATTTGGCATTCTTACTCAGTTTTTTGCGCTGATTTTGAAAATCAAAACCATTTTTGCCGTGGAAGCTTTGTTCACAAATTAGCACAGTATTTAGATTACATTTACTTTATATTTGATAGTTGATAATAAAATGATTTTTCAGATTTTTTTATGCCTGTCAGCCGACAGGCTTTGCTGCTAGTAAAAGCATAAAATGTAGACCATATCTTGTTCTTAAATGTACGTACAATGTTTCAAGAAGAACCAGACAGCCGTTCGAAAGTTATTAAGTGAGAACCACGAGAAATACAAAAAAAAAAAAATTATCAAAAGATCAATTTTTTTTTCCTCACTAAAGAACACAGAATACCTAATAATTATGGTGTAATTTAACTGAGGACGTATATATTGCAATTCTTTCCGTCATTTTACCATTATCAGCGGCAACTAGCATTAGTCTTAGTTATGAATTTCGAATTACAACGCAAAATCAAATGGACATTACTCTTTTAATATATATGGAAGAAAATACATTTATCCAATTTTCACTGGATAACTGTTTTTTGTTAAAATTAGTTAATTTAGAATGAAAATTGTTTGAACAAATTTTAAATTTGAAAGTCACTGCTACCAGTCATATTTTTCACTGGATTACGTCACTCAAAGAGTTGTATATATTATGTGACACAGCATATAACTATACTTAAAGGAAAGATGTTTTTTTTGTTTCAAATGGTCCAATTGAAATATCCTGGAACAGACATAAATCCAACTTAATCTTTAAATTCAGACAAAATTAAACCAGTTCACAATCAATTCATTTACCAATTAAAAAACACCAGCCGTAGAATTCCGAAATGTTTGTTTCCAAGTTTTTTTTAATGTATCTGGAGTAAGAGGAAAATTTATGTTATCTGGAAATACGATTAAAAGTACGTAGGCTACATATTGTTACATGGTCAAAAATAACGTAAGTCGTAGACAGGTTAACAAGTAACTATTAACTTTACTGACTAACACACTGACTACTTTATTTACAACAACATTTATACAATAGCATTGAATTCCCAGAGCCGACCCAATCTCTCCTCGGTCCTCCTGTGTTGAGGACCAATCAGGTGAGACCTCGATTCCAGGAACAGGTCTTACTTCACACGATGCTAGATCCCTTAATCCCTTGAATGCACCAAGCATCAATATATACAGATACGTATATATCATCATAAATACGTGCATATGTACACTACACACATATGTACATATGTATTGATATATTTTTACTAATTGAGATGAAATCCAATCTTAAAAGAAAACTGCCAAAGAATAAGTGCCTCTAATAATCTGATTCTTATCCATATATTTCAATAATTTCTGACGAACATATTAATATTGCCTGTATTTAAAAAGATACAATGCAAACAACATTTTAAATTACCCCGGATTTACGGCACGTTAGGTTCTGAAGCGTGTTCGTAAGTCGAAGCACTGTTTTTTTTTTTTTCCCCACTTACCAATATACATACTACATTACCATCCTCACGTTTGTAAATAATAACACTAGATTGTCAAATTCAAATTAATCAAAAGAAAATACTCCAATAAAAGTTATAAATACTTTCATATCAGATATTCCTAAATTGCAGCGGTGTTGGATTTTAATATTACTGAAAAATAAAATAAAAGCTTTGATTAGATGCGCCATTCTTCAAAATTGGTAAAAAATCCAACATGGCGCTACTAAACTTTCCCAATCCAGGAATCTTAATAAAAGAATTTAGCTAGCATTCGCACAATGACTTTAAAAGATATCGTTTATAAAGAAATCTAATTATTATTAGGTAAACACAGTGGAATTTTTCAGTATACTAGCACTTTAGGAAAACTTGAAGGAAAAAAGATATTTTTTGGCAGTTTAAAATGTGTGATTGTAATTGCACATTGCGCTGTCAGATGGCGCTTTATAAACAATGGCAGCTTCCCATAAGGTTAGAATCAAAAGTGAGGTATTATTGAAATCTAGCTAAAATTATCTATTGAGAGATCAAATTAATATTTTGAAACAAACAATAGTAGCTTACAGATTTATATTGTGATAACGGAAGATTGAAATCTCTTATCAACTATTAGATCAGAGAATAAAATGGACATATTTTGATTTTCATTTTAAAAATAAAAATAAACAATAAATAAATAAACTGTTGTGACTACGATTTTATGATTATTACGAAATCCTATTCACAAGTGGAATTGTGCCGTAATTCAGTTAAAGAAGATAATCCGTATAAACTACAGCCTGTAACATATAGAAGACAAATGGGGACCACTACCTACAGAGCAGATTTCGGGTCCCCAGCGGACACAACACACAGAAGAAGACGAAAGAAACAACCATGCCACGACCGGGATTCGAACCCAGGTACTGGCGCACTGGTCGCAATCCGTATAAACTATAAAAAATAATATTTTTTATAGTTTGGTTCTGAAGGAAGAGTGGGACATGATACTGTACAATATAGATTCTTTTTTTTTGAGGATTCCTCACTCCGGGATGAGATTATCTCGATATTTCGGCCCGGTGCTCGCCATTGTTCGGAATACACAACATGAGAACTTATCCGAGAAACTTGCGCCCATCTTGACGTAATTGATATTCGAAGAAGGCCCGAGGCACCGGGCCGAAATATCGAAATAATCTCATCCCGTAGTAGGGAAATCCCTCAAAAAAAGGATCTACATAATATTATTTTTTATTAAATAAAAAAGAAACAAAGGTTTAAAAAACTTTTATTGTGAAAACAATAAAAAGAAAAATGAATTTTGAATAAATTGTTACAAATAAGATTTTCTAAAAGTCATCCCACCCAAAACACTTCGTGTAAAATAAGTTGCCAAGACTCACATGCTCATAATGCTTTCACTGTTAAAAAGATATGAGATCTCATGTAGAGCCAAGCCCCTAACTCTACGAGGCCTAACTCTACAAGCCCTAACTCTAAAAACCTTATATCTTGGTCAAAAAGTATGCCTTGGCCGTTTCGTGGCTGTCACACAGACAATCCCATGGAGTTATGTAAAGGATATGGAGTATGCCAAGGCACACTTTTTGACCAAGATATTAGGGTTTTTAGAGTTAGGCATGTATAGTGAGGGGCTTGGCACTATATGAAATCTGATAACTTTTTAACAGTGAAAGCGTTATGAGCATCTTGGCAACGTATTTTACATGAAATGTTTTGGGTGAGATGAAATAGTTCCATGAAACGGCCAAGCCATACTTTTTGACCAAGATATAAGGTTTTTAGAGTTAGGGCTTGTAGAGTTAGGCCTCGTAGAGTTAGGGGCTTGGCTCTACATGAGATCTCATATCTTTTTAACAGTGAAAGCATTATGAGCATGTGAGTCTTGGCAACTTATTTTACACGAAGTGTTTTGGGTGGGATTTCATTTCTTTTTGTAGGATGAGATCTGATAACTTTTTAACAGTGAAAGCGTTATGAGCATGCGAGTCTTGGCAACCCCTTATTTTACATGAAATGTTTTGGGTGGGATTTCATTTCTTTTTGTAAGATGAGATCTGATAACTTTTTAACAGTGAAAGCGTTATGAGCATGTGAGTCTTGGCAACTTATTTTACATGAAATGTTTTGGGTGGGATTATCTATTACAACTAAATTTAGTTTTAAGATTATTTAAAAAATGGATTTTTTTTCAATACCCTACTTTTCTGTTTTTCTATTGGTCAACTTGTATATACAAGCTGTTTGCACTTTTGTAAGAAATCACATTATTACACAGTATTATTTAGGCCGAAGCATTGAGGGTACGACGCATTTCAGATCTTAATAAAATCTAAAGTATAAAAGCTAGATAAATGAAACTTAGCGTATTTCATTAGTATGGTAACTGCATCTTATCCTGAAAATTTGAGCTCTCTAGTATTATCCAGGCCGAAGCTATGAGGGTTCGATAATACATAACCAGACCCACCCCTTTTGAGGGGTTGGAAGGTGAAAGTTACGGATTTCTTAATTTTTTTGTTGTTTGTGTGCTAATCCTAGCCTGCATACCAAATTTCAGCTTTCTAGGACTTCAGGAAGTACCCTAGAGGTTTTGATGATCATGAGTGAGTGAGTCAGTGACGAAATCGACGTATTTTAGGTATTAATAAAATCCAAAGTATAAAAGCTAAATAAATGAAACTTAGCGTATTTCATTAGTCTGCTTACTGCATCTTATCCTGAAAATTTGAGCTCTCTAGTATTATCCAGGCCGAAGCTATGAGGGTTCGAAAATACGACGAAACACTTCCAGTAAAGGTACGTAGTGCCCTTCCTGCCTTCGGCTCGTCTTGGCGGGGGCACTGCCGTGCCCCCAGATTATATATCTTTTTCAGCTATTACAATGTTTATATAGTAAACATATATACACAATAGATATATTTTTTTTTTCTAGTTAAAAAATGCCAGTTTGTTTAGCATTTTAAATGGTTTTGAATAGTTATGTAGCGTTTAGTTTATAAATCACTATAACTTTTACTCCCGAAGTAGACAAGATTAGAAGTCTGGTGTGACGTTGAATTGGGGTCAAAATCTGTATCAAAACCTAATCCATAATCTACTTCGATGCGAATTCGGAAGGTACGATAGTTTTTGATAGTTCTTTAAAAATTGCTTAAAGATCAGTTGAAGATTCACTTGTTTTAAA
>JAFIDM010000002.1:39289823-39323254 GCA_023159025.1 Thereuonema tuberculata
ATTTTGTAATTTTATTTGTGCGTAGGCTTTGATTTTATTTGTGTAAATCTAAAATAATTCATTAGATATCTTTCATTTGTGTCTGAAACCAGAAGCGTCATGATTTTTAAATCTTCTATGATGCAATTAAAAGGATAGTGAATTTATACAAAAAGGACAACAAAATGTACAAAAACAGATTGACTTACCGTGAGGAGGATTGTAAACTCCCCTCCCTCGCATTTGCACGGTAAATGGAAGAAATCTAGCATTTAGAACCCTTTGTTCTATTTGTTCTATTATTTTGAGGAGTTATGACTTTCATAAACCCTTCCATTCCAAATTCCCGGGCATAGCTCTGACAAAAACCAAAAAGAAAAGAAAGAAAACAGAAAATACGAGTTTCAATATTTCAGGGGTTCAGATTTGTGAACACGGGAAATGGCAATCCTGAGGTACTAGAGCTACCCAGTGTTTGCTGGGTGTAAACAGATCACCCTGCCCCAGGGGAATATAAATTCTGGGGACTGGTTCTCCAGGTTGGAGGTTGGGCGTAAGGCTGACAACTCTACCCTGTAAAAATAATTGTTATGAAACCTCTAATAAACATATCCAGACGGATCTTTGAACAATGGACTGGCGAGGCTAAAATACAATGAATAAGAAATATGGCAACTACAATAGAAATAGAAATGATATAAGTATAGGAAGCTGGAATGCTCTCTCTTTATATCGAGCCGGCACACTTAAAAAATTACTGGATTAACTTCAAAATTATAAGCAAGGTGTTATTGCACTACAGGAAATACGTTGGATAGGAAATGCAATACTGGAAAAATGAGAATGTGCAATGTTCTACAGTTGTAGTGATAAAGAACTTGCATTGGATACAGGAATTATTGTGCATAAACAGTTAAAACATTATTGAGATTTTAAGGCCATAAGCCCGAGATTATCAAACTATTAGAATAAAAGAAAAATTCTTTAATTACAGAATTATCAATTTACATGACCCTACTGAAGTATCTGAAGATGATGAGAAAGACGAATTCTATGATTGTCTAATGATGATTGCCGTAGAAGTGATATCAAGATTCTTATAGATTACTTCAATGCCCAAATAGGCAAGGAAGATATATATCAACCCACAATTGGAAAGCACAGCCTACATTGAAACAACAAACGATAACGGTAATCGAACCATTATGTTTGCGATTTCAAGAGATCTGGTTGTGGGAAGAACATTCTTTCAGCATAAAGATATTCTTTAGAGAACTTGGAGATCCCCAAGTAACCAGTCTTTAACCAAATTGACCATAATACTTATTGATGCTAGACATAAATCAAACCTTGCTGATGTAAGGGCTTACAGAGGAAAATGTAGACACAGATCACTATTTATTAATGGGCAGCATACGTGGAAGAATATCCAACTCAAAGAAGAGGAACAGAAGTTGTACAGAGAGATACAGTGTCGTCTAACTAAAAACTACTGTTATTCCCGAAAAATATCGAAAGAATATAGATGAAGGTCTCTGTCCAGCTACACTAAACTTGGAAGATAATGAAAATGGTGCAGATTGGGAAAAATGCAAGGATGTTATCAACCGTGTAGCAGCTGAACTATTAAGAAAAGAAAAATTGGAAATAAGGGGTAAATGGTTTGATGAAGACTGAGACATACAAAAAAATACTACAAACATATGAAACAAGAATAGTAAGAGAGGAATATTGTGAAAAAAAGGAAACTTGAGAATAAGATTCATAGAATGAAAAAGAAAGAATGGCTACAACTGCAGATGGAGAATCTTAAAAGATTAAATGACACCAGAAACTTATAACTTTTATGAGATTCCAAACAGCGTCCTCTAGCACTTTCTTGACCTACTTTTAAAGTTTATACAGGGAATTCTGAATCACCCTGTTTATTACATTTTCATTTAGTCTACATTATTATTTTCATCCAGAAGCATAAATAAAGGACATTTACTGGTTTTAGTACTTAAGTCCTGCTGTTAATCGGAATAATGGGATATTCTAAAAATAAAGACTTTTTATTTTAGCCAATATATAAGAAAAAAATTCAAAATATCCTTTGATCTCTGTTGCTTTATTCCAACCTGTTTTGTTGTTTTTTTTCATCAGAAAAAAAAAAGGTATACTGTAGAAAAAAATGAAAGCCAGTCTTAAATAAATAAAATTAAATAAATAGTAATATACGAGTTCTTTCTGTATCTCTTTTCTGTTCGGCTATTCAATAGTTCTTCATCTAATTGCTGACGAGTTCTTTGACGAGTTATTAATAAATTAATAAATAATTAAAGATAGAGATAATTCAGTTCAGTTTTCTTCTTTTAAATTCTATGATAACCCATATTTTCCCAAGTAAAATTCTGATTAAGACTGAAGTCACTTAGTGTGAAATCGATAATAACATAAATACAGTAAAACCTCGTTAAGTTGTCACTCAATGGACGAAACATTTTTGACGACTTAAGCGGAGTAAGGATTTTTGAAAAAAAAAAACACTGAAACAAAGTATTTTCATGAATTGCTGTAGGATTCGGTGAGAAAAACAAGATTTTTAGAAATCAATGCATGCAAATGAATGAGTGGAAAATAAAAAAAAACACTTTTTATAGTTACCATATTTAATCGTTTTAAAAGAAAGGCAATGTCTGTCTTCAATGTTCAAATCCTTAGCAATTTCCATGGCTTTTTCTTTGAGAATCACGACAGAAATCGGCACATTTTGCGATCTGGCATGTTTTAGCCATCGAACTAAAACCTCCTCAATCTCGTCAAACTTTGATTTCTTCATTCTCTTTCGTTTGTCTTTGCAGTCTTCAATTACTTGTTTCGATGAAAAAATATCGTTTAATGTAGTCCTGGGAATATGGTGTTCTTTGGCAAACGCTGTTTTCGAAACATTTGATTTTTCAAAAAGTGCAATTAAGTCTTTTTTTTTCTTTAAAAGATAACGAGATAAGTTTCGTTTCCCTTGCATGTTAAAAACGTAATCGAACCACGAAATTGCAAGAGAAAAAATAGCCCTTATAGCTGTGCTTAGTTGCTATTTAATGAAGTGACACTCAGGAGCGGTAAGAAAAACGTCCAGATGCGAAAGAGTCGCAGCGAGAAGTTTGCTTTGAATGATTAGCAGCGAGATTCCAAGAAGGCAATCCTCCGAAGCGGTAGGAAAGGAATGAAGTGACAGGCATGGTCGAAAATTCCCCGTAAAGGCTTGGCTTTCTTAAAGTGAAGGGACGGGGCTGAAAAGACAACACGATGGCATGCAAAATGGAGAAGAAAGATGCTTTTTTGCCATTTTGAGGGGGACGAGTTATCAAGAGTAGAATTAAATTTGGTGACGAGTAAAGGAGGGTTATTTTACATTATTGTGTATGAGACCTTGTCGGGACCAAAGGAAAACGACGACTTTAACGGAGTAACGACTTATCCGGGTGACGAATTAACGAGGTTTTACTGTAGTTATGTTTTAAAGAAAATAATAAATATTTAAAGATATGCATTTTTGCCTCTTGGTCCAGAATAGTCAAAAACTTATGAAATTTTTCCATAAAGCAATATTCTTGCAAATTCCAATATTGTGTGTGGATTGGCTACAGGGCTGATTATTCTAGAGGTGAACGATTTCTATCCTTTGCCACATTCGATCATGTTCTATCTGATAGCTTTTATTTCAAACTACAGGGGTCCTCGACTTTCGCACATTCTACTTTCTCACAATTCGCTATTTAGAACATTTTTAAAAATTCAATTTTTAAAGATTTTTGTCGATAATGCAGAAATTGTTCGCTTCCAGCGCAGTAGCTCGCGAGCACTCACACATTGCCGCCTAGAGTGACTTGTTGTGGGTGTCACTAAGGTTCAGAGTCACAGTGGCGGGGGCTGAATGTTATATTAAACAGGTTTAGTCTTGCGTTTGGGTGCGTATCGATGCATTGTGTGTTTTACCAATTTATTTGGTTATGTTTAAATATTTCGCTTTTATAAATTTATAAAAATGAGTGAGAAATGGAGAAACTGCAGTGTTGATATGAACAAAAAGAAATTAAGGACTCATAAACTTCTTATGATTGAGACAAAGATGGAAATAATTAAGACGTTCTGAAAGTGGTGAATCTTTTGCTTCAATCAGCCGTTCGTATGACATAATCTGGTCTTCAATATGTTCAATTTTGAAAAACAAGAATAAAATTAAGGAATACTTCAAAATTGTGTTAATATATCTTCAAAGATTGTTTTCAAAAGACATGGCATAGTGATTGATGAAATGGAAAGATCTTTGTTATCATGGATTGATTATCAACAAAAAAACGATGTCCCTCCGAGTTTTTCAATTATTCAAGCTAAGGCTTTGCATGAAGATTGAAAGACTAGATTAAAAGAACATTCTAATACAGCATTTTAAGCAAGTAATGGCTGGTTCGACAAATTTCAAATGAGTTATTCTTTACATAATATTAAATTCACTGGAGAATCGGCTGATGTAGATAACGAAGCTGCAAAAGAATTTGTTTCCTCATTGTCCAAAATTATTGTAGATGGAGAATATTCTCTTAGCCAAATATTCAATGTAGATGACTATTATGGAAGAATGTGATTGCAATGGAGAACGTATATCTCAAGTACATAGGGCAATTGAGAAAGACCACAGCATTTTATAGAATTCTTTATCAAGAAAAAAAAAAAAAGGGTGGTACTCAACTAACTCTTGACAAGGTTAAACATCTGAAAGCACTTAAACACGCCTTGTTAACTTAATTATGTTGTTTAACACAAAAAACACATAATAACTTCTTCATCTTAAACATCTTTAATCAATATTTCAACTTCTTTAGCAGAAGTTTTCCTCAGGAAAAAATTACAGAAATTGTACAGAAAGTGTAGTGTAGGTCATGAATGATTCCATGATTGTTTATATGTTGAATTCTGTTTTAAGTGTTGAGATAAATCTTAGATTTTCTCTACACTTTCTGTAATTTTTTCCTGAACAAAACTTCTGCTAAAGAAGATGAAATATTGATTAAAGAGGTTTAGGATGAAGAAGAAGTTATTACATGTTTTTTGTGTTAAATACAGTAGAACCCCGATTATCGGAGTTAATGTGGACCAAGCCTAACTCCGATAACCGAAAAACTCGGTTAAAACGAAAATTGTAAATAAAATAAATCGTATAGGTTTAAATGTATATTTTAACAAATAAAAAAGTTATATAGATACACTACATACAATTCATATTGAAAGAGTTCTTTTACTTAAACCTTACCTTTTACTTTTCTGCACACCATTTTTCTAATTCGTTTCTCTTCCTTTTCCAGTCTCCAACAGTAACAGCTCCGACACCGAGATCTTCCGCTACTTTCTATATTGATTCACCATTATCTATTCTTTGGATTGCTTCTAATTTTGTTTCTATAGAAACAATAACTCGCTTTCTCTTATTGCTACTCATTTAAGTAGAATTGACTGAATGTACCACCGTACTTTTAAGATAAACTGGACAATGTGACCAATCGAAACCATTCCCCGATTCCAGGGGAGGAGATCATCGAAACCATTTCCCAATTCCAGGTAGGGGGTCATATGACTAGACAAACTTAGATTAATTGCGACCAATATTCTGTGAATTCTCTTTCATTTTCCTGAGTGTTTGGGAGATCAAATTCAGAATTTTTATCGGTAGCTTTAAAAATGAAAAATGTAGAACCGAAAAAAAATCCTAGAAGTAGCTCGGTTAAAGCGGAAACTCGGATAATCGGGGTTCTACTGTACATTGAGGAAGAAGTTTAGTTTTTTATTAATTAGGTTGTATTTTAAAATACAATTTTTGATATTTTTTTTACATCCCTCTACTTTCGAACATTCAACATTCACACACATTTTCAGTAACCAATTATGTGTGAAAGTCGAGGGCCGCCTGTATTGTCCTGCATTGCAATTTCCATTCCATAAAACAACTCCTCAGAGAATTTTAATCAGTTGCTTCCCATTCCTCTCCACAGGCTTTCCATAAACAGTCCAATGAACATGGTCACCTACTTCGAAAGGCTCGTTTAACCCAAACTTGCAAAAGTCAATTGGTGATGAGTCAGAGGATTGGACCAGGATATCAGAAAAAGGAATTGCAAGCTTTGATGTTTCTTGTTTGGCAGCACATTAGTTGGACAGTGTGAGCCATTGTTGACGAGACATTGACTTTGTACGGTAGGATTTATTGCTTCACTAATACTGAGAGGGCAGCTATGCAGATAGCCTATAGGGCAACGAATGGAAACAGACGAGCTGTGTATGATTGTATTGTGAGCGGTTTCCAATCATCCAACATTTGAGTGTTTGCATCAGAGATTGTCTGTGAACCTGTAAGGGTAAACCTTATTGTCATATTGTAAACATAGGGCTAATAAACTTGTTGTGTTTTATTTCTAAACTGTGTCTTCTAGCAAATTCAGGTGGCATTTGCAGACCAACATTCCACTATGAATATGGTTTCTCTTTGTAGTTCTGACCTACCTTTAAAGGATTATAAGGGGATTTTGAATCACCTTGCATAAATTGTAGAAGTCCTTAAGAAGCATTGTAGAAGTAAATTATAATTATAATAAATTTATGAAAAATAAGCTCCAACAATGTAAAATATAATTAGTGTCACAGTTTATTTTGATTATTTTGGTTGTTTTTTTTTTTTTCCATTTCATTCCCATGACATGTTTTTATTCCTACTTTACATTTTATTTTTTTAATTAATATCGACTTAGGTGTTTTCAAAGTTTTGTCTTAGAAAATGTGTTAGATTTATTGCTATTTCATCAATCATGTTTATCTTTTTTTAATCTTTCTTGTCATCTTGTTTAAATCTCCCATTCTACATACAGTAGAATTAAATGACGGTGATTTTACTATTCTACTGTAAGTACTCTTTTTCTATAATATTAACTGTAGTTCAAAGAGAACTCATCGGTAGTAAAAAACTTTGAAAACTGTCATAACCCGATCACATTATTTTAAACATTTTTCTTTTTATCTGTGTTTAAATCATTGTGTGTATATTGATAACAAATTTTAAGAGATTTCTACTAATATTTTAGTTAATAATTTCATTATCTTGATGTTTGAATTTATTTTGCCTGATACAAATTTATCTTAAATTCATCTTATACGCTTACGCTTCAGTATCTACTCTTTGGGCCTAGCACAATTGATTGCGCAATTGTTTACATTTAATCTTAGTTACTTTGAACTCTAATTATATACTGTTCGTTTTAGAAAGCCAGGCCCGTTACTAGCGGATGATTCTACTCCGCAGAATAATACGCTGAGATAAGGACTTTCCTAAGACCTGTTTTAACGGAGGAGCATTTTTCCAATAGTATTTTCTTTCCATAATTCTTTCCTGAAAATCGCAAATAGAACGCAGCTACTAGTACTAGTAAACTAACACAGATAAAAAGTAAACATCCCCTCTTTATTGCTCCTCACCCCTATTTTGACGAAATCGAAGGAGACCTGACACATGTGCAAAAGCGCTGAAGGTTCTCGCAAACAAAAACAAACAGTAGTAGAATATTTGTTTTGATGTTCATTTTTCTTTTTATCTTAATAAGCTATTTGAGATTTTCCTGTTTTCTAACTGGTTGATCACGGTATTTTTCTGTTATTTCTGTAAGAATCATGACTATATATTATTAGCAGAGCATAGTTTCTCTGTTTACATCTTTTCTTTAGGTTGGATCGCTTGCTTTATAGATATTTTATGTGACAAAATTGGTAGCAGAATCTTTTTTATTATTATTGTTCACAGAAAATACAAATTCCATGTCAATAGCATAAAATAAATTCCAGTAAACAAAATAATAACATAACAGAATATACTATACTAACAACACTTGCCGATACTATCTGCTGTGTCTTGTCTTATGTTATGTTCAATTCAGAGATGGCTGTGAAATTTGGTCATAATTAAACAATGAAGTTCACATTAAATGGATTTTAAACTAACAAAATCTTAGATTCTTCTATTTGTATATCACAATCCTTATAAAAAAACTCCAAAACACTGCACCAAACACCAATATTTCATCTTATTTTTTCAAAGACTTCCCCAAGGATTTTTGATAACATAATAAATAAATAAATAAAATAAAAATCAAATGGAAAGAGAAACAACTTTCTCAAACCTTTCCAAATCAATAAATAAATTCTATGCAACAAGTGAACAAAATAATACTATTGTCATAAAACAGTAAAATATTCAAAATATTTTGAAAACAATCAAAAGTTTGAAACTTATTATTAAAGTAAATGCTACTAACTTACTGTTATTTACACAATACTAATTAAATTTTAAAATTTTATTTAATCTTTTGTTCTTTATCAAAGATTCTCTGAAAATACTCAAAGACATGTTATTCACTTTTTGTGATTTATCCCTCCTAAAACATATACAGCAATTTATTAAACAAGATTCCAATGCATATCTCTTATACTCATCCTGTATTTTGTACATGATATTCACTAATGGATCTGGGTTATGACTATATCGAAAGCAGTGGTCTGCCCATTCAAATATCTTCTCATGTTTATTATGGAATGCCCGTACATGTTCATCTGCCCGTTCTTTAACTGTTCGTCCCATGCTCCCAATGTAGAACCCCCGACAATCTCTACATTTGAGAGCATGGGAAGACAGATCCGTTAGCTTCCACAGCCTACAAGAGATGTTCATCACCCTATGCCGACAGGTTGAAGCAGCATGGTTAGATGTACCACAGGACTTAATCCCCACACATTACAACAGTATGCCGCATCGGGTGAGCAGCTGTTGTAACAGGGTATTGAAGTTAAAACCCTAGGTGCCGTATTGTGAGTACTGTATATTGCAAGCGCAAGCAATTAAAATCAGTGCTTTTAAGTGACATGTACATTTCCTTCCTATGCATATCTTACAATTTGAATGACTCTTTCTAAGGGTTGCATTACTTTCGACGGTGTATGTACTTACACAGAAAACAAATTCCATATAGTAAATTCCAATAATCAAAGCAATAACAAAAGAATATAAATTACACTAATAACATTTGCCAACTCCACTGCGATACTATTTGTTTGTGTCTTTCCTTTTGTTTTGTTCAGTTAAGAGATGGCTGTTACAAATAATTCATACAGAAAACTGAGAACCAACTAAATATTAATTCAGTATCAGTTTATGTTTAGTTCTTACGCTAATAACATCAGATTGTTATTTGTTTCATTAATATTTTGGGTAGTTATTGTAATGGAGTAAACGCTAGTTCTATTTTTGTTTGCAAGATGGCACCACGGTTTTTTGCTTGCTACAAAGAATTATTATTAAATGTTTTTTAAATTGGATTTACACTTTTTTCTCCAATAACTACTTTGAATAAGTGTGATAATGAGTAGGATTATTAAAGTCCTTGGTAACTTAATCCAAAATAAATTCAAACTCCTACATTTAATGATTTCTGCTCCCTTACTGTAACTAAAATTTAAGGTAGGAAATTATTTTCTGTTTTACTGAATCAGATTTAAAATACAAGCCTTTGGATGCTGTCTCGCTAAAATGAAAGGATTTTTAGAGGCCTATCATTACTCGATAGATTTAATATTATTGGAATTGATGTAGAATTATGACAAGAAATAATTGCTAAACAGGAAAGAAAATATAGAGAGATATTCTTTTTCAGCAATTTGACGTAAAATTCTTTGTTCTAAAACTATGTTTAATATCATTTTCAGAGATGAATAATCAAGTCAATACTGAAGTTTTTGAAATAAGTTGAGTAATGGATGGAATGTCAATTGAAAAACAAATTATTGGACCATACAGACTTCAGTATATTGTTCAATGGCGAAAATCGTATCCCCAAGAATGAGGTCTTAAACTATCAAAACGGGTAGTTTTTGAAGACAAGAGTAATATCAAATGAAAACCGATTCATATTTCAATATTTTGAAGGATTGTAATTTTCAAAGTTGATATTTTACTTCATCTTAACTTTCAATTATATTTGGATATTTCCTAAGATATATTCTTGTTGAATATAAACTTGTTTTCTTTATAAATTTCTCATCAAAATATTCAATGTGTGTAGTGGCATATATTAAAGACAAAATTAGCCACAAAAATAGTAATTTTGATTATTAAGTAAGAAATTTTAAGAACTATTATTTTAAGGCAATCCTATCTTTAATGAACTCTATAAACAAAATAAAACTCCCATTTCCAAAAGTACAAGTAATAATTTTAGTGTATTTTTTGTAGGTTTGTTATTTTAGTCTCTTGTTTCAAGTAGAATAGAAGTAAATACATTGTCATTCTGTCACACAATATTCTATAAATTTATATATTTTTTTAAAAAAATATCCAAATTTAAATAAACAAAAATGAAGTAAGTATTCGATATTTAGGCTAGTTACAGGTCATTTGTCAGAATAACCGGTTTTCTGTAAACTCTGTCTTGTAAAAACTAGTCATAAAGTCTTGTTATAAAAGACTTAATTTTGCCCTCTCGCCTGAAGCTTTGGAGAACTCCACTCCAAGACAAAACAAAATGGTATATATTAGGTTGGCCGAAAAGTTCGTTCGTTCAGTTTTTGCATAAGTTGAAAATAGTAGTGCTTACGTGTCTTTAACGCTATTCGACGCCATTTGTTACATTGTATTGTGACATCTGTCATATCAGCGTGCATTTCAAACAAAAACTGATCATAATTGATGAATTCTGAGTTGCCAATTTAGTATTGAATATGGAAGAAAGTAAACATGCAAGATCGGATGTTTCTTTGATGACCAGTTATTCACCAGACACTGCACCTTTGGATTTTCATTTATTTTGGTTTTTAAAATTCACTTAATGGAAAAAATCCAACTCCATGGATTACTCCATAGGCAACTGGAATATTTTTTTGCTGAAAAAGATAAAAATGTTTGGAAGATGGAATTAAGAAATTGCCATCTTTACAGATGTTCTCCTTCTTTACAATTAAATTGTAAACAATGAGTGATGTTAAATTTCACGATGTTCAATTATAATGCGTTTCTATAAAATAACTTTTTTTTTACCCAAATTTACATTTAAACTACTTTTTATTTTATTTCTTTAATTTACTTTAATGTGAAAACATTTCTTTTTATAATTCTGAAGTAAATGACTTTTCATTTGTGTGTGTTCTATAATGAACAGTCAAATTACAGTGACTGCGAAAAGCGTTTTCCACAAAATTCACACACAAAAGGTTTTTCACCAGTATGTGATTTATTATGCCTGGTTAAATGACTTGATCCTGAAAATGTTTTCCCACAGAATTCACATTTGAATGGGTTCTCACCTGTATGGATCCTATTATGAGTATTTAAATTGGTTGACTGGGTAAAGGCTTTTCCACAGACTTGACACTGAAATGGCTTCTCACCAGTATGCGATCTTTTATGGTTTCTTAATGCCCATAACTGTGGAAAACATTTACCACAAAATTCACACATATATGGCTTTTCACCTGAGTGGATTCTTCTATGTCTGCTGAAATCACTTGATTGTGAAAAAGATTTTCCACAAAATTCACAGTGAAAAGGCTTTTCACCTGTATGCGTTCTAAGATGAGATTGTAATTGGCTTGAAAGTGAAAACGTTTTCCCACAGAATTCACATTCGAATGGTTTTTCACCCGTATGTGATCTTTTATGCTTAATGAGTTGACTTGAGTCACGAAAACATTTACCACAAAATTCACAGTTAAATGGCTTTTCACCTGTATGTGATCTTTTATGTATTGTTAATGCACTAGAGTTTAGAAAACATTTCTCACAAGTTTTACATTTAAAACTATTTTCACCTGTATGGATTCTATTATGAGCATTTAAATGGCTTGACTGTGAAAAGGCTTTTCCACAGATATCACACTTAAATGGTTTCTCACCTGTATGGGATCTTTTATGTACTGTTAATGCACTTGACTGAGAAAATCCTTTCCCACACAATTCACACCTGAAGGGTTTTTCACCTGTATGTATTCTAATATGATCACGTAAATGACCCAACTGTGAAAAACTTCGATCACAAACTTCACACTGAAATTGCTTTCCACCAGTATGTAACCTTCTGTGCTTGATTAATTTATATGAATGCAAAAAAACCTTTCCACAAAATTCACATTTCAACTGCTCTTCTTCTGTATTCATTTTAATACAATAGTTTTCCACTAGTATTTTGATCTTTATTTACACTGAAACTGTTTTTCTTCTTTATAGTTTTTCACCAATATTTTTATTTTCACTTAAATCCAAAGAAAAGGTCTAACACAATATTATTCTCATTTTGAACATATTTCTTCGTAAGTTTCTGTTAAGTAGTTCGTATTTGGAACTGAGTATTTTTCGAACAATCTTTGTTGTTGGCAAATGCTTCGTGAATTTATTTTAGCTTCGATTTTAATGAGAAAATTTTCTCGAACAACTTGTTTAAAAAACAAGTCATTTTCAAACAAGTTCTATTAATGGAACTTATTAATGCTGATTAGATTTTCTTTAAGTTAATGGAAAAGGATTAATATTTATCTTTTTTATAAATATCAAAGAACCAAAGGAAAGAAATTAATAATTGTTTTTTAGTGTCTATTCATAGTGATATTATTATCAGGTTTAAAATCAAAAGTTTCAGAATCCTAAGTCAATCGGCGTTACAGTTATCGCTGACACATATTTCGAAAACAATTGTTAAGAACAAAAGAAATTTTCATGAAAAATACTTAAGACTTTTGATTCTTATTTGGAGAAGTTACTTCAATAGGTTCGTTACCTTTCAATTAAACAGAGAGGTAGTAATACAGCCATTTACCAATAATGCTTACTGTATTAATATCTTCGTAGCACTTCGTAACACTGACGGAAGTTCTTACATTAGCATGCGCAGTACAACTTCCGCTTAGAGATAGTGTTGCCAACTCAAAAACCTGAAATCTCTTTCGCCGTCTGAAACCCACTTTAATCCAACGAATAGCCGCATTTTACCTTACAAAAGGTCCGGTAGTTCTAATTTTTTGATATGTTGTCTAGGATGGTTAGTAAAGTGTTTAAAATGCAAAATCCCCCCCCCTCCGCCATCTTAAAAAAAAAATAAAAAAATTGATACTTTCATTAGATTTTCGCTTATAACGTCTGTTTGGTGCTAACGTCATATTAGCTACAAAAGAGCTCTAAGCAATGTAATTGTAGAGAATACAATTTCCTACAATATAGTTTTTAATTTTTGTTTCTAGGACAAATAGTTACGGAGATATTCACTTTTTGAAAAAAAAAAAAAAAAACGCAATTTTCCGAAATTTGTCAAACTTCTAACTTTAGGACGCTGTAATTCAGGTATGGCCTATTCTAGGGAAACAAGTATCAGAATAAAATGTGTAGGGAATTTAATTACTTACAAAACGCATGTATAGTTTTATGAATCAACCCTACGGAGTGTGGGGTAAAAAAAAAATCAAGAACAACGGAATATTGCGGTTTTTGCTATTGTGACGCACTAGTCCAGCAAATAAGAGTCCAAAGAGGAGGGTACCTTACAAAAGGTCCGGTAGTTCTAATTTTTTGATATGTTGTCTAGGATGGTTAGTAAGTGTTGAAAATGCAAAATGCACAACTCCACCCCCGCCGCCATCTTAAAAAAAAACGGCTTATAACTTCGTTGTGGTGCATTGTAGCTACAAAAGAGTTCTACGGAATGAGATTTTGGCTTATAACTTCGTTGTGATGCATTGTAGCTACAAAAGAGTTCTACGAAATGTTGTAGAGAATACAATTTCCTACAATTTAGTTTTTAAATTTTGTTTCTAGGACTGATAGTTACGGAGATATGTTCGTTTTGAAGAGATACACAAAAACGCACTTTCTGGAAACTTGTCAAATTTCTAACTTTAGGACGCTGTAATTCAGTTATGGCCTATTATAGGGAAACAAGTATCAGAATAAAATGTGTTGGGAATTTAATTACCCACAAAACGCATGTAAATTTTTTGACCACGGAGTGTGGGATAAAAAAAATCAAAAACAACGGAATATTGCGGTTTTTGTTATTGTGACGCACAGAGTATCTAAAAAAAATTCATCAATTACCTTCCAGTGTTGGCTTGAAATTGGAGTGTATATCAACCCTACTTGAGTTTCTGACATGAAACTGAAGATGCTGACAGCTTGATAGTTGCCACAACTAAATGCCTCTCCCCCACGTACGACGCCGTCGTCATTGTCAGTGAAGACATTGACCTACTCGTCCTGCTGACTGGCACAACACCTGCGGTCAACAATGTCTACCTCAAAAAACCAGCGAGAGGGAAACAGCCAGACGCAATCTACTCCGCCTCCTCCTACAAGTTCAACTCCACAGGCTGTATCTTGCTCCTGCACGCAATATCGGACTACGATACCACTTCAACCATTTTTTGGTTTGGAAAGAAATTATGCCAACTTTTTAGGAAAGACCCATCATTTCTGGAGCAGGCAGAGAGATTCGGGGACCCTGCTGCCACTCCCCACGAAATTTCAGCAGCAGGGGAGAAAATCTTGTATCCCTGTATGGTGGCAGTAACGAACAGTCATTGCGTCACTTCGCCACAGCAAATTCACGACCAGT
Organism: Thereuonema tuberculata; assembly: GCA_023159025.1. Classification (NCBI taxonomy): domain Eukaryota; kingdom Metazoa; phylum Arthropoda; class Chilopoda; order Scutigeromorpha; family Scutigeridae; genus Thereuonema; species Thereuonema tuberculata. The sequence goes on from JAFIDM010000002.1 coordinate 39,304,469, forward strand.
ACCACCAAGCTCCATCTGGCTAAACTACCTCCGACCACTGACGCAGCACATTTCCACTTCCTGAGGACATACCAGCAGGTTATGGAGTGGATGGGGATTGTCAAAGGCCCGATCGAGTGGGGCTGGTGTAGAGGAGCTCGAGGACTGGAACCCATCAGGATGAATAGAGACGCTGCTTAAGACCATCTCATGCAGATGTAGAACTGGCTGTATGGGGGCGTGTGGCTGTAGAAAGGCGGGCTTCAATTGTTCCGCCCTTTGCAAATTCTGTTCTGGCCAAGAATGTGACAACAGGAATGAGGTCCTCGTCGACGACGAAGACGACACCGATCGAGTAACTTCGCCATTTGACGAAAATGAAGACCTCGACTTCATTAACTCACTCCCTACAAAACGAGCGAAGCGGATGTTAATTTGTTTTCTTTTCAGTTTTAGTTCAATTAATATCGATTTTTATATGATTATTACTGCCTTTTGTTCTTACTTTGTTTATATACATGCATCTTTAAAAAATATATCTGCTGTGTTGGTGGGATATTTTAAATTGAACATCCGCTCTCACATCCGCTCTCAGTAGGTATTCCAGTGAAACAGTACCTGCCTCATGAGCATTGCGCTGTAACATGTCAGAAACTCAAGTAGGGTTAGTATACACTCCAATTTCAAGCCAACACTGGAAGGTAATTGGTGAATGTTTTTTTTAGATATCCTGTGAGTCACAATAACAAAAACCACAACATTCCGTTGTTTTTGATTTTTTTTTACCACACTCCGTAGGGTCAAAAAAAATTTACATGCATTTTGTAGGTAATTAAATTCCCTACACATTTTATTCTGATACTTGTTTCCCTAGAATAGGCCATAACTGAATTAGAGCGTCCTAAAGTTAGAAGTTTGACAAATTTCTGGAAATTGCGTTTTTTTTTATTTTTTCAAAACGTGCATATCTCCGTAACTATCAGTCCTAGAAACAAAATTTCAAAAACCATATTGTAGGAAATTGTATTCTCTACAACATTGCGTAGAACTCTTTTGTAGCTAAAATGCACCAAACAGACGTTATAAGCGAAAATCTAAAGAAAGTATAATTTGTTTGTTTTTTTTTTTAAGATGGCGGCGGGCGCGGAGGGGGGGGAATTGTGCATTTTGCATTTTAGACACTTACTAACCATCCTAGACAACATATCAAAAAATTAGAACTACCGGATTTTTTGAAACGTAACCCCTCCCCCCCTTTTTTGGTCTCTATTTGCTGGACTACTTTCAGATTTCTTAGATTTGAGGAAATTCAACCAATGGAAAAAACAAACAACAAAAAACGGTTACATTAGTCAAAACGCATCAGATTTCCGTAAGATTGTTCTCAAATGGCTTCACGTTTTCAGTTATTTATCGCATCACTAAGTATGAAATATCTCTGAAAATGACCTGGAAATCTCTTCAATTACAAACAGTAAATGTCTAGAAATTCGTCTGCCCTCTGACACGACTTCTTACCCTCCGTCAAAACCAAAACTCTTATGATTAGGATGGAAACCTCGGATGTTGGCAATGCTGCGTTAGCGAAATCTTTTATAAATCTATTTTTTTTAGCAATTGTTGTTGTAGTCGCTGTCTGACAGATGGCTCAGAATTGAATTTTTATGATTTCGGCCTTATAAATTGCTTTAACAAAATTTCTTAAAGGGTAAATGGTTTGATGAAGACTGAGACATACAAAAAAATACTACAAACATATGAAACAAGAATAGTAAGAGAGGAATATCGTGAAAAAAAGGAAACTTGAGAATAAGATTCATAGAATGAAAAAGAAAGAATGGCTACAACTGCAGAAGGAGAATCTTAAAAGATAATGACACCAGAAACTTAGAACTTTTATAAGATTCCAAACAGCGCTCTCTGGCACTTTCCTGACCTACCTTTAAAGTTTGTACAGGGAGTTTTGAATCGCCCTATTTATTACCTTCCATTTAGTCTACATTATTATTTTCATTCAGAAGCATAAATAAAGGACATTTACTAGTTCTAGTACTTAAGTCATGCTGTTATTCGGGTTAATGGGATATTCTAAAAATAAAGATTTTTTATTTTTATCAGATATATAAGAAAAAATTCAAAATATCCATCTCTGTAGTTTCATTCCAACCTGTTTTGTTGTCTTTTTACATAAAAAAAAACTGGCGTGCTTTAGAAAAAAATGAAAGTCAGTCTTAAATAAATAAAATTAAATAAATAGTAATATACGAGTTTTTTCTATATCTCTTTTTTTGTCCGGCTATTAAATAGTTCTTCATCAAGTAAGTCACGTAGCGCGACATTGAGAATAACATAAATAGTTGTGTTTAAAGAAAATAATAAATATTTAAAGATATGCATTTTTGCCTTTTGATCCAGATTAGTCAAAAAATTATGAAATTGTTCCACAAAGCAATATTCTTGCAAATTCCAATATTCTGTATGGATTAGCTATAGGACTGATTATTTTGGAGGTGAACAATTTCTATCCTTTGTCAAATTCCACAAACTAAGCAGCCCTAGACTTTCGCACTTTCTACTTTCACACAATTCACTATTTCGAACATTTTTAAAAATTCAATTTTTAAAAGATTTTTGTCGATAATGCAAAAATTGCTCGCTTTCAGCTTGGTAGCTCACAAGCACTCACACATTACCACCTAGAGTAGCGGACTCGTTGTGACGTCACTAAGTTTCCGAGTTGCGGTGGCGGGGGCTGAATGTCATATTAAACAGGTTTAGTCTTGCGTTTGGATGCATATCGATGCATTGTGGGTTTTACTAATTTATTTGTTTAAGTTTAAATATTTCACCTTATAAATTTATAAACATGAGTGAGAAACGGAGAAACTGCAGTGTTGATACGAACAAAAATAAATTAAGGACTCATAAACTTCTTATGATTGAGACAAACATGAAAATAATTAAGACGTTCTGAAAGTGGTGAATCTTTTGCTTCAATCGGCCGTTCGTACGACATAAACAGGTCTAAGATATGTTCAGTTTTGAAAAACAAGAATAAAATTAAGGAATACGTTCAAAATTGTGTTAATATATCTTCAAAGATTGTTTTCAAAAGACATGGCATAGTGATGGATGAAATGGAAATATCTTTGTCATCATGGATTGATGATCAACATCAAAACGATGTCCCTGAGTTTTTCAATTATTCAAGCTAAGGCTCTTAGTTTGCATGAAGATTGGAAGACTAGATTAAAAGAAGATTCTAACACAGTGTTTTAAGCAAATAATGGCTGGTTCGACAAATTTCAAATGAGTTATTCTTTAAATAATATTAAATTCACTGGAGAATCGGCTGATGCAGATAATGAAGCTGCAAAAGAATTTATTTCCTCATTGTCGAAAATTATTGTAGATGGAGAATATTCTCTTAGCCAAATATTCAATGTAGATGACTATCTTGGAAGATTGTGACTGCAATGGAGAACATAGGGCAAATGAGAAAGACACAGCATTTTATAGAACTCTTTATCAAGAAAAGAAAAAAAAAAAGGTGGTAATCAACAAACTCTTGACAAGGTTATAAAGAAAACATTTGAAAGCACTTAAACACGCCTCGTTAACTTAATTATGTTTTATTTTAAAATACAATTTTCGATATTTTTTTTTACATTCCTCTATTTTTGAACATTTAACATTCGCACACATTTTCAGGAATCAATTATGTGCGAAAGTCGAGGGCCGCCTGTATTGACCTGCATTGCAATTTCCATTCCATAAAACAATTTCTCAGAAAATTTTAATCAGTTGCTTTCCATTCCTCTCCACAGGCTTTCCATAAACAGTCCAATGAACGTGGTCACTTAATTCGAAAAGGCTCGTTTAACCCAAACTTGCAATAGTCAATCGGTGATGAGTCAGAGGATTGGACCAGGATATCAGAAAAAGGAATTGCAAGTTTTGATGTTTCTTGTTTAGCAGCACATTAGTTGGACAGTGTGAGCCATTGTTGACGAGACGTTGACTTTGTATGGTAGGATGTATTGCTTCACTAATACTGAGAGGGTAGCTATGCAGATAGCCTATAGGGCAATGAATGGAAACAGACGAGATGCTGTACGATTGTATTGTGACTGGTTCCCAACATGTGTTCCCAATCATCAAACGTTTGAGTGTGTGCATCAGAGATTGTTGATCAGAAAACTTGCAGCACCTACTGTGAATCTGTAAGTGTACACCTTTCTGTCTTATTGTAAACATAGGGCTAATAATAAACTTGTTGTGTTTTATTTCTAAACCTTAATGTGTCTTCTAGCAAATTTAGGTGGCATTTGCAGACATACATACCACTACGAATATGGTTTGTCTTTGTAGTTCTGACCTACATTGAAAGATTGTAAGGGAATTTTGAATCACCTTGCATAAATTGTAGAAGTCAAGAAGCATTAAAGAAGTAAATTCTAATTATAATAAATTTATGAAAAACAAGCTTCAACAATGTAAAATATAAGTAGTGTCACAGTTTATTTTGATTATTACTTTTTTTTTCCATTTCATTCCCATGACACGTTTTTATTCTCACTTTACTTTTTATTTTTTTTAATTAATTTCAAATTAATGTTTTGAAAATTTTGTCTTCGACCTGCTGCCCTGGGTGGCACACACCCCTTGCACTCCGCTTGGCGCGGCCCTGTCTATATAATATTTTGTCAGAATATATTTAAGTATAGTGGGCCCGGTAGCCGAGTGGTCAGCGCACTTGGCTGCGGGTTGGAGTCGCGGGTTCGATTCCCGGCCTCGGCGGAGGCGGGAATTTTTCCACGCTCCATTCTCCTCCAAACGGGTCCTAGGGTCTACCCAGCCCTCTGTAGAATGGGTACCGGGTTTCTTTCGCGGGAGTTAAAGGCGGGCAGGCGTCGGGCTGACCCCCCGGCCCCAACTTCGTCCCGTTGGTCGAGCTGCGGGAGCCTGACCTCCCGCGATCCCACAGGCCAGCCATGGCCTATCGAAGGGAGAAACTTTAATATATATAAGTATATATGAGAATGACAACATGGACAGTAACTTTTGAGAGTTTTACTCCTTAATCACCATTTCTCAATTGCTGTTGATCTTTATTTTAGTATTGTAAATCTCCCTGTGCTTTCGTTGTTTTACAAATTTTAGCTTGAGCTGATCATTAATCACAATGCAACTAACCCAATAAGTGTGTTTCTAAGAAACATTGGATACGTCGGTTGTTTTTCTCTGTAGATTGAGAAAAGAAATGCAATTCCCATCATTGTGAGCAGTACGCAAAAGACTAGGAGACAGAGGAATCACAGACTTGTTGTATCTGCAGAGTACCAAGATTTTCAGAGATGGCAGAAGACAGCAATGACCTCCAGAGTGAACTACTGGATATGGAGTGTTTCAGACACATCTCCTCAATCCAGCCTTCTGTTCGGATCAGCGCTATATGCTTCATTATTCCGCTGATGTGTATGGATGCATGGTGGCACAAATGTGTAAATTTTATTTCAATACTGTTGTCACGAGAAAAGGATTCTCAATGAGCAAAAGATAAAAAAAAAATAAAGCACTCTGCTACCACGACAGGAAAATAATAATTAAATAAAAAAATACTGAATAAAAAAGAAAAAGGAAAAAAAAGGTATAAAAATGAAACACAGAGAGTAAAGTTAGAATAAAGAACATATAGATTTAATCAAGTCAAAAAACAATATACAAATAATTTAGTTGCTAATGCAAAAATCACGAAATTTGGGGAAAAAAAAAGAAGAAATGATGAAATTAAAAAAAAAAAAAAAATATTCACTTCGTGATCAAAACATAATAGTTACTAAAAGTTTAGTGATAGTTCAAAAGTTTCTTTTCACACAAAAAAATCTTTTCTTTTAAAGTCAAGGAAAAGAAGGTCATATGAATGCAGAAGTTGGTTAATGATGAGATTATTTACAATAATTTCAATGTTGATGTAAGCTGAAAGATTAAAAAGATTCAAACAGGAGTCTCATTTGTCGAGGCAGAGAGACATTTGATTGTACGGCGGCAGTCCTCACCTGTTCCGCTCTTCTGATGATGATTTTGAATCTAGATTCACTTTTGTCTCCTACGGAAATATTGGTCTTGGAGGAAAACGTAGAGGGAAAACAAATCTCGCAGTTTTTTTTTTTTTTGTTTTTTGTCCCCAAAGAATTTGTAAGACAAGTGGAACTCTGAAGTATAGAAAGGCTTAGGGATACTTCTCCCAAAGCAAAAACAAAATTTTCAGGTTTGTCTCAATGAACAAACCTAATGCACATGAGGTTGGTGCCATGGTATCCGTCAACAGACTTCTTCACTCGTCTAAATCATATTCACACTCTATATTAAAATTACAACGCAACTGGTAAAGGACAGAAGGAGAGAAAAAAACAACAAAACAAACACATATGTGACAGCAAGAAGCTAAATAGACAAACGGGCACAAAGTCACAACCTACATGGCAACAATGTAACAAAAGGAGAGCCTGGGAAAGGAAATGGAGAGAAGAAAAACAAAATAAGAAGAAAGAAAGCAGAGGCCAAGAGAAAAGAAAGAAAGAAAATAATAAACATATATCTAAAAATAAAAAGAAAAATCAATCTTCATGAACTACTGAACACCAACACCAAAATGTGGGCTGAGGGAGGAAAACATGTCACGGCGAAAAACAAACTACAGTTTGTCCACCAAGACTTGAGACTTAGCCACGCCTCTTCAAACGAAGAAAACATTTCACAATAGGGATGAGGTTAGTAAAAGAAAAATTTGGGGAAAAAAAAAAAAAAAAACAAGATTAGGAAAAATTTTTAAAATATTTACTATTAAAGATATAGAATGTCGTATTTTATATCATCAATTCCTCTGTTATAACCAAGAAACAGAATCTGTGCATTTCCCCTGAAAATGGAAAACTATCACACTGACCCCTCAAATGACTTCTTCGACTTGCGCCTACCACGTGACATAGGCGTGGCTAAGTCTCAAGTCTTGGTGGACAAACTGTAAAAATGAACCAAAAAAAAAAAAAAAAGTGACACTGTGAAGAACTAGAAATAAGTTAAAAATGTGTTTTGTGTTCTTCTTTGCAAATTTTGATCCCAAATTGAATGTCAAAATGTGTGATGGTGATTCTACTATTCTACTGTAAGTTCTCTTTTTCTATAATATTAACTGTAGTTGAAAGAGACCGAGAAAAATTCCTTTTACAAACTCATTGATAGTAAAGAACTTTGAAAACTGTCATAACCACGATCACATTATTTTAAACATTTTTCTTTTTATCTGTGTTTGAATCATTGTGTGTATTTTGATAACAAATTTTAAGAGATTTCTACTAATATTTTAGTTAATAAGTTCATTATCTTGATGTTTGAATTTATTTTGCCTGATACAGATTTATCTTAAATTCATCTTATACTCTTACGCTTCAATATTTACTCTTAGGGCCCAGCGGTATTGATTGCATAATTGTTTACGTTTAATCTTAAGTTACTTTGAACTCTAATTATATAGTAGAATATTTGTTTTGATGTTCATTTTCCTTTTTATCTTAAGCTATTTGAGATTTTCCTGTTATTGTTTTTAACGTTGATCCCGGTATTTTTCTGTTATTTCTGTAAGAATCGTCACTATATATTATTAGCGAAGCGTAGTTTCTCTGTTTACATCTTTTCTTTAGGGGTTGGATAGCTTGCTTTATAGATTTTTTATGTGACAAAATTGATAGCAAATTTTTTATTATTATTATTATTTATTGCACAGAGAGTACAACATAAAATAAATTCCAATAAATAATAACATAGCAGAATATAATCTATACTAGCAACACTTGCCGATACTATCTGCCATGTCTTGTCTTATGTTTTGTTCAGTTCAGAGATCGCTGTGAAATTTGATCGTAATTAAACAATGAAGTTCACATTAAATGGATTTTAACTAATTTATTATTTTAAGAGAAATCAATCATTTCAGTTCAAATCTCTTTAAGTAAGATAATGGACTGGTTATTATATATTTATTTCCTATAGTCCCCAACACAATAGGCCTTTTGAGGCAGCAATGTTAGGGACATAATAGTACCTCCCATTTTATGTTATGTTACTTCAGTCCCTGGCTTGAAAGAACGAGGAGAAGGACACACGCATACAAGAGACAACTACTTAAACCAACCATATGTGCACAGGAAGTAGTGCATTTTCATCAGTGAAATCGCACACAGTATGACTTAAATATTTGCAATGTCTTCTGTCGATTTATATTTATTGATTTATTGTAATATAGATTAACTATTTATTGCATTAAATTGATTATTTATATTATAAGAAGTAAACGACTTATCGGTTTATTTATACTGTATATTGTTCGTCGATAATATTTATTTTGTATACTTCTATAAGTATTTATTATGTTTTAAGGTATACCAGATAATTGGAAAATAATTACACAGAACTCCATTTTTTCGGTTGCTTCATGTTTTGATGATAGATTCCTACGTATTTTTGTGCGATGAATCCAAAAATGACTTTAGTTTCTATCCATCATGTCAGAATTTTTTTCAAATCGCAATTTGTCAAAATGTGTTACATATCGAAAGAAAATCACAAATATAAGACGTACTGACAGATTTAAATATGTAGGAAATGCTGCCATCTGTCGGTTTTTGATGAAAACAAATAGTTGACATTATAAACCGGCAGATGGCAGCACTGTCGTCATTCAACATGTTGTATATCTCAACTGTCAGTGTTGGCGCAACCATTGGTACGTATTCTTTGAGATCAAAAGTGTTTGTGTCGGCGGATGTATGCTGAAAAGCAAACATACAGTGTTCGAAATGGTGTCAAGAGGCTATAAAAAGTTTGCAGATTCCTTTTGTTATATTAGTGGTGAGTTAATGGTGCAAGGCAAAAAAGACATATAACATCATTCGTGCGGCAAGTTATCTCGCGTATTTCAGTGTAAAAGTAGGAGATCAAGACAAAACTTGGGCACCCCACTATGTTTGATATATGTGTGTTGAAGGACTGAGAGGATGGTCAAAGGGTGAAAAACCTGCTTTTAGATTTGGCGTTCCGATGGTCTGGCGAGGAGATGCGTATTTACACGAGGACTAAGAGGGCTGTAGCCCAGGGCGGCAACTTTAGGGAGCGGCAAAAAATAGGAAAAAAACATAAATCCTGTACTATTCAATAATATTAATATTCAACATAAATACTCAAAAATATTAAGTGCCATATTACAAGCAGAAAATGAGGGAAACATAAAAAGAAACAGACATTTCCTGGCTTTTTGAGGTGTCTGTATTTTTTTTTTCATATTCTGAGTAAATAAATTCTAATGAATAGAAGAGTTGTAAATTATCAGTAACATAGCTCAAAACTAAACGTAAACATAGTATAGTTTATTAGTGATATATTCAGACAGGAGGATCAGGAGGAAGGGCAACAAATCTGTCATAGACCATAGGCGGCAAAAGTGTAAATCCCCCTCTGCTGGCAAGAGCCACAAAATCATAGTGATGATTGTTACTTATGTTCAACAGGTGTTCACGATTTCAATGTAACAAGAACAGACGATAGACATGCGTTAGTTTCCTCTTTCTGTAATGTAGATATACTCTCAGCTATACATCACATAGTGGGAGTCAATTTTCAGAACTGCAGTTGGATTGGTGTACAACTGATAGTCAAATCCTGCCACACTCGGTGCAACATGACTGCATCAGTGCTGTCAATTGTTAGAATTTAGCTCCTGTGTTATACTTGCAGGTAGAGGTGGCAAAGACAGTGTCCTAGATGTAGCCCCACATGTGTAACACTAGCCTTAGACAGTACTAATGCATCCAGTGTGGCAGCAACTCTACTATCAGTTGAACATCTGCATAGTGACCAAAGGTCGACATATTGAATATCTCTAAGGTAACAAATAAAACTTGATTACTTCCTCTGTCCATTTGTGCCTCTTACTTTCCTCTATTCTGAACCATTCTTATGACATCCTTATCAAATAGTGCCATTATTTCTAAAAGATCCTGTATATTTACTAAAATAAAAAGTCCTAATTTTTAGAAAATCACATTACTCATACTGACGGCAGAACTTACATACTAGAACTAGTAATTCTCCTTTATTTATGCTTCTGGAAAAATAATAACGTAGACTAAATGGAATGTAATACATAAATTGTAGAAGTTATGAAGCATTACAGATTTAAATTCTAATTATGTACACACCATCAAAAGTAATGCTACCCCCACCATCACTCCCAGAAACGCAAATGAGCCAAGCCAAACTATTGTCACGGAAAGCATATATAACAAGTTGCAAATGATCAAAAATGCAGTCATTTTTAACAACATTGTATGGCAGTCCAGTGTTGTCAAATACCCCCAGTGCTAGGGCTCTCCTATCTAAGGTTTTTTTTTTCCCATATTGGATACAAATTTCTGTAGTCTAATCATCCATCATGAACACTTTGATGCCACATCAGCGACAACACAGGGTATTTCATCAGCTGACCCTACATGAAAGAGGATTCATGAATGGTCTTTCCAGGAGTGGTGGGTCACATCATTGTATAAATGATGAAGCGCGAATCAGCACAGTTGAAAGGTGTGTACATTAGTGGCATGGAGAATATCCCTTTGCACGTCTAGATCATCTACAAATAATGAATGCAGGAGAAGATCAATGCATTACATGTGCGGCACATGCCACCTATTCAGATCTCCTGAGGAAGTGCAGAGTTCTTTGCATAGACCTGTGTCCAACAGCACTATTCATCATCGTATCCACACAGCTGGGCTTCTTGCTCGATGTTCCAAGACGATGTGTACCACTCACTACAGATACAGAAGCATACCTGAATAAATTCCACTGGTTGCAAGCCAGATGCAATTAGGAAACTGAATGGAGATGTGTAGTCTTCAGTGACGAAACCCGTTAATGTCTTGGTAGAAATGTTGGTCGAGTACCTTGTGGCAACATGTGGGTGAAGAGCTTCAAGACACATATCGTGCTAGACAACGCAACACACGGCCTTCAGCTGGCGTTGTGGTGTGAGTTGCCATATCCTATAACTCTTAAGACTGCTCTAGAGTTTATAGTGGGCAATCTAACTGGTCAGCAATATGCAGATGAGGTGGTTAGGCCCATCAAACATTACTTCATGGCTATCATCAAAGGTGAAGTGTTCCAGTAGGATAATGCATGACCACACACCAGCTGTACAAACTGTGAATGTCTTGCCTTGGCTTGCCAGATCACTGGATCTGTCTCCAATCAAGAATGTGTGGGACCACATGGGGAAGCAGATCCGTCATCTTCCACGGCCTACAAGAGATGTTGTCACCCTATGCCAACAGGTTGAAGCAGCATGGCTAAATGTACCACAGGACTTAATCTGCACACTTTATAACACTATGTCGCATCGGGTGAGTTATAACAGAGAATTGAAGTTAGCATTCTGGGTGCCATATTGTGAGTACTGTGTATTGCAAGGGCAAGCAATTAAAAACAGTTCTTTTAAGTGACATGTACATTTCCTTCCTATGCATATCTTACAATTTGGACGACTCTTTCTAAGGTGCATTACTTTTGACGGTGTATGTAGTTATATAGAAAACAAATTCCATATAGTAAATTCCAATAATCAAAGCAATAAAAAAAGAATATAAATTATACTAAGAACACTTGCGTACTCCACAGCAATACTATCTGCTGTGTGTCATTCCTTATGTTTTGTTCAGTTAAGAGATGGCTGTTACAAATAATTCATACAGAAAACTAAGAACCAACTAAATTTTAATTCAATATCAGTTTTGGTTTAGTTCTTATGCTAATAACATCAGATTGTTATTCGTTTCATTAATATTTTGGGTAGTTATTGTAATGGAGTAAACGCTAGTTGCAAGATGGCACCACGGTTTTTTGCTTGATACAAAGAATTACTATTAAATGTTTTTTAAATTGGATTTACGCTTTTTTCTCCAATAACTACTTTAAATAAGTGTGATAATGAGTAGGATTATTAAAGTCCTTGGTAACTTAATCCAAAATAAATTAAAACTTATACATTTAATGGTTTTTGCTCCCATACTGTAACTAAAATTTAAGGTAGGAAATTATTTTCTATTTTACTAAATCAGATTTAAAATAGAAGCCTTTGGATGCTGTCTCGCTAAAATGAAAGAATGTTTGGAGACCTTTCATTACTCGATAGGTTCAATATTATTGGAATTGATGTAGAAATATGACAAGAAATAATTGCTAAAACAGGAAAGAAAATGTATAGAGATATTCTTTTTCGGCAATTTGTCATGAAATTCTTTCTGTACGTCGGTTCTAAAACTATGTTTCATATCATTTTCAGAGATAAATAATCAAGTCAATACTGAAGTTTTTGATATAAGGTAAGTAATGGATGGAATGTCGGTTGAAAAACAAATTAATGAGTCCCTACATTGGCTATTAACAGAATATTGGGCTACATAGACTTCAATATATCGTTCAGTGGTGAAAATTGTATCCACGAGAATGAGGTCTTAAACTGTCAAAACTGGTAATTTTTGAAGACAGAGTAATATCAAATGAAAAGTGATTCATATTTGAATATTTTGAAGGATTGTAATTTTCAAAGTTGATATTTTACTTCATCTTAACTTTCAATTATATTTGGATATTTCCTAAGATATATTCTTGTTGAATATAAACTTGTTTTCTTTATAAATTTCTCATCAAAATATTCAATGTGTTTAGTGGCAGAAATTAAAAACAAAATTAGGCACAAAAATAGTAATTTTGATTATTAAGTAAGAAATTTTAAGAATTATTATTTTAATCCTATTATTTTAAGGCAACCCTATCTTTAATGAACTGTATAAACAAAATAAAACTCCCATTTCCAAAAGTACAAGTAATAATTTTAGTGCATTTTTTGTAGGTTTGTTATTTTAGTCTCTTGTTTGAAGTATAATAGAAGTATATATATTGTCATTCTGTCACACAATAATCTATAAATTTTGTGTGACCGACAGCTCTGACCGACATGTTTTTTTTATTCTGTTGATGTAAGTTTTCGTTATTAAATTAATGTTTACGCTATCTCTTATGGTGGACATTTAAACTATTTACTAACTGATAGTAACAGTGGTCCGGGATACTAACAGTGGTAGCAGATCAGCGTGGTTGTTCGAAGAATCGACGGAAGATTTATCCGGCAGAATGGCGAATAGCGCTCTTCAGACGAGAATTGAACTTCTTACCAACGATAACTACTTGACCTGGAGAATTCAATTGAAAGGCATTCTTCGAGCCGAAAAGGTGTGGCAAGTGGCTATACAGCAAAGTAAGCCTATTAGATCCAATTATTCCTCTGATGAAGAATATAACAAGGCATTAACAGAATGGGATGAAAAGGATGCAGAAGCGTTTAGGTTTATTACTACGAGTATGTCAAAAAACACTCTAGCGAAATATGTATCCTGTGAAGATGCAAAACTGCTATGGGAATGTTTAGAGAAGGCAACTCAAAGAGATGTTGAAAGCCGAATTATCGACGTTGATATGAAATTGGCATCTTTACACCTTAACGATGGCGAACGGATTGACTCTTACTTCGATCGTGCTTTAGCTACTACGGAGGAGTCAGCTTTACTGGGACAAGATCTCTCGGAGGCAAGAATTTGTGCCTATATTTGTAAGGGACTACCTAGAAAGTTTGGATCCGTTATAGCCACCTTTCAAACCCTCGAACAGCAGTCTGTTGACCGACTTTGGAGAGCACTGAAATCACTAGAGGAAAGTGATGAATCTCGTCCGGAACCGAGGGAGAAGGCGATGAAAGGATTTGTAAGAAAGGGACATTACGACAAATCAAAAGATAAGAGTGATAAGCACTTTTATGTGTGCGGTCGCTTAAGGCATTTTGCATTTCAATGTAAAGATAGAAAAGATAGATGCAAAGATCATGATTCAAAAACTGTAAAAAAAAGAATCAGTGAGATCAGCTTCAGAGAACAAGACGAAAATGTATAACACCAGGGATAATCTTAGTATCAAGTGGAACCTGGATACTGGTGCAACTAAGCACATGACTCATGATAGAAGCATCCTTACTGAAATAGTGAGGGATTCCAGACCAATAAACGGAGCTGTGAAGGAATTCGAGAGTAAAGCGGAAGCTGTGGGGATTGTAACAGTCGAGACTATCACAGCTGATGGATCTCATATTGGGTTAGTACTACATGATGTGTTATACATCACCTCCCTGAGGGAGAATTTACTTTCTTTTGCTAAGTTAGAAGACGATGGTTATTCCCTATCCATTAAGAAAGGTGATGTGACTAAGTCGTGCGGAAGATGGGTCAATTATAAGAGGTGCTCGAGAAGAAGACTCGTACACTATACATTTACCTCGGAGTGAATCTGTAATAGATGAAACTATGAGAATTTCTTCTAATAATGGAGGACTGTGGCATTCCAGATTTGGTCATTTAAATTTTATTTATTTACAAGAGTTAGGTATGAAGGGAATTCGCCATGGTTTGGACTTAGATCAAATGCAAGAAGTCCCTCAATGCATCACTTGCGTTCAAGCGAAACTCCCATCGCAACCTCATTTCCCAGTGAACCAGCGTTCTAGGAAAATTCTGGAGTTACTCCATACAGATATTTGTGGACCCCTTCAAATTCCTTCAATAGGAAACTCACGGTATTTCCTCACGGTTACAGATGACTTCTCAGGGAAGATCTTCGTTGATTTCCTAAAAACAAAGGACGAAGCGGCAGATAGTCTAATAACTATCATTAAGGAGATAGAACGACAACAAGATTCCAAAGTAAAAGCCGTTCGGTCTGATAACGGATTGGAGTTTGTGAATCATAAGTTATCTAGTTTCTTTAGAGAAAATGGAATTAAACACCAATTAACAGTTCCATATTCACCGGAAAGTAACGGAATGGCTGAACGTCAAAACAGGACGTTACTAAATGTAACCAGGTGTCTTCTTCTTGAATCGAAACTTCCAATGAAGTTTTGGGCAGAAGCTTTACTGACAGCTTCATATTTAATCAACCGATGGCCCAAATATGGCAAAGCAGAACAAACTCCGGAGTTAATATGGACAGGAAGGAGAACTTCTGTCCGACACTTGAGAAAATTTGGATGTCTTTGTTTCTATCGGAATAGAAAACCAAATCAGAAGAAACTAGACTCAAGAGGTATTCCTGCAGTCCTGATTGGATACGGAGAATTTACGAAAGCATATAGGCTATGGGATCTTAATTAAGATCGATTAATAGTCAGTAGAGATGTTGATTTTTTTGAGGACACTTTGGCAGTTAATTCACCGTTTTGGAACCCATGCAAGGGAGAAATTACTGAATTCCTCACTATTGACTTTCAACGAGGTGAAAAGCCATTTAAGAGTACAGGTGTATTAAACTACTAGATCAGGGACAAATACAGACTGATACATCAAAAGAACAACTGATATCTTCAAAGAATCCAACCCAAACTGAAGGTACTGGTTCAGGAGAAGAAAATAATCCACTTCAGAACACTCGCAGGAAAGGCAGGCCTAAAGGACATACTAAAGAAATATGCCAGAAACGTCATTCAGAACAACTGAAGGAAAGGGAGACAGTGCTGAGGAAAACTGGAGTAAGACGATCATCTAGGACAAAAGGTGAGGAAGATGTTATGAACCAAGGCGAAGATGAAGGTGAACAAGGTCACCAATTCCAAGAGACTGCTGGTGATAATGCTAATTTAGAAAGGAGCAACTTTACATTTGATATACCCCAAACGTATCAAGATGCAGTAATCTCAACAGAGAAGGAGAAATGGATCGAAGCTATGAAGTCGGAATATGACTCCCTCATTCAACATAAAGTCTGGGAGCTAGTAAGCAGACCTATAAACGGAAAGATCATCAAAAGTATCTGGAAATTCTCGAAGAAACTGAACGATGATGGATCTACCAAGAGGTTTAAAGCTCGTTTAGTGGCAGCAGGATGTAATCAACGCTCAGGTATTGATTATGAAGAAACTTTCAGTCCTGTAATTAAACATCAATCACTCAGACTTATCCTAAGCATTGCAGCCCAAAGAAAGATGAAACTTCAGCAAATTGATGTCAAAACCGTATATCTACATGGTGATCTTGACAAACAGATATATATGATGCAACCTGAAGGATTTATTCTTAAGGGAAAAGAAGACCATGTTTGTTTACTGAAGAAGAGCATTTATGGACTACGTCAAAGTGGACGATGCTGGTACAAGAAACTACGAATGAATTTACACAAAATTGGTGCTCAATCTTCAAATGCAGATCCGTGTGTCTTTACGTGGCATTCAAATGGTGACTATCTTATTATTGGTTTTTATGTTGATGATTTCCTAATAGCAGGATCATCAGAGGAAGGTATCTCGAAATTCATTGAATTGCTTTCGAAGGAGATCGAAGTTGTAAATTTCGGATATCCGAAAAGAATTCTTGGAATAGACATTGAATGCTCAGATGAAGGAATATTATTATCACAGACGCCATATATTCGTGATTTACTAGTTAAATACAACATGACATCTTGTAACCCAACCAAGACACCTTTAGACCCTTATACTGACTTTAAAAAAATTAAAGATTCAAGGCCAGTTAATTCTACGCAGTACCAGGAGCTATTAGGTGAACTAATGTTTCTAGCGAACTGTTCGAGACCAGATATCAACTGTGCAACTACTATCTTATCACAATTTAATGATGACCCCACCACAGCTCATTATTCTGGTTTAAAAAGGATCTTGAGATATCTGAAACATACACTGAATTATAAATTGTGCTTAAATTCAAGAAGTCACAAGGGACCGAGAATTGTGACCATGACAGATGCATCTTGGGACTCAACCCCGGGAAGCAAATCTATATCAGGTTACATGGTTATGATCGATGGAAATCTTATTTCGTGGAAGTCTAAGAAACAGACTGAAATAGCATTATCATCTTGTGAATCAGTGTGTCTTAGTATGTTATCTGCTATGAAAGAAGTGATATGGCTCCGTGGATTACTAAGAGACTTAGAAAAGGATCGGGACTCAAAAGATCCAGTTTATGGACTATTATTCTCAGACAGTGCATCGGCCATCCAATCGATTAAAGATTGCTCAGTGGGTGATCGAAATAAACATTATGTGAGAAAACTAAATTTTCGAAGGAACATTTACGAAAATAATGACCTAGTGATTGAACATTTGCCCGGCAAGGAAATGTGTGCTGATATATTAACAAAACCTGTTAATGGTGAGGTGCTATTCACCCATTTAGAAAAACTGAGATGTTTCCATGAATTGTAATGAGAAAAAGCTAAGGGAGACTGTGTGGGCATATTGCCAAAAATAGCTTTATCTCATTACCATTGTTGCACGTGGTTTCACACTTGAGACTTCGTGCGTTCCTTTTGTTGATTGTCCTGATTATTTGGTCTGAGCTCCGACCGACATGTTTTTTTTTATTCTGTTGATGTAAGTTTTCGTCATTAAATTAATGTTTACGCTATCTCTTATGGTGGACATTTAAACTATTTACTAACTGATAGTAACAGTGATCCGGGATACTAACAAATTTAAATATTTTTTTTTAAATAAACAAAAATGAAGTAAGTATTCGATATTTAGGCAGCTTACAAGCCAAGGATATAGCATTTGTTAGAATAACCGGTTTTCTGTAAACGCTGTCTTCTAAAAAACAGTCATAAAGTCTTGTAATAAAATACATAATTTTGCCCTCTCGCATGAAGCTTTCGAGAACTCCACTCCAAGGCAAAACAAAATGGTATATCGTGTAGATTAGTTTAGCCGGAAGGTTTGTTCAGTTTTTTGCAAAAGTTGGATGTAGCAGTGCTTAGGTATCCTTAATGTCATTCGACACCATTTTGTTACATTGTATTGTGACATCTGTCATATCAGCGTGCATTTCAAACAAAAACTGATCATAATTGGTTAATTTTGAGTCACCAATTTAGTATTGAATATGGAAGAAGTAAACACGCAAGATCGGATGTTTCTTTGATGACCAGGCAAAAACTATTACAGCTTAATTGGGAAGTTCTGATTCTTCTGCTGTATTCACCAGACACTGCACCTTTGGATTTCAATTTATTTTGGTCTTTAAAATTCACTTAATGGAAAAAATCCAATTCCATGGAAGACTCCATAGGCAACTGGAACATTTTTTGCTGAAAAAGGTAAAAAAAGTTTGGAAAGATGGAATTATGAAATTGCCTGAAAGATGGCAGAATGTAGTGGAAGAAAAAATTGAAGATGTTGTTGAATAAAATTATTGGTAGCAATAAAAAAGTGACTCAAAATTCACCTAAAAAAAATATCTCTATGGTAACCTAAATTTCCAAAAGAAAAATATTCTGAAATTTTGAAAATAGAATTCACATTTCTCTCAAGTCAATACTTACGGCATTTTTAATAATTATTTCCCATTAATAAGTTGTAATAAATTTTATCAAAATGCAATAGACTCCCTGTTATACGATCCTGCATTAACCTTCGACAGATTAGGTGGTCTAGGTTTCTCCAGAGGATAAATCATATTTCATACCATTTTTTATTTATTCTAGGTCATTAAAACTGCCTCCTATTTAAGTATCATTTTTTTTTTCTCATTTAATACATTGGTTTAAGATTCCTTAATTCGTAATAAAAAAGAACACCAAACACATTAATAAATATTTTTAATTTAATTGAAATTTTGAAGGTCATAATGTTTTTTT
>JAFIDM010000002.1:39331422-39343363 GCA_023159025.1 Thereuonema tuberculata
TTATTTAAAGCTCTTTATCAGTACAAGTTTTAGCTCTTGCGAATCTATTTTATTTCTTTAATTGTTATGACAACTTTAAGCGTGAGATATAGATTTTAGCTCGTTTCCTCTGACCCAATTTATTGTTCGTTTCTCGAAAGAAAGACCTTTGTAATCTGTTTATGGATTGATATTTCCAAGATGTAAAAGCGACATTTATTGCTAAAATTCATAACTATATCTTATAAACATAAAGAACACATTCTGGTTTCTGTGTTTTCTACAGTTACGAATACATTTTTATACTGTTATTATTATTTAAATAATAATGGCTGTGTAATATCTTCCCTCGCGTATTAACAGTAAGTTGCTGTTGCAAAGACGCCATTTCTATGTTTAACGTCATGATTTCCAGCCGAACGTAAGTGATAAGATTTCGCCATATAAGGAAGTCTTACTTGCTAAGTGAAAAAGGAAAGTAAACAAAAAAATTCACTGTACTCTTATTTGAGAGTCTTCTAATCCTACTTCTAAAGATTTTCATTCTCGTTAACCACGACTTTATCTCTTGGAACCTTCTTGGATCATTGCCAAACAAAAGTAATCATTCTTATTCATTATTAAGCGTATTGTTAAATTGTATTATAATTTTAATTCATTGGTTACTGTATTATAAACAAATAAGTAATTATTAATTTTTATGATTACGGGAGAGTAAAGCAATTATTTACCAGAGCTAAGTAAGAACAGAACCATCTCAATTACATTTCATTCGCTTTACGTTAATTCGTTTTACGGCACTCTTACTTCGAACGTAATAAAAGCATAAAGCGAGGCCTAACTGTAGTTCACGTAATTTAATACCTTTAATAGAAATACTTTTATTTGTTATTGACTAAGAATGGGAAGTCATTCAAGTCCATTTGACAATTTTCATCCGTTTGTCTGTATTTAAAACGTATCACGCTAAAACGGATAGACATATTTCCTTAAAATTTGATATATTTCTGATTTATTTGTTTATTTCCTTTTGTTGCTTATTTTAACAATGAAAACGATTAATTTAGTGTACAACCACCCTCATTATTACCAATTGACACCTGTCTATCGATGTCTGATCATTCCCACTACCCATGAATAACTTAGCAGTAATAATTTCTTTATCATTTAATTTCCTAGAGTACTTTTATTTGCTGTATTTCTCATTTGTACGACAATATAACAATCGCACCTGTAAATGAATTCAAGGTTTGTCGTATTTCAAAAATATTCAAAATACACCAATAAAACTTCCCAAACTCCTATTTCCACAAAACAATCATTTTCTCTGACGTAATTACTGAATCTTTAAAATAAACGAATTGAATCTTAAAGTCCAGTAGTATATATAAAAACAAATTTTCACGCCAAATTTGGTGGAGTTTGGCCCAATAGGTAGTTGGACTCGAAGCACCACCTCTGTAATTCTGGCCACCCAGTACACACAAAATATTCACAGGAAAACTTAACAATTGTAGCTCAATAGAGAAACAATTCTCAGAAATTCTTACAAAAAAGTATGACGAGGATGCATGGCTATGTACGATATTATTCATAATTTTGATGAATACACTAGAGGAAATCTCAAGAGAGGAATGTTGGAAAGATTCAAATATTCAAAGTTAAGAGAAAAAGTTAAATTACGAAAAAGTTAAATTAAAAAGTTAAGTTAAAAGAAAAGTTAAAAGTCTGTGAAGTTAAGCTTAATGGCTGTGGATGATATTATGTTAGCAGCGGAGTCGAACGTAGAGAAAATCACTTAAAAATTTGGTGATAATTTATCAGTTAGATTTAAACCCAAAAAAGGCAAAAATCAGCATATTTAGAAATGGTGGAAAAATAACAAAGCAACAAAAATGGCGAACAGGACTGGATCGGAAATTTATAATACAGTATTAATTAATACTTAGGAAGATGGTTTTCATCAGCCTATATACGTAAGGAAAATTTAAAGATTAGGAAAAAGAAAGGAATTAAAACAACTTGAGAATTAATTAAAGTACATGACAAAATGCATCTAAAAATCGAAATAACGCAAACATTTAACATTATGGTAAATAGTGTAGGTTTTTGTGGGATGGATCTAATTGTGATGTTAGGGGAGCAGGTGGATCCTCTGTGATATCTCTTTGAAAAAATATATTTTAAATTAAAAACATCAATGCCAGATTATATTATAACTTTGAAATTGAAGTTATTAAAAGAAAATTCGGATTAGAAAGACTACTAAATAGATATCCACTGAAATGTATCAGAGAATTGATAGATAGAACCAAGAATGCAAAGACAAATGGTTAAATAGTATTTTTTTTTTTTTTTAAAAAAAGCCCATTAAGGCTAAATGTGAAAAGACAAGAAATGTAATAATAATAATATGGGCTGTCCCCTTCTCTCCCAAACAGACTACCTCCACCGACACAATCAGGTAGCATCGATCGTTCATCAACAGCTAGCACAGAAACACTCACTTATTCAGAACACAGTCCCATACTACAAGTACACACCACAAAGCGTACTAGAGTCACCCTCACATAAGCTGTACTGGGACCGTCCCATTCACACAGACAAAACTATACATCACAACAGATCTGACATCACACTTGTTGATAAGGTCGACAAACAGACCTATCTCATTGATATCGCAGTGCCTATCAGCAAGAACATGCAGAAAACTGACGCAGACAAGATAAGTAAATACACAGACCTAGCACACGAGCTCCAGAAGCAGTGGAGGCAGGACCAAATACGTATTGTACCCATCGTCCTGTCCGCTACTGGTCTGGTGCCTCACACACTGCATCACAGCCTCAGCACACTAGAACTTCATAAAAACACTTGTGCATGCACAACTGCAGAAGGCTGTGGTACTTAACACAACACGCATAGTTAGAAAATTTATGGACACAACCACACATCCCTGACTATTCTTTCACACTTTTTATTGTTATTTTTTTTTACACTTGACAATATGTGCGTTGGTGCTTGACCCGCCATATTGTCTTAGCTGGGGAAACCCATGGTTTGAAGCTCTTTCGATATAATAATAATAATCACACATTGCACCACAGCGTCAGCACACTAGGACTTCATAAAACACTTATGAACAACTCCAGAAGGCTGTGATACTCAACACAACACGCATAATTAGGAAATTTATGGACACAACCACACATCCCTAATTATTCTTGCACACTTTTTAGTTCAGTTCATACATTTTACCTCGGAAAAATTCCGAATTTAACGAAACTTTGGGATGTTGTTTGTTGGTGTCCAGTAATACTACACCCAATTTTCCGCAAAATTTTTTCACTTTTTTCAGTTTTTTCAAAATATTTCGAAAACGGTTGATTTTGGCGGAAAAATTTTAAATAGTAAGTTGTAGAGGATTAAATTTCCTTCAATTTTTACTTCTTCTCGCTCTTCATCGTCAAGCAGTGGCATTACGCTTTCTTCGTCACAACTCTCCTTCTGCATCTTCCTCCTGGAGATCAGGCTCTGTCGAATTTTCGCAAGCATGTCCCGAGCAGTTCTTGCAAAGGGCGGAGCACCGTAGTCCTGCTTTCTTGCAGCTGCAGGCTACAGTGCTACACCCTTTCTTGCATTTACTAGAAATGATGTTACGTATATTGTCTGGAGCTGCATTACGTCTGGTTCTGATGGGGACAATCCCTCGTCTCGTCAGCGACCACCCCCAAACTGACGGCACAATGTCATTACCCAGCCACGTCTGGACCTGGAGGTAGGTTCGAAAAACATGGTGGGTGAGCGCGTCTTTGGAGGTGGCAGTCTGGCCAATTGGAATTTAGGTTTGGCGACCAACTTAGTAAAAAGTTGGTATCGGAGGTTGTCGAGGGAATCTGTTTCCATGTTCCTCCCGTACAGTGCCACCAGAAACTTCTGGCCTGCCTCCGAAATCAGGGAGGGGGTGGCTTCTGGGTCTTTGAACACACCTCCTAGGTCATGTAGGAAAGTGTTCTTCTCGTAAATTCTACAAACCTTCTTCTTCCCTTGTCCGAAGGGGGTTGACGTGGTGTCACACCCACTGACTGCAAGCAAAAAGAGAATTTCTTGTGTGTCGATCTTGCATGAAGCTATTGAACATAACAATGATGGGGCATTGCATCTCCATTCTTTTCGAAATAGTTGTTTTTGTGTGAAGTAGAGGCGAGGGCTGTCAGTAACACTAGGAGATCTACATTTTCACCTGCGATGATAACACTGTCATATTCAGCAGCCTTCGATATTGCTGTGTGTATAATCATCACGTCTGCATCTTCAGTAGCCTGTTTCACCTCAATCCCCTTCGCTGTCATTTCTGTCATCAGCATTGTGATGAAGTTTCTTTTGTTGGTGTCGTTTGATAAAAATGTCTCTTGAGCCATTGTCACTGCAGTTGTTGCTGAAAAAACAAATATGGTGGACGAGTGCAGTACAGCCCGGCGAGATCTTTCTGCGGCTTTGGTGCTTTGATAGGAGGCGTTTGTTAGGATATCCATCAAATACTATTGTGGTATTGCACCCAAAGTGTTTTTGCACATAGTCCACATAAGTCTGGCACCGCTGACTGGAACGTAAGTGTTGTGGTCTTACTCCATACAACCTTATGGAGTAGGAACCCTCCATCAATTACCGCATATTTTCTGCAGCCAAATTTTGCTTCTCCTTGCATAGGAGTGAATACTACATCATATAATGCTGACTTGGTGCTCTTACACATTCCTTCCTCAGTAAAGAGCGACATTGGAAAGGGTGCAAGTTCTTACGCGAACAATTCCTTGAGGTCTTCCTGAGACTACTTGGCAATGCAAACCAGATTATCCTTAATGATACGCGAAGGCCTCATATCGACTTGTTGTTCAGCAGTGCCTGAACTTATCTCAGTGAACATCTCTACTTGTTCGCAGATGTGATGGAGGCATAACCTAGAAAGCACACACCTAGAAAGTCCACCTAGAAAGCACACACCTAGAAAGTCCACCTAGAAAGCACACTGTCACTGACACCACGACCACGCGTCAGCCCTCCATAACTTTTCATTGCCCTCATTAATACCTGTTCAATACTCATGCCAGACCAAATTTCAGACCAGAATTTTTCACTTCGACGAATAGTGAAGTAGCCTTGTGTCGTGAACTTGTGAAATTCCGGAGAGTTCATTTTGTCTTTCAGGTTGATCATGTCTTGGTAGTAGAGATGCGCACTTTTAGCATAATTTAAATGACCTGCTGCATGAAAGAAGGGTATCATTTCTTTGACACATTCGAGATGCAGTTTCCAATCACCCATCCGTTCAGCTTTAATGAAGTCTTTCATCAGGGTACCCATACGGAAGTACTGAATCCATAAGGCTCTAGTGGGCCTTTTCTTTGCAATCGTCGTCAGCATTTCTGTGAATTTGACAGTCATTGCATGGAATGCCTCATCCTCATGTGCCCTCATAATGATGGATCTGTCAGGAAAACTGATCAATCTGACCAGTGCAGATAAGTCTTCTGTTAAGCTGAGACGTTCAAAAATCGAACCAGACAAGGGTTGGGGGGGGGGGGGGGGGTTGAACGTATGAAAATGAAAGTAGATACCATAACTCCATTAAATTTGTTGCAAAATGGAAACTACATAACGAAAACAAGCTTTTTTATTATTTTTTTAAGATTTTGAGAAATTTTGCACTTTTTCGAAGCCCTGTATCTCGTACCTATGGGGTCAAAAAATAAGTTTGACTAGTGAAAATTGAAGAAAATTCAATCCTCTATAAATTACTAAATAAACGTTTTCCGCTAAAACCAACCGTTTTCGAAATATTTTGAAAAAACTGAAAAAAGTGCAAAATTTTGCAGTTTTTCGCCCCCCTTAAGTTTCCACAGGGTTTTTTTTGTTCGTAAAATTGGGTGTAGTATTACTGGACACCAACAAACAACATCCCTAAGTTTCGTTAAATTCGGAATTTTTCCAAGGTACCCCCTGATTTACATCTATGACACCGGACTATTTTTTACCACATGGTAACATATGCTTTGGTCCTTGACCCGCCATGTTGTCTTTGCTGGGGAAACCAAGGTTTGAATCTTTTACATAACAATAATAATGTAAAATACGCTGGCAAAATATTCCCTTTCCCCATGGAAAATTTCTGTGGGGGCTGATTACCAAAGAGATTGTCCCCACTCTTGATTGTCCCCGACGATTTTGGCCCCACTCGGATTTCGCTGAAAATTGGTATGCAGACTCCGTAGGGGGTGTATGGTCTACAGTAGCAATTAGAAGTGTGCCCGACTTCCGGTTAGACCGGAAATGAGTGAAGTTTGCTGTTCATTTCTATGTTGAAATATCAAAATGAAACCTATGCCTATCGATAGAGTTCGTTGTGGTGAGTAAAATGATATGTCATATGTGTAGCTGGCACTTCCGGTAAAAGAGATATTTTAGTATATTCTCATGCCTTTTCTCGAAAATTCTAGTCTATGGTTCTAGAAAATCTCGTCTGATTAAGAGGCATTTAGGCTCTCTGTCTTGATTATTCTAGACAATTCTAGAAGTTTCCAGAAAATGTTAGGGAAAATTCTAGAAACTCATGAGAATATACTAAAATATCCCTTTAACCGGAAGTGCCTACTACAGTGAGCTCTATCATTTTACCTACCGCATATCATTTTACCTATCACAGCGAGCTCTATCGATTGATATAGTTTCATTTTGATATTTCAACATAGAAATGAACAGCAAATTCATCCATTTCCGGTCTAACCGGAAGTCGGGCACACTTCTAATTGCTACTGTAGACCGTACACCCCTACGGAGTCTGCATACCAATTTTCAGCGAAATCCGAGTGGACCCAAAATCATCGATTTTGGGACAACCTCTTTGTAAAGTGTGCTTATGTGTGAATGCCCCTCCCAATAACTTTTGAACCAACAGTATTGATTTCTTAAAATCTTAAATGGTGTTATTGGACATACCTCGTCTTCTTTCTTAGATAAACTCAAATTGTTTTGTTCCTTTCGACAAACTCAACATGGCGACAGAGGAAATTGGGGGATGTTGAACCTCAGTCGTCCAAATTTTAAATTTGGGACTCAGCCAATTTTTAAATTCAATATTTTGATAGATCTTTGACAATATTTTGTCTAAATTTCCCTCAAAAATCAAGGAGTTGCGATGATAACTAGATAATTTCATGGAAATAGATTACAAGTTCTTTCACAAACCTCTAGTTATATTCGTTTTGTTATTTATTTATTTATTTATTTATTTTCATAAAATTTTTAATTATATTGGGTTGGCCAAAAAGTTCGTTCGTTTTTTTGACGTACTTAGGTGTCTTTAACGTCATTCGACATCATTTTGTTAGATTGTATTGTGACAGCTGTTATATCAGCTTGCATTTAAAACAAAAACTGATCAAAATCGATGAATTTGTGTCGCTGATTTAATATTGAAGATGGAAGAAAATAAGCAAGCAAGACCGCATGTTTCTTTGATGACCAGGCAAAAACTGTTACAGCTTGGCTGGAAAATTCTGATTCATCCGCCCTATTCACCAGGCATTGCACCTTCGGATTTCCATTGATTTCGGTCTTTACAAAATTCTCTTAATGGGAAAAAATTCAATTCCCTGAAAGACATCAAAGGCCTCTGCAACAGTTTTTTGCTCAAAAAGATAAAAAGTTTTGGGAAGATGAATTGTGAAGTTGCCTGAACGATAGCAAAAGGTAGTTGAACAAACCATTGAAGACGTTGTTCAATAAAATTATTGGTGGAAATGAAAAATGTGCCTCTTATTTTTACTTCAAACAGAGCGAACTTTTTGGCCAACCCAATATTTATGCAATACTTATATATTTACTAGCTGAAAGACCCGTTCTTCGTACGGCTTGCAAAAAACGATGTCCTGATGTGAATGAATATATTTGTAATAATATATTTGAATTTTTAAAGCACTAAGATTGCTTGCTGGGTAGCCTACCTGAACAGAGCCTAAATAAACACGAAACAACAGTCCCAGGATCTTAGCTTGACTCAAAAGCCCTTCTTTTATCATTTTATTATGAATTTATCCTTTATCACATTTGAATTGTAGTATTTTTTTTTCATTTCAGATATTTTAATGTTGCTGAGGCATTTTATAATTGTCCAAGATTCGAATTTTATAAAAGGCACAAGTTTTATAGAGTCAATTATGACATTTGTCGTCAAGTTGATCGTAAGCATTAGATTCCATTCCTTGCTTCAACTGAAACTTGAGAATTTCGTAAGAATTTCTCCCAGCATTGTGTATAATAGAGAATCATTTACAAATTGAACCACAGCCAAATTTAATAAGAATACTTTTCAGAACGTGTGGAATAGATTGTGGAAAAAAAGTAATTCCCACCACTAAAAAAAAAAACTCACAATCTCTTTTTCATATTCTGAACTGTTAAAAAGGAAGACTATTTTTTTCAGATGACTCTCCGTAAATGACTGAATAGATATACACTGTCCAAATATTATTCTAATATGCAAGGCTTTCATAAAGAGTTGGTCCATCCTTTGCTGCTATAACAGTCTTCACAACAGTGGAAAGGTTTTCTACTAGACAATAGTGCTACAATATTGTCACGGCTACAATAGACTAGCTGCGGGTATTTCATTGCATTCTTCTCTTAAGAGCATTCCCTTTCGTCGCCGGATTCGCTTTACTTTGCAATCGACTCTCCACCTTATCCCAAAGTTGTTCAGTGGAGCTGGAATCAGGGCTTCGTGCAGGCAAATTAAGATCTTCACAATCCATTGCATCAAACCATTCCTGCATAAACGCCACTGTGATGGCGATATAGGAAAGAGCCTTCATTGAACTGTTTTATAAAGTTGGACACAGAACTGTATAGAACAGAAGGGTACAACCTTTTGAAGCCTGAGGGCCAATATTTTTATAAAAGTGTTGATGGATGGCCTCAGCAGCCCATCCTCCAACCCTTACTCTAACTTCCTAATAAATGATTTGATAATTCCATTTATAAACAATAATGAAGTATTATACATGTAATTTACACAAATGTCTTACTAATTAATGATTTGACAGTGCCATAATTTACATTACAACCTATTAACAAACATATTTGATAATAACCTTCAAATTATCAAATATAGTGCTAGTTGTGTTTCATACCAGCATTCAAATAGTAATGTCTGAATGACATTTTTCAGTGTATCTTTTGGCAGCAATGTAAAGGTTCAAATTCAATTTCGGAGGGCCGTGGATTGTACACTCCTAGTCTAGAATATCGTTACTTTCTACATCGCTAAGATTCGCTGTCACTGGAACTAGGAGGTTCAGTGCGAACCCTAGACCACTGCGTCTCTTGCATCAAGTTTCAAAGTTGGCATAACATTCGGACAGGTAGCGTTCTCCTGTCACCCACCAAACAGATTCGTCCATTGGACTGCCAGATGGTGAAACGTGATTGAGCGCTCGAGAGAATGCGTATCCACAGCTCCAGCATTCAATAGTGGCGAGCTATACCTCACTGTACCTAACTTTCGATGCTGTCTACAGATAGGATTGTGAGACCTTGGAAACCCTGTCAGCTCACAACCAGTTACAGCGCTGGTGATATGGTATTAATTCATCGCATCATGCGCTATAGCACTCGGCGGTCCTGTTTTGTGTTTTTATTTGACATAGCAGTTCTTGCCAACACTTCATTTTAACATCGTTTATCAGTTAATTGGAGTATAAATTCCCCGAATTGATTTGATACAGAAATGATATTCTACTTGATTCCTTGATTCGAATTGATTCCTTTTATATCTGTACCAGAGTATTTGCCCATCGTATATTATGAGGGATAGAAAATTAAAATGAGTGCATTGCTAGAAACAAAAATGAGCGTGTTTATTGGAAGGCTTGGTGAGGGCATTACTGGGAGCTGACGGCGCTTCAATTCAATGGCAAATTGACATCACTCGGTTGAAAATCGATTCTGGGAATAGTGACGATATCACCTCTCTTGCTTTCCGAAAGAGCTTCTGCCGTGATTAAATTGCGGTGACACTCCTTAAAGACCAATCGTATGCCATTAGAGAGTCCTTTCTTTGGATTGAGGTTGCGAAAGAACATTACAAGTGAACATTTTCTTCTGACTCAGCTGATGAAGTGGAATTCCGCAAAATGTGAGTGTGAAAAAACTCTGCAGGATAGTTTCGTTCATCACTTGGATCATCCTACGCTACTACAACTGCGCAGCAGTAGCTGGGACTTCCCGGGAAGCTTTCTGATCTGTTGCATTACAAACAGAGGGATATATATATATATATATATATATATATATATATATATATATATATATCGCTCGTGGGCTGCAATAGTGGCACAACTCAAAAAAACAAGTTCTGAGATAATTGAGTTCAAAGATTCAGCATTGTATTGAAATGTGTATGTCATACAGTTCTTTAATATCATTTGTTGATGGAATATTGAACTAAAAGATATGCCGCTGGTGACGGTGGAAAGAAGACCAATCCGCACGTTGAAGAGTTCATTAATTCCAAATTCATATTTTTGAGATGTGCCACTATTGCAGCCCACGAGCGATATACAAAATTGAATATACTATACATATGATGAGCTTTGGTTGCACAATACATAGTCATATCCACGACTGAGAAGGGGTGTCCGAATACTTTTCATCAGAAAGTATATTCGAGTTGTGTGTGGTGTGTGGTCGGTTCGCACCGAAGTGCGAGCTTCGTTGCCGAAGCATCCGTGCTCCAGGGAGCGCTAGTGTTCCCAAGACGGCGAACTCCTAGCAGACTCCCTAGAATTACAAGGGAAAGATACTGGGGTGGTTTCCCGTGGCCTTCCCCAGGACGCCATTAAGGAATGACGTCAGACCGAAGAGAAAGTGAAGAAGAGGCTACAACACAGGAAAGGAAATTTTTGAAACAGCCATGCTCGCTACCGGGATTTGAACCCGGGCGCTGGCACATTGATCTCACGACAGACCGACGCCTGAGACCGCTCGACCACACCAGATATTCGAGTTAGTCAATTGTAATTAACAAATATATTACTTTCTTAACATCGTAGTTTTATACACGTACAAGAATTAATTGAATATCCATTAACTCTTACTATAAAAGTATTTTGCTTTCTTGCATCCATTTACTGGTCTTAAATGTACATTTGCTAAAAACTAACTTTTGAGAATTCGAAATGGGTCTTATCTAATTGAATGAAATAATATAATTGAAAGTAGATGAACCAATTTCAGTGACATCCAAAGTAATTGAACAGGGTTCGGAGTCTTTAAGACATTTGCCACTCTTAGTGAGTTGTAAATGATCGCGAATATTCCAAATGAGAAGCATTTCTTAATTCTTCCTTTGATATTAATGCAAGTAAAATTTCTCCTTCAAATATTTTTGTTCCATAAATAAATACAACCAAGTATTTAATTTCCTTTTAGAGAGAGAGGAAATTTCGAATTTAGACATGAAAGTATGAAAACTTTTAATAAGACATTAACATAAAGATATAACGCACCTTTTAGAACGAGTTACGTTTTAAAAGAAATAATTGTACACATTTATTTTATTTTTCTTTAATTTCACAAGAAGTTGTTTCTTGTTAAAAAAATAGCCTGTTTCTTCTTAATCTTCTTTCCCGTTGTTAATTCTCTCCAGAACAGCAATAAATACAATTGATGTCTTGCATT
Organism: Thereuonema tuberculata; assembly: GCA_023159025.1. Classification (NCBI taxonomy): domain Eukaryota; kingdom Metazoa; phylum Arthropoda; class Chilopoda; order Scutigeromorpha; family Scutigeridae; genus Thereuonema; species Thereuonema tuberculata. Next base: position 39,343,138 of record JAFIDM010000002.1, read on the forward strand.
AATATAGTTTGACAGATCAGTCTTGACGAACGAGATTTCTTCGAGATTCACGGGAAGTCCGAGATCTTTACTTTAGCCTCTTTCCGAGGTTTCAAGAAATGTATTGTCCTCAAAATGAAAGATGACCGGCGGAAGTTTGAACTGCGCAGCCCTTCCGGTAGCTGATCAATTATGTTTGCCTGTCACAATGGACGCCCGTCGTCTGTTTTCACTGAGAAAGACATGT
>JAFIDM010000002.1:39343763-39360101 GCA_023159025.1 Thereuonema tuberculata
GACAGATTACACTACATATTGGACGTAACGCTATTATTATTATTATTTTAATCTATCTTAATATTATTACTCGCAAATTACTTATAAACTTATTGAGATAAGATATCTAGTCCTTCAAACTAAAGTTAGCCGCCGGAAACTTGAACTGCGCAGCCTTTCCGGTAGCTGATCAGTTATGTTTTCCTGGAAAAATGGACGGCGACATGTATTCTTACCGAGAAATTCTTAAACTTTTGGTAAAGTTTAATTATCGAGGAAGTTCCAAAGTAGAAAAATACGTGTTTATTTTTAAACTTTCATTTATAAAGTATGTCTATTAGATTTCAGACTATTTTTTTTTCTTTTTCAATGGTTTGAATAGAACTAAGGGCTTATCGCCAGCATAGATTTCTTTTTATTTATTTTTTTATTTATTTATTTATTTATTTATTTAATACGTTTGGTCGAACTATTTGCTCATCACTAGTCACGAAATGGCTTCAAAATAAATTCCTAAATAAAATTTCCATTTTGTTAACTAACCAGCGATTAGCCCAATGGCGGATTCCTGTCAGAAGATCAGACGGAAATGCCTGACCAGACTAATCGAGGCTACATGCGCAGATCTCACAAAAACAGGGCGGCCAACTTTAGTTTAGAGGACTATATAGTGCTTTGGTGAAAAAAAAATTCTGAATCTTTACCAAGGATTAAATTTACTTTTTATTTATTACTTCAAATAAAACCAAAGTTTTATTAAACATCTTTTACGTTCTAATTTATAACCACTTTCAATATTAACCTTTTTTAGCCTATTTCCTAGAAAAGTAAGATTAATCAAACTAGTCAATTGTTCCTTCTTATTTTTGAACCGCTAGATAGATCTTCCTGGGAATTGGTGTGCATATTTTAGGGCTTTTAAATTTGCAATTTTTTCCAGTTGATCCTTAACGAGAAATTAGCGCAAGAAGTTGACAAAAATTCCCATAATACGTTTGTATTAGAACCGAACCAGTGATGTCCATTATTAAATATTATATTTCGTAAACAGATTTCCTGGCGTTTTGAAATGATTCAGATAATCAAGTTAAAGCACTCTAAATTTAAAAATAACTATAAGGTTTTTCGTTTTTGTCCAACTTCAAAAAATAATAATAAAGAAATAGCATTTACAAGAAAAATAAAGCATTTACGTATGTACATAATGGTTATTGACTAAAAAAGCAAAACGCACAGATACTTTTAAAAAATAGATTAAAAAATATTTCAGACTATTTTCGCTCAGCTACAGACATTTTTCAATATCAAGGATTAAAAACAGGACAGTGTAAAAGAAATATCAACCAATAAAACTCAAGAGTCTATTGCAGGGCTTGTGGGACCCGTAGATTTGAAAAACCAATCGGATGTGATGAATAGGAGGGAAGCGTCAATTATGTTTAAGACAGCGGCTCCTGGTGGTGATCATAAGAACTGGAAAGTAAACAAATGTACAAGTGGTGTGTATGTACATAGACATGTTGAATTGTATTGGTTTACATGCCTTTAAATTCCACTTTTCTGTTTGTCATTGAAAAAGTTCTGTAGACGGAACGAAACTAGTCTAACGTTTGTAAATATTTTTTTAATATATTTTTTAAAAGTATGCGTTTTTAGTCAATAAATTTTAAGGAAATTATAAGTAAAGTAACTATCCACGCAAACCAATCCCAAGAAAATGCACTGTCTACTGATAAGCGCGAAGCACAACATTTTTCATTTCTCAAAACTGAATCTGACATTTGGTCGTAGTACATTTTGATATAGTCCTGTATAACTATAGACCAATAGACTTATTGTACAAATCCATAAAATAGAAACAGCAAAGACAGACCTGGAATTATGGATTGGAATATTAAAAATACAGTCAGTAAGAAACGTAACCTTCTAACAATAATGCAGATTCGGCATCAGTGGTTAATGTTTTCGTACCATAATCTAGAGAATAGGAAATAAAGTTTTGTTGTCTAGGAGGATTTGTTCAACAATACTAAGTCTTTAAGATAAAGACGAACGTCTTCTCAAGCAATTACACAGTACATTCTACAGGATTAAGATCCGTAGAGAATGGAGTCCAATCCTCTCATTAACTTATTCGAATGATTTTAGTTGAAGAATTAATGAACATTATTATCTCTTAAGATGCAAATCTTCGCCAACTATATCATAACAGAACATGGGATTAACAATTCAAATGCGCAGTTTGAATGTTATTCCTTAAAAAGATTCATTGAGACCTGCGCACTGCTGGCACATGAATTTTCTCACTAATTTTCCATTGGTGAGTTTTTCATTGCGTATTTTTTTCCTTTGAGGCACCACTGCGCTTCCGTTGTATCATTCATACCAGCATCAGTACGGAGACCTTGTTATTTACTGGTGACTTTTCCTGACTGATGCTCGCCAACGAGGCGAAACAGCTGCACCAGGATGTCACTTGTAAATAATTTGGTCTCGCCCACTGTTATGGTAAAGATAATTTTGAGGTTTTTTGGGGTTTTTTTTTTTCAGAACACATTATACCACATTGTAATTCTTTTTTGTTTTATTTCCAAGGATAGTGTAAGTCCAGATTTACTTTTAAGTTTATCCTAATTTATTGTAAAAAAAAAAAAATCATTATTTTGTTTTAATTCCATAGATATATGCGAACGTTGTCCATATTTGAAAAATGCTGTCGATATAAAGATTTACAGAGAGCCATTTTCCCAGTTGCTTCCGAAATTACGTGTGAAGAAGCTAAAAGTAAGTACTACTCTTAGAGAGGATGTCATAGGTCGTAATAGGATGAGTCCATATTCTGTCACTTATTTCTGTCATCTTAAACCCTTTTAATTTTTATTTAAGGGCTTGACTAAGGGCTTTTTTGTTAAACATTTTAGTCTTATTTTTACAACAGCCTCAAAGGAGGGAGGTAGAGGCATTATCATTACTTGCATTATCGAACAAAGTGGCAGTTCTACTCTCTGCCGCCATCATCCCTCCCCTCTCCGAAAGAAAACATGTGATACTTTAATAGAGACTTCGATGCGAACGAATTCAACCACTATCCAGGAGTAGTAGGAGGACCCAATAACAGCGATCCAGAAGGCGTCAATATTTTATGAATTTTTTTATTTCAATTACTTTTAATAAAAAATCAACATGTTCATGCAATCCTCCACATGAGGACCTTACATTTGATACCATAATTACCCCTGTGTCTCGTGTAGTCCCCGAGAAAAAGGGCTTACAGATTGTGGTGAATGTTTGTGGCCAATGATTCGTAACATTAGACAAGTCGACTAGAAATAAGATATGGCAAGAACTCTGTTTATTCATGTGATGCAGGGCTTTAAATAGTTTATATACAAGGACTTTGATTGGTTGCTGTGCTTTACAAATTGATTGGGAGATTTAAATTACACGTGGGATTTAACTGACGTTTAACTGTCTTTTTAAATAATAATGAAACAGGGAAAAGAAGCCATGGTCAACGGAAAAGTTGAATAAAATAATGGAATTAAATAAGAAACAGTAAAAATTAGAATACTCAATGGATAATATACTGATAAATATATATATGATAATATATATGATAAATAAATGCTGATTAAGGATAAATAAAATTATAAACGTAAGATAACTAAGAATATACAAAGAATAAATAGGACTATTAGAAACAGATAAATGCGAATGTTTACAGTGAATAAAAATCATTACGATATATATTGATAATTAGGTGAACGCACAACTATTCATCGCATAGTAGGGACTGAGCATCCAATACTAGGGGGGAGAACTGAGAATTGAGATACATTAACCTTCCTTTTATTTTAAGTTTTCCATAAATAAACATCCAACAGAATCTTAAAGAAAATCCATCGCGCCGCTTAAGTTAGGGATTTCAGATGTCAGTTTGAAAGTTGGAGACCAAAACCAAAGGGTCTGTGTTTAAAGTTGGACCGTAAATAAGCTCTACTTTTTTTAAAAAAAGACAGAAAGAAAGAAATTGCAAGGCACAACATTATAAGGAAAATCTACCTTAAATTCTTTCATTTAACTTCTGATTAATAATGTGTAATGCTGAGGAATTGCTTTTAGAAATATATTTATAAATCTATTAATATTTTCTTTTTCGTAACTACTGAAAATTATTACGTATTTTTTTTTTCAAAACAACTTTAAACATTTGATCACAAGTCATTTTTATGATGTGTGATAAACATAGGTTCCTATTATATGACTATTATTTTTTAATTGCTGTAGGATGTTTTGGATCCGATCAACAATTCAAAATCTGGAAAGCAAAGACTGTATTAGAACCAAACACTGTAGACTTAAAGAAGGAATGTTCGTAAGTAGATTTCCTTTTCGTTTAAACTAAATATAAAGCGCAAAACTGTTTGATCCCTTAAAACTCCTAAACCTATTTGAATGCGGTTTTCACCATTTGATAGCAGATGTAGCAGAGATTGTTTTTGGCCACGTAGCATTACTTTATTACTTTCGTATTCAAACAGAGAAGAAAAAACAAAAACCTAACGGGAATTGCACGAATTAAATAAAAGCGCTTTTGAAAGCCGAAACCGAAACAAATAACTTCGCTGCGTCTTTTCACTGTTGCGCTTTACAGTTAACTCAAAATTATTGTTTGAGTTAAGGTTAACTTTCGAACCATTCAATTAAGCTCATGTTGTGTTCTGAGCTTGTGGAGGTGTTAAATTGAGCTTCTTTATAGATTTAAATCATGTTTGTATTACCATGAAACAAGGATTGTAATGTATTTTTTTCCCTCGCACAACTAGCGCATGCGACGGACGTTTTTTGAAGTTGAATGTTTTTGGCGAAATTTTTTGGAATATTTTACTTTTCAAAGTTTATTATGTTTTGCTTTATGTAATTTCATACTTTCTAAGTAAATAATTGTTAATTAATTAGTTGCGTTAACTAATAATAACAATAACATCTACCTACACATATACTGTATAAAGCGGAAAAAGAATGTTTGTTTGTTGTTAACATATTAACGGTAATATTTTTATAAATTAGACAATGGAAAGTAAAATAACTAAAAGTCTAAATATTTGTGGTTGTGAGAGTGAACGAATCATTGAAAAGCAGATTTTATTGAGTTTCTGTTTATTTCAGTGTACTTCCATTATTTCAAATAGTGGCTGAATAAAAATTGGGAAGATAGTTATTACCAGCTATTTCGTAACCATTTTTTTCCCTCGATATTTTCATTTTTTTTTTTTATCTAATGAGATCTTTGTGGCCTCAGTAGCGGAATCGTAAGGTGTTTGGTTGGGGGTTGGAGGAGGCCCATTTGATCCCCGGCGGAAGCAGGGATTTTCCATTTTTCTTCAAACGGACCCTAGGGTCTACCCAGCCCTCTGTAGAATGGATACGGGTTTCTTTCACGGGCGTATTGACCTCATCTCACCTCTGTTGGTCAAAGAAACGTTGGAGCCTTAACTTCAGCGCCCTGTGGGCTGTAAGGGTCAAACCTAATCAGATCTATAAATGAGGTAAGACTAACTTGACAATACAGAAACAATTACAACATCTGTACCTTCTCTCCGCAAAATAAACCGCAAATTACGCTGTGAAGATAACGCCAAGGAAAAGAATAATCAACTCTGAAGAAAGATCACAGGCCGAGGTGGTCCAAAGAAGCGCAGGGAAGAAAAGGTCCTAGCATTTTCTGACCAACAAGATTAAGTTAGGTTTGGGTGGTTAATAAGGTCCACCCCCCCCCCCCCCCTTTAACCCCATGAAAGCAACCAGGTCCCCTGAGGGCTAGCTGAATCCTAGGGCCCTTTTTAAGGAAAAAGAACTATGAAAGAAGTTTCCAACCACCTCAAAGGGATCGACCCTGACTTCTCTAAAAACACCCTCCGTTTTCTTCCCGAAATGGAAGAAATTCATCATTGGATGGAGAGACGTTGTTTACGTTTAAATTCCGTTTCATCTCATCTGCAAAAAAGGTCAGAATGTTTTTTGAAAGGAAAGAACCTTCCTAACCACCTTCCATTCCAGATTCCCGGACATACCTATGGTGGAGAGATACATTAACATATTAAGTGAAATGTCTCATGCTGTCATTCTCATGTTTTTTTTTTCTCTTGTTATCGTATTAGGTACAGTCAATTCTCAAAAATCCCGCAATATCAGAAACCACGGTTACTGAAGCTTTGAAAATAAAGTTAGGTTTCCGCGGAGCCTCTTCACGTTTTACTTTTATTACTCTCTGTTATAAACACAGCATTTGGTGGATGTTTTCTTATCAATTTCCAGAAGCAAGACAAGACCAGCCCACATACCTTATCCGTACCTCAGCACAATGGGTTAGCTGCTTATGCCCAAATCACACCATCATATTTTTCATCATTGTTTTCAATCATTCACCATTTCTTTGAGTTCTATGATCGTGTGATTTGCCTCACTTGACCATTTTCATCATTGATTTCAATGATGAAAAAATTTAGAAACTGCTCTATCCGATCGATGTTTTCAATGATAGCAATTAGTGAAAGCTCCAATCAGAACAGACGAGCTCGAGAGCGAAGAAGTCAACCGGCGCCATTTTGCCACCGTTTCGATTGAATCGGAAGGCTTTTATAAATTAAGTATCACGGTGAGGAGATTATCTTTCGAAAATAAACAATATTTTTACTGAAATAAATTAATTCTCTGCGTTAGAATCTGCAGATGACAACTTTTTAAAGAGAGATTTCATTTCTTCTTGAGCTTCGTTACGCTCGCACAGGCCTGTGAGATATGCCGCTGTTTCACCTCGCTTTCGCTTAAATAGTAGAGATGCTTGAATACAATATACAATTAGTTTCGAACAGATTGACAGCTTGCTAAAAGTCATTTCAAATTCTACCCAAATTGCGTTGCCGAAACACGATTTTAACCTCTTAAACACGGTCTTTTCTTAACTGGGGAAATTTTCGCCATAACTTTCGAGCCCAACTCTGATTGGCTAGCGCTCTGCCAATCATACGCACTGTTTCATCATATTTCGTCAGTACGGTGGAAATAAAGGACAGGGATCACTTCAGTGAAAACAATGATCATTTCAATGAAGCAAATCAATGATGAAAAAATATGCTGGTGTGATTTGGGCATTAGGAGCGCTTGCTGAAACACTTTCATTCGCACTATGCTTCACTGCCATTGTAGATAACAGACGGCAGAAGCTTCTCTTGATGGAGCTCGTGTCGAAGCTGCACCATAGACATCTCAGGATATTTTTCGTTAATGCGCATGACCGCCAAGAGACTGCGTTACCCTTTTATAGTAGCGAATCCGCGAGATTGGAATCAGTAGATAACGAGGATTTATTGTATTCCCGGGACATTGTAAGGGACGCGGATTTGAGAGAAGAAGGTAATAAAAGGCGGATGAAAGAAGTCTAAATGATATTTATTCTGAACCCAGATCTATGGCAAATCAGGATGTATGTTTGTTAATTTGGAACCAAGTGTTTTTAAAATACTTTGTTAATAATGTATTCATAGAAAACTGGAATTATTTCTTCTCGCTTTTAAAAAAATCCAGATTTCCATGTTATGGAATTGTATACTTCACTATAAAATATAGCGGAGGACAAAAAAATGAATTTATAGCATCTTATTATAATTTTACTGTCTCAGTTGTCAGCCCCTCACTACTGAAAGGTGTATTTAATTGGTAGGTTCCTGAGGGGAGTTTTCGTGGATGCGGGAACGTTAAACCCTCACCCCACAATTTTAAATTTCAGTTTAAACGACAACGTTTCAAAATTCATTTTCCGCCATCTTGAAACTATCGTCGTATTCATCCGCTGTCCTGAGAAGAAAAAAAGCAAAAGAATTCTTTAATTTTCTGAAACTGAGAAAAGAAATCAAAGTTTTCCAAGCAGATGTTGTTAAAGTACTTTCGAATCCTTCCAAAATGACAAATTTACGTCTTATTTATTCAGGGTACTGCGTGTTATGTAAATACCGTAAAAACGTTTGGAGTGAGTTACTGAAATGTAAATAGTCTTGAGCTTGCACCTTTTCTTGAATTCTGCAAGTGTAAAAGTTCAATGTGTTGTTGGATATTCCAACAGCTAATGCAGCTCAGTATTTGCAATTAAAACTATTCCAATTTTTGAGGAGGATGATTGGCTACAGCCACGGGTAGAGCCAGAATTTTTCAAAGGGGACTGACTATACCTGCAAAAAGCGCACACTAGTAGTTTTTTATTAGTAAATTTCCATAGGAAATAAGCTCTTGAAATCGTCATCCTGGCAATACGAATGTCTATTAAGAAACCCCATTTTATCCAATCTATATCCCAGCTGAAGGCGGGGGCTTTAACCCCAACTATCCCCCCCCCCCCGGATCCGCCTAAGGCTACAGAAAATTTATTCTATAAATATTTATTTATAGGCCGTAGCTTATATATAGGATTTTGTTCCTGGTTAGGCTAAATTAGGGCGCCGACCTCCAACAGTCAAAATTCGGGAGGAATGGGGTAAGGTTGTCTCATCTGGCCAACCAAATAAAAAACAAAAAATGATTTGGATTGGACTAAACAACTAAGTCTTGGATGGAGATATAGAATAATAAATATTCATTTTGAAGTAGATTTTCCTTCAAAATGACTTTTATTATTGTAATATTCATTGAAATAACAGTTGTTGCAATACCCGATGAAATATAACGATCTCAAAACATTCTTTAAATATTAAATGCTGATTAGCAGTCATTGTTAATATACGTCATTGTAATAATATCAATAATGTCATTCCGTCTACGGAGTTCTCAATATGGCTGACGTCGCAATAGAAACAAATCTTAAAAATTTATTACTAAGGTTTTACACCATTTTTTTTCTTTGAAAATTAAATTAAATTTACATGTAACAGTTAAGTCTATTTCAAAGCTTTCCAAGTTGAAATTATTGCTTGAATTGTCAGAAAAGTTTTTGACATATATTCGTATTTGTATTTTTATTTTATTCAATATTTAACATTATTAATTAATTCAGCTTAACTACAGAAGAATGTAACGATTTCAAATAAATGTCATGTTGTTTGTGGAAAATAAATCTAAGGTATATAGAAGGGACGCCATATTAGTTTTTATTTCAGCCGTAAGATGTCATTCTGAATGATTAAAAAATATCAAAATTAATTTAACACTTATGTTTAAAAGAATGTTCTAGATGAAAGTAACTCTTGGGAAAAACCTGGCTTTGTAAAATTTTTAGTAGTTAATTAGATATTTTATCTGAACTATCGGATGTAAGATAGTATTTTATAAGAAACAGTGTTTATAGAATGCATTCTTAGAATTTAATTGGTAATTTCTTGTATTTTTTTTCTAGAGCCCTCAAATTTTTTGAAGAATTCAAAAGTTGTCCTGCGACTTACACCATGTTGAAAAAGAACGTGTTTTCTGCAGTGAATGAAACCTATTGTGGAGTGAGTTCTGTAAACGTTTCCATTGAAAAAAAGGTCCTTTTGATTGCTATGATGTTTCCATTGTTCTCTCGATCACTTCTTTTTAATGAATAAATTTGATCTTTAGAATTATGAAATTGGTTTCTATTATTTAAGAAAAAAGAGGAATTTATTATAAGAAAAACAAGATGATTGATATTTCGACAAGCAAATGGCCGCCGTTATGACGAATGAAATTGTAAAACACTTAGAATCAATAAGAAAAGTGATTTTGCTGCGTCTGCTCTTACACAAGACAACGTAATGCTAAACTTTTAATAGAATAATGGAGGAGTTATTAATGCATCATGTTGAAATTTTACAAGATCTTCATCATTACGGCCTTCGTGGTCACATGCCTATTTTCATTCGCAATTTTCTTGCGAATCGTACCTTTCAAGTACGTCTAGGATCTACGCTCTCTACATGTTATCCTCAAGAACTCGGAGTACCTCAGGGCTGTGTCTTGAGCGTTACCCTTTTTTCTGTAAAGATTAATGGCATCATTTCTGTTTTGCCTTCGTCAGTTCACCACTCTTTATATGTTGACGATTTACAGATCTCTTGCAGTTCTGTTAATTTGCGTCTGATTGAACGACAACTGCAGTTAGCTCTACATCAGTTGCAGACTTGGAGTGTTTCTAATGGTTTTACTTTCTCACAATCCAAGACTGTGTGTGTCCATTTCACTCGACGTCAGGGAATTTTTCCTGATCAGCAGCTGACTCTTGGTGGCGTCTCACTTCCATGTGTGTCTCAGCATAAATTTTTAGGCCTCATTTTTGATAAGAAATTGACTTTTAAGGATCACATACTTGACCTTCGGAAACGGTGTCTTTTAAAACTAAATTGTATCAAAGTGCTTTCGCATTCCAAATGGGGTGGTGATCGCTTGGCCTTTTTGCGCATTTACCGAGCCCTTATTCGATCCAAATTGGATTATGGCTGCATTGTCTATGGCTCTGCGCGACCGTCTGTCCTTCGGACACTTGATCCTGTACACCATCAGGCCCTCCGCTTCTGCCTCGGTGCTTTCCGTACTTCACCGATTCCCAGCCTGTATGCAGAGGCTCTGGAACCGTCCCTGCACTTTCGTCGACAAGTTTTGTCTCTCCAATATTTCGCCCGTATTTCTTCACTTCCCAATAATCCTGCTTATCAATGTGTGTGTCGTCCTCGTCAACGACGTCTTTTCACCAATCGTCCTTCCATTATACCACCGTTTGGACATCGGGTGACGACTTGGCTCAATACACTACAGCTCGCTGACCTTCACATTGCCACTCTACCTACTTCACCATCCGCGCATTGGAAATATCCTCTCCCCACCTGTGATTTCTCTCTTCGTACTTTTGCGAAAACCAACACTCCCTCGACAGTCTTTCAGTCTCTGCATCAAGATTATTTGTCCCGTCACTCTGATTTCAACATCTTCTATACCGACGGATCTAAAGGTGCAGATTATGTTGGAGCTGCTTTTTACACTGCTACTTTCAGTCGTGCTGTTCATCTTCCTTCTGAGGCATCTGTGTTTTCTGCTGAGCTTTATGCCATCTTCCTAGCTTTACAGTATGCTTTGCAGGAGAAGTTTACGCACACACTTATCTACAGTGATTCTGAGAGCGCTTTGCGGGCACTGTGCAGTCACACCCTGAAGGGTCACCCTTTTGTTTTATCCATTTTAGATTTTTTACAGCGTTTTCACCGTTGCACTATCATTTTCTGCTGGATCCCAGGCCACGTCGGCATTGTCGGCAATGACCACGCTGATTCTCTCGCAAAGTCTGCTGCTAGTTTACCCTTGCGACGGATTTCCACTCCGGCCTCTGACATCTACGCACTTATACGTTCTCGTCTCCGATCTGCCTGGCAACATGAATGGGATGCTCTTCACGGCAATAAACTTCGTCTTGTCAGTCCTTCATTATCCTCTCCTGCCACTAGACTGTTTCCAACTCGCCGGAAGGATGTTCTTCTGGTGCGTCTGAGGATCGGCCATACAAGACTGACACATAACTACTTATTGCTCAATCGTCCACCTCCCCAGTGTTCTACGTGCAACGTTGTTTTAACCGTCCATCATATTTTAATTGACTGTCCTGCTTTTATTCAACATCGTCGTCAGTGCTTTTATCCTCTTTTTAAATTTCATGTTCCTTTTCATATTTCATTGCTTTTAAATGATAATGATCTTTTACCCATTTCATCAGTTTTACACTTCATTCATCAATGTGGCCTTGCCACTCTATTGTAATTCTCAGATTTTTTACTTTTCTTCTAAATACCTATCATTTTACCTATATCCTATTATCTTACTTTGCACACTACCTGTTCTTTTCTTGTTTTTGTCCTTTTTAGCTAGATACATGTAGTTAGTCTTCATTCCATTTTCTTTTCTTTTTTACCTTTCTTGGCGCAGCTTAGCCGCAGCTGCTTTTGCGCCATAAAACATCAACCAACCAACCAACCAACCAATGTTGAAATTACTCTCTAATGGATTACACTCAATTTTTGTTTACACTTATTACCAAAAAAAAAACGACGCACCTAGAAGGAGTTGTCCGATTGTAATGAAATTTCGTATGCAAAGACATTGAGACCGCCCACGCAAATGATTAAACTTTGGTGTCCAATGAATGAATAGCGAGAGCTACAACGCATCAGAACTGCGCACTCAGCAGGTGTATATAAAAAGCGATTCTCAATCGGATGGTCAAAATTTCTGTTGCATTGCGAGTTAGGATACTTTTCAACGACTGAAAAAATGCCTCGCCGAAGGATTCGAGCTAATTACGTGCAACTGTCAAAGTTTGAAAGAGGTCGTATCATTGGATTGAAAGAGGCAGGTTGGGCAAATCGGAGAATCGCTCGTCGTATGGGTCGAAGTGATGCGGTGATTAGAAGATGCTGGCAGGAATGGGTGGACAATGGCAGATTTCAGCGTCATGAAGGTAGCGGTCGACCTATGGCCACAGTAGAGCGGGAGGATAGAGTGATTGTCAGATCAGCTGTCACAGCGCCTGAATCATCGTTATCAACCATCAGACGTGCGACCCGCACACGAGTGTCCACCATGACTATTCACAGACGGCTGAGAGAGCGACATCTACGCTCGTACCGATCGCTACGCCACCTGCCACTCACGTCTGCACACCGTCGGGCCAGATTACAGTGGTGCTTGGCTCGATCCGGTTGGAATGATGCTGACTAGGGACATATAGTGTTTAGCGACGAATCCCGCTTCCAACTCTATCCTGACGATTGTCACAGACGTGTCTGGAGACGTCCAGTGCAGCGTGCCGATGATGCTTTCACTATTGCACGCCACACAGGCCCTCAACCAGGAGTTATGGTCTGGGGTGCCATTTTCCTTGATAGCCGGACCCCTTTGGTCATCATTAGCGGCACACTTACAGCAAAGCGGTATGCCGACGACATTCTGAGACCTATTTTCCTACCCTTCCTTTTGCAGTACCCTGGCCTTATTTTTCAGCAAGATAATGCCAGACCACATACAGCGCGTGTTGCTATGACCTGTCTTGCAGCTTGTGAAACACTTCCTTGGCCAGCCGGATCCCCAGATCTCTCTCCAACCGAGCATGTCTGGGATAGGATGGGAAGACGACTGCATCCATTAGGGAATGTGGATGACCTAGCCCGACAATTGGAGCAAATTTGGCAAGAAATACCACAGGAGACCATCAGGGAGCTTTATCACTCTATGCCACGTCGTGTGGCAGCTTGCATTCAGGATAGAGGTGGGTCAACACCTTATTGAGCTCGTTACTTTGCAACTCTATAACTCTGAAATAAGTAATTCAATTTGTCTGAAATTTTAATCATTTTCTATTCTGTACATAATCTTCCTCTCCACCAATTTTTGTCTCCATCGGACAACTCCTTCTAGGTCGTCGTTTTTTTTGTTAATGAGTGTACATTTGAATAAGAGATTTAGAATCCGGAAGTAAATAAGTAATGACTTAAATGACCAAAAGGGGTTTATTTTAATCGTCATCAGTCGCAATGGATTAGCTAAACGATTAATTCTCATTGTTTAAGTCAGTGAGATAGGAACAGATTGGATATAAATTGCTTAGATTTTCATTGTTAGCCTGTGGAAAGCATTGTTGCCTTCTCACGCTAATATCCTGACAAGAATCCATTTGGTAAACATTTCAAATACAAAATATATCCTTTAGTTCTCATATGTAAACCAACTTTTAAGAAGAATCCCTCCGACGGTTCAAAATTTACTAGGAGCGACACAGACACTGACTGATTTGATGAACTTCGTTTTCCTTTTGAAAAGTAGCTAAAAACTATAAAGCTTTTATGAGCTAATGAGCTTCTAATGTGGTACTAATTTTTCAGGCTTCTGTAGAGAAGTAGTTTTGTGATATTCCGTTATGTTGAGGTATTTCTCATTTCTGCTTGAAAACGTTGGCTTAGTGGGTGGCGGGATGGGGCACCTGTCTTTATACACAGTTTAATTGTGTGATATTGCACGGGCATTGTGGTCACCATATTTTCTCCACCAGCACCTGCAGGAGACTGTCGCCCATTTTTCGCCTCTACCCGAACGCGGGTGACTTTATCCTACTCCACACCACATGAGCGTCGATAGTACTAGACTATATCGTACATGGAAGAACCCTTTAGCCTACTTTAAAGCTTCGGTGGTTTCCCCCCCCCAACCGCGAGGAGATAGGGTATTATTATTATTATTTGTATTTTATTACCCGACCCATTTGGGAGCTATTAGGTTATCCTGTACGTCCATCCGTCCGTGTCTCTCCTTCCCTAACAACTCCAACGGAAGGTCGGATTGGCAAAGGGACATCATCATCGTGTTTAGAGGCCCAAATACTATACGTATGGGGTATTTATTTCTGTCTATCCAGAAAAATGCGGAGACAGTCGACTGTTTCTTTCCGCAAGTTTCGAAATTTTTTGCTCGACAATTTTTTACTGTCCAGATCTATTTGATGTTTGCACATGCTTTACTTTAGAGTGTCTCCTATATAATCGATATTTTTGTTGGAATGTATCTACAACAGTCGAATGTATCCGCATTTTTCCGGATAGGCAGAAATTGCAAAATATTCATTATATGAGGCGTATAGATGCAAAAGGGACATTATTCATTTTTTAAAAAACTACAGAAACAAAGAAAAACTTATAATTACTCATATCTAGTAGCACAATTCCTGATTTCTGTTCACTAACTCATGAACATTTGACGATAAAGATGAAGTCTACAATTTCCAATTAGAAAAATCATAAGAAGTTATTGAAAAACAGTGTTTTAAAATTGATTAATAAAATTAGCAGAAAATGGATGATGTCCCTTTTACATCTATACGCTTCATATAGTAGACACTCTAGCCTTTCCGACATGTCCGAGAGGTCTAGACAGCGGTCTGCAGTGTGGCCGATGTGCCGGAACCCGGGTTCGAATCCCGGCATGGGCATGGCTGTTTCTTTCTTCTTCTGTGTTCGTCCGTTTCTCCCTGGGACTTACAATCTCAGGGTTATCTCTGCCGAGATGTGAATCTCGCCCCCCCCCCCTTTCTTCAATTTCCTAGCCCCACCCTGACATTGTCAGATAGGGCTAGAACGCGGTCCAAAGTTGGCCGTTGTCGATAAAAGAAGAAGTAGACACTCTAAACTTCAAATTTCAAGTCGATCGAGTCAGTAGTTGTCCAGGAAGAAATTCCCAAACTTCACCTACTGTTTCCTGAATTTTGTTTTTGTCTTTTGAATGGGTCCCCAAAAGCTTCGGGCCTGGAGAAACGGCTCTGCTTGGCCGGGTCTAAGGAAGAAAGGATAAAATTACGTCATTACTTAGTCCATTTTAGCCATTTTATTTCAAGACTTTATTTACGACTGATTCACGTTACTGGAATATTTTTGCAGGAGACAAAACTTTGCAGAAAACAAATAATTTTGACAAATGATATGTCCTTAGCCTCTAAGTTCCCTGAATATCGAAAACTTACTTCTTTTTGTTTATTTATATTTGGATATTTAAAAAAACCGCTAAATTTGTGGAGTATTTTCGGACAGAATGACATTCTATCTGCTTTCTAATATATAGTAGAGCCCCGATTATCCGCGAGTGCCGCGAAAAAATTTTTTAATTACGAACCTCATAAAAACCAATTTTAATCCAAGCCAACAACAGGGAAAGTACAATAGGTCCTACAGTGCGAAGGTCGAAAATTACTGACAGGTTTATTGTGCATCGTAATCCTATAGGCCTTCTCGGAATTTGTGGATGAGTGGCAGGCTCTTGCTCAGCAGAAAGGTTTCTGCTGTACTGTACATATTTTAAAAGTTTTGCATATTATGTTTTTTGTTTAATAAAACGTAGTTTTTATGCTGAAATATTTATTTTTCATGTTTTCACCTCATTTTTAGTCTTTTTTCGGGTTATCCGCGATTTTTACTATCCGCGGTATCTTTGCCACCCAATTCCGTGGATAATCGGGACTCTACTGTACTTCAAACAAGAAACCAAAATAATAAACATACAATAAATACACTAAAATTATGACTCTTGGATGTGGGAGTTTTAGTTTGTTATATAGTTATTTGAAGATAGGATTGTTTTAACAAATACAGGCCTTAATTTTGGTTATTAAGTAAGAAATTTTATTATTTTTTTGTCAATTTTTTTTTTAATTGAATGCGACTAAATACTGAATATTTTGAAGAAAAATTTATAAAGAAAACAAGTTTATATTCAACAAGAATATATTTTAGGAAATATCCAAATATATTATTAGGCCTACTACACTGGCACTCGTCAACAGCTAAAAAATAAATAAAATCGCAACGTACGTTTCGGAATATCAAA